>OX467712.1:4825978-5396241 GCA_950111635.1 Agelastica alni | reverse complement strand
ATATATATATATATATAGCAAATATTTGCAGCTTATTGCCGCTTCTTGCATCCCAAACGCCATCTATCCTTATCATTCCAATCGCCTTGTTGCAGTCCTTTCTTTCCATTTCCATATCTATGTCCTTTATCCGTTTTTTCCTTGGTCTTCCTATTTAATTTTTTCTGCAGGTGTCCAATTCCATACCTTTAGTGGTATCCTCTTTTGGCTCATTCTTCGTAGATGTCCGTACCATTTTAATTGTTTTTTATTTATTGTATCCATAATGGTGTCATTTGCTGTCATTTTTTCTTTAATCCTTTTATTTCTAACATGATCCCGGAAGGTTAGACCTCAGCATCTCATCCTGTAAGTCATTTCTGCCAAACACAATTTCTGAGACGTATTTTCGTCTTTGACCCAGACTTCTGACCCATACGTCATTACTGGTTCTATAATGGTTTTAAAAATGTTTTTTTTTGTTTTAATTGTCAAATTCTTATTCCACAAGATTGGATGTAGCGCTTTAGTCATGTTTCTTCCTCTACCTACTTTTTTAGTATGTCTTCATCTTCCTTCCCATCTTTGTCTGTTCATACTGGTTGACGTTTCTTATTATTCCACTTGCTAGTTCTATATCTTGCCACGTCTTTTTCGTTCTCTAAAGAGTACTCTGCCAGTGGTCTCTCTACTGGCAAATTATGCCCGAGCTCAGCCGTAGAGGGTAGAAGAAAAAAATATAAAAGTGAGCTGCGCCACCGACTTAAACGGTATAAGCCGGAAACCCCTAGATCTTATAGGCACTAGCAGAGCTACAAGATAAACAACTATGATTATGGTGAACCAAATAAATAAAATTATAGCAAAAAAATATACTCACACAATAAATCAGAGTACACAGCTCAATAGCAACATCATAACAAATATAGTCAAAATTAACAGCTATGGTAAATTTTCTTGCTAAAACAAACCAAAAATTTAAAATTTACAACTTTATAAAATAACCAGAACAGAAGTAAGAGTAACAGACTTTACCAAGTTACCAAAAAAAGTAAAACGTATATAAATCAACTTATTAATAACACTAACTCAAACGTTTACATAAGGCTGCTAATTTACTCGTTTTAACCATTTACATAAAGATTTTCACTGCCAAAACAATCGAGTTAAAGATAATATATAGAAAATATATTTTTACTTGGACATAAAGAATTATTGAGAAGGTTATTTTAATCCAAGTTTAGTTTTGGCATATTATCTAATGCAATAAATAGTTTCCAACAATGTACTATATTAATAAACTAAAACAAAACTTAATCGTGGTGTCAAAATAAGTCACGGCGTTATATATTTAAAAATAAATCACTTATAACCTTTGGGTATACGAATTCACAAAGTACTATATTGATAAAACAAAACTTAATCGTGGTGTCAAAATAAGTCACGGCGTTATATATTTAAAAATAAATCACTTATAACCTTTGGGTATACGACTTTACTACTCCTGTGGCCGGTTTGATTATGGGACGGCACCTTCTAATTAACAATGGCTTCCCTCAAATAAATCCCGCTTGCGGCTGTTTTAACTCGACACCAAAATCCAAAATATCAACAACGAAGGTAAGATAGAATGGTCAAGTAAAAAATTAAGTGGTTTTTCTTCAAAATCCAATTAAGATGGCCCAAATACAGCCAGATATGAAAGAAATCCCATAGTGGTTCTGCACACGTGCTAATATAACACCGTCCCAAAAACTCTCACCAACACCCGACTTCGAAGACTCTCACCCAACTACTGACTCCCAGGCCGGAAATCAAGAAATGACACGGAATAAACGTCAACCCACAATCTTCGCAAGTCCGTGCTCCACACCAGTAATCGCCTCGTCCGTGTTGTTAGCCAGCCCCATCCATTAACAATCGAATCTTATCACTACTAGGTATGCAACACTATTTACAACGAATGATATATTTAAGTTACAACAAAATACGGTATGCAACCCTACTTATGAGTACCTAAGGAATACACAATCATCAGAGACACAATTAATAATGGAACTGTAGAAGGAAAAAATAGGCACGTGACAATCTTCCGAATTATGTAAGGAAAATATGATGAGAATTTTGTGCAGTGGTACCATGCTGGTCTTTGGTTAAGGGAGTTAAGGGAGTGCTTTTTTTTCGATTAACCTGTAAACCTAACCTCTCTTTACGATCAGTTCGGAAGATCCTTGAAAAGTTAAGGTTTATCGGCGTACGAGGGGCAGAGAGTGTGGGAAGGGCGAGGGAGGATACACATTTACACTCCGACCGATAAAGTCGAAACAGTTTTAAAGGTAACAGATAAAATTTTACGATGCCAGTTTTAACACTTTCAGAATTACATTAAAATGTATCGTTAAATACGGTTTAACTGCTCGGAACATGTTTAACGACACGAGATTTATCAATTAAGCCGTTAATGGGATTGCATGGTAGAAAATTAACGGGGGTGGCTGTAAATCGTGGTGTCATAATGGGTAGTTCGGCGTGTCGGGCTTATTTCGAGATGACAGATAACGAGAAGTAATTTCAGCTGTTGCAAAAGTCATTGCGCAAATAAAAAACATTTTTTTAAAATTTTGAACATTCGAAGGTTTTGCAAGGAACCAAAACGCAGTTATTCTTATCGTAGTTATTTTTTTTTAAATTCCTTCGGTTGTGACGACACAATGGCTCCGAGTTGGATCCTTGAGGAACTCTTTTTAGTTGCGCATCGTTTAATTAACAGGTCCTACATATAAAAACTAATAATTCCAATAATGTATATTTTAGTCGTGTTTGCTTTGTCGGTGGAAAAAGACGACGCACTTTTATGAACGTGAGAAAACTTTTGGATAAACAGAATCAGAGTATCAATTTATACCATAAAACATAAAAGTAATGTTATAAACCGCGATGACTTTCCTTTATTGGTACAAAGTAATAGTCCATTTGCGATAATTAGACATAAAACCCAAAACGAATGGCTTTTTTGAAAATATTATCCTCGATACATATAACTGACGGACGTAAATAATGGCAGTCGTTTAACAGAAGTCCAACGATTTTATGACCGCGTTTAATGGTTATTTAGAGTTAATTTATTACTTGTTAACCGAGAAGCAGGACTGTATTATCGGTATTTACCCCCTTTTACCTCTCCATTTATTTTTAATATCGAACTTAATGCGTTGAAATTACCATTAAACCGTTTTTGGAAACCGTAACGCAGGAACTTTACTGGCATCAACGTGTACGTGTCAGAGCAACAAATGTCATCTTTTTTTTTTTACTAAAAATAGTCGCAAAAAGGGTAGACCTATCGTGTGGGCCGCGGACGGCCCGCACTGCGACTATTAAAAGGGGGAGGGATTATAGAAAGGAAATGATTGTGGACCCGCTTTTTAAAAAGTTGCAGGTCATAGTTCTCTAAAAAAAACTGATTTTGGAAGCTTGTTTCATTCCGTAGCAGCCCTGTAAAAGAAGGATTCTTGAAGAAGATTGTTCCTTGTAGTGTCAATCTTGAGAGTAAATGGGTGAGACTGATCAGCGTGCCGAGTTCTTCGGCCGAATGTGGCCAATGGTGGTACAAGAGTTTTTATTTCTCTGGAGCATCCGTCATGGAAATATCTGTAGAGCAATGACTGGTCTGCAACTCTTCTTCTATGTTCTAGAGGGTGAAGGGTATCTGTGAGAGTTGAGCTGTTTATCAAGCGAATGGCTCTTTTCTGAATGGAATCTAGAAGACGAAGAGAATGCCTTGGTGCTGAACCACAAATGTGCGAGCAATACTCCAGTAGAGGTCGGATTTGAGCCTTGTACGTCGTCAACAGTTGATCAGGAAAAAAACTTTCTAGCTTTCCACAGAAAACCTAGCCTCTGACTTGCTGACTTTGCGATGTTAGCGATGTTATTCTTAAAACAGAATCTTTGACCCTTAAACCGATCAGTATTAATATCATGACCCTATCAGAATGGCATTATTAATGATCATGAAAGTGAAACAAAAATTTATTGATGCCTGGTAATGATTTTTAGTCATTATTTACTAGCTCATGATTGAGATACTGTCATTAATAATAACATGACTTATCAGTATTCTATCATTACAATCAGTTCATCGTCAAAAATGAACAGCAATGTCATTTTAAATGATTGTGTAAGAAGATAAAGATGTTAATACTAACCTTGAAAAAAAGGTGTGATAATGCAAAGTAATGACGGAAATTAATATTTTCTGCTTTAGAGTTATTATCATTACTCGTCTTGAAAATATTGTCAATAATAATGACAAGATTCATCATTACAATTAGTTCATCGTCAAATTTAAAAAGTAATGTCATTCTAAATGATTGTGTAAGGTGGTTAAGATATTAATATTGATCTTGAAAGAGGGAAAAATTGTAATAATTCGTAGTACTGACGAGAAGCCCGATTTACAATCAAGTTTGTGGTCAACGATAAAAAGTAATAATGAAAGACTTTTTGAACGTAATATCATTTATACTGATAATGGAAGGTCCGCTTAATAGACTGTTAAATAAAAACCGTTTACGTTATCTACCGAGTCCCCCTTTCGGTGGCACAAAAAACTGTTGTTAAAAAAATAAAAATTCGGCTGTGTTTAAATAAATCTGTAAGTACGGTCCTGCTGTTATAATGTTTGTTATTTTTTCCGCAGCCATTGTTACCAAAATAATTAAGAAACTGGACGTATATAAAATTATTTTTCTTCGCAACTTACGATGTAATTTTCATTCCTAATCTCATTACTTATCTCTCTAGCTGATTAATTAACGATTGTATAACTGGGTGTGAGTTTCAACAAGTAGTTAATTGACTTGTATTGATAAGTGTTACTCGAGTTATTGCTACATCGAACGTTGTAATGATTCAAAATTACACGCAGGCTTTCTTTTTTTCGTGTAATAACATGCATAAGCTCCACCGTCATTTTTGATGTTGATTAATTGCGTGGAAGTTTAAAAAAAAATTACACGTCATATAAGAAATTAGGAAGTCAATTATTTTTCGTATAATTATTACCGCGTCAACTTACTTTACGCTACAGGATTAATCTGGACAAGAATGAGAGTCGAAAGTTGCTTAATTTTTAACAGTGACAAGATAACTTTCTACTTTATCTGTAGATTTACATTAAAAATGATCGACGAGGTTTCCTCGACGACTCTCTAAATTTCTTCTCCAATGGTGCAATCGCATACTTTATCCGGCTCGAAGGATCATTAATATGGACGAGAATGGTACTGTTTATCGAAGAGTCAAACGCAACTGTCTTTAGTTAATATTAACTCCAGGGTCAAAATTTACGTTTCATGTGATATTTACTCTGAATAATATTTGTTAAATTCAATCATTTTATGCCATCTTCAATAAAAAATATCTCCGTCACTGGTCGTACTCTTAAATAAAAAAATAAGATCCTACTGGTAATCCCATTGATAATAAAAACCACAATGCAATTTAATCCTCTCTTATAAAAAGGTATTATTTACTTAATATTCGGTGTTTATTTAACGTCTTAACAAAACCGCACTGCCATAGGCACGATTTTCTTTGTAAAATGATTCAAAAGCAGAGAATGTAAACACATTTCATTACGAGGCGCGACGCAAATATTACGTACGAATTAATCGCCAATATTTTTTGGAAAACAAATTTTAAATAACGAGAATTTATAAATTCTAATATAGGGAAATACACCAAAGATTAACTACGAACAGATGCGAAACCCGGCGAAAGATCAAAGGATTTTCAGATTTATGTATGAACATTTAACATTTGTTTAAAAGTTTATCTCACTCGTAGTAAGACTTTCTCCCTTTTCTTTCGCATCTGTCTGTCCGTAAACTGTGAATAAACAATGAATTAATATTTTTTTTAAACTTATGGGGCCAGCAGCCCAATAGGCGTTTGGTTACTTTATGGACGAACTTAAATAGGAAAGACCCAAATTAGCTAGTTGATTGTTTAATTGCTGATAAAGGTGGCAATACACTGCGTTTTAAAAGTTCTATTGTGCTCCCTTTGCTGGCCAGCCATTTAGAGTATCTCAACGACTAAAGTAGTTTCTCCAGTCCTGTGACTCTTAGAAAGTTCAGAATATCTGGTGGCTTCGAATTGGATAAATCTTCTATCTGATGTGATATCTCGGAGCTGATTCAAAACAGTTATGACTGCTAGTTGGAATCACTACATGCCAGTATTTTAAAATAATGTGAAGCACCATCACAAAAATGAGTAGAAATGCTCTTAAAGGCAATTCCTGCCTATTAAGAACTTAAAAAATGTCATGCCAGATCACTGATTTCTTACTTCAAAGGGTTTAAAAAAGACCCAGAAGTTTTACAATAAATAACCCAAGGAATGTCACAAAATATCTTAACTCAAGGTGCCCATGAACCATGTATAAATTGTAATTATTTGTTGAATGATTGTTTAAATAATTGTTTGTCGATATTCGTCACGTATAGGATGTAATAAAAAGGAATAGATAACGATAGACTTTATTGATACGAAGTTTTACACTTATTTACCGACTTGAATGAATACCGTACTGACTTGTTCTGATATGTTTTTTACCGAGGGAATTTATGATGGTCTTGGTCAAACGTCCTACATACTTGCCCTTTTTAATTTCCTTGAAATAATGAGTAGGGTTATTGGTGTCTTAGATATACTTTTCTCAGTTATTGAACGTAACATACATACATATAGTCACGCCTTTTTCCAGCAGGAGTGGGCAGAGACCACTTCCGCTACGGTTCTTACACAGCCGCCCTGAATGAGCTAGCAGCTAAGTTTAGAGTTTACATTGTCTGGGTACCCAGACACAGGGATATACCAGGCAACTATAAGGCGGACGAGCTAGCAAGAGAGGGCACCACCCTACCAGCTGTATCTGTCTCATCTCAGCAAGGAGTACCGATTGCAAACTGCCGGCTCTTCCTGCACAGCAAAGTAGTTCAAAAAGCCAACTTGAGGTGGCAAAATGAACTCACATGCACATCATCGAAACATTTTGGGCTAAACTAGATCTACGTCGAACTAATGATGTTTTAACTCTATCCATGGAGTCCATTGGAAATGCGATCGCGACCATAACAGGACACTGGGAAGGTGGATCCCATGCACGGCGCATGGTATTGCAGAGCTACGACACGACTTCTGTAGAAGCTGTGACGATGAGGAAGAGGAGGAAACAATGGTACATCTTCTTTTCCACTTCCCTGCCCTAGGCAGAAAACGGCTTTCTATACAAGGGCAACTGAACTGTGATGACTTATCTGATCTCAGCTCAGTTAGCATTAAAGACCTTATACTTTTTATTAAAATTCCAACTGGCTCTCATGGTAGAGGAGGAAGGCATCACCATCCATCACGGTATCAAAACGTACCAAAAGGCAAAAGTTGGTTCCCTCCGAACCGCCGTTTTAATCCAACCTTACCTATCTGGGGCCCTACCTCTTTAGCCGCTCCGGGGTCTTCGGACCCATTAGCCTTACCGTTGAGGACACGGTCTTGGCTGCGTCCTCCAAAATTTCTAGCCATTTTGGAATACCCATCAAATCTGCACTTGGGCTTTAGGACTATAATTGCGCCATCGCGGTCGAACGGTTTGTGGTTATTCACAATAAATAATACCGTTTCTAATGTGTAATGAAATAATAAATAAATCAAACGTTCTCGGCGTTTGTTTTTGTAAGTTTAATCGTCTTCTTGGGAAATTCGTAAATTAAAATGTTAAATGGGTTTTCGATTTAGTTCTCACCAAGTCAGATGTTGTTAAATGGTGAAAAAAGTTTGAAGCAGAGCAATTCGCTTCGGTTATGTTTTCTTTGTCAAAAAAGTAAGTACTTTATTTTATCACAAATCATTATTAGCAATAAAATTGTGGTTTTACGACTGTATTACGAGGCATGTTTTTAAAGTAAGTACCGTTTCAAAATCCCGCCGTCGCAGCGCTCCGATCGGCAGTCTGTGTATCCGAAATATGATCCTTCATCTGTTGACAAGCCACAGACGCCATTACGGCAACAATCGACTGTGTTTACACTGTTTTGTACGTATTTTAAATGCTCCCGCCGATCGAGAATCCCGCGCGATTTCGAGGCACGCGCTGTTATATGCTTTCTTAGTGCTAAAAACATAAAAGCAACTGACATTCATCGTCAGATCTAGTGTTTTTTTTTGGACACGCTTTTTAAAAAGTTGCAGGTCATCGTTATCTGGAAAAACTGATTTTGGAAGCTTATTCCATTCCTTAGCAGCCCTGTAAAAGAAGGATTCTTGATGAAGATTGGTCCATGTAGTGTCAATCTTGAGAGTAAATGGGTGAGACTGATCAGCGTGCCGAGTTCTTCGGCCGATTGTGGCCAATGGTGGTACAAGAGTTTTTATTTCTCTGGAGCATCTGCCATGGAAATATCTGTAGAGTAATGACTGGTCTGCAAATCTTCTTCTATGTTCTAGAGGGTGTAGGGTATCTGTGAGAGTTGAGCTGTTTATCAAGCGAATGGCTCTTTTCTGAATGGAATCTAGAAGACGAAGAGAATGCCTTGGTGCTGAACCCCAAATGTGCGAGCAATACTCCAGTAGAGGTCGGATTTGAGCCTTGTACGTCGTCAACAGTTGATCAGGAGTAAAAAACTTTCTGGCTTTCCACAGAAAACCTAGCCTCTGGCTTGCCGACTTTGCGATGTTAGCAACATGGTCATGCCAAGACATATTATTGGACACCGTGACTTCCAAAATCGAGATGGAGGGTCTTGGTTCAAGGGGCATTGTGATGGGATGATTTGAGGAATTCACTTTCTTGGAAAACGTGGCGCTTTGTGTTTTTTGGGCGTTGAACTGAACAAGATTGTTGGTTCCCCACTCGACGATTGCTTTAAGATCTCTATTTTCGTCTGCGAAACTGTAAATGGGGTTCGTGGTGATTTTCAAGAGGTCTTTGATGTGTAAAAGAAATAAGGTGGGGAACAGGATGGAACCCTGGGGGACCCCGGCATTGGTTTTAAACGCATCAGAAGAAATACCATCAACTGCCACATGTAAGGAGCGATCTTGCATGAAGCTCAAGAGCCATAGGCGCAGTTTGGTTGCGTAGAATCGAGTACTTTTGAGAATCGGATACTTGGTATTCGAATTCTCTTGAGAATCGAGTACTACAGGTATTCGAATACTAAAACATTTCGTAGGTACTATTCATACATTTTGAATTATGATAATGATAATATAAATTGTTATCAATTATAATTTATAATCATTTATAATTTAAATATTAAAATATATTATATATATATATATATATATATATATATATATAAATATATAAATATATTATATAGGCTCAAATCCGACCTCTACTGGAGTATTGCTCGCACATTTGGGGTTCAGCACCAAGGCATTCTCTTCGTCTGCTAGATTCCATTCAGAAAAGAGCCACTCGCTTGATAAACAGCTCAACTCTCACAGATACCCTTCACCCTCTAGAACATAGAAGAAGAGTTGCAGACCAGTCATTGCTCTACAGATATTTCCATGGCAGATGCTCCAGAGAAATAAAAACTCTTGTACCACTATTGGCCACATTCGACCGAAGAACTCGGCACGCTGATCAGTCTCACCCATTTACTCTCAAGATTGACACTACAAGGACCAATCTTCATCAAGAATCCTTCTTTTACAGGGCTGCTACGGAATGGAATAAGCTTCCAAAATCAGTTTTTCCAGAGAACTATGACCTGCAACTTTTTAAAAAGCGTGTCCACAATCATTCCCTTTCTATAATCCCTTTCCCTTCTAATAGTCGCAGTGCGGGCCGTCCGCGGCCCACACGATAGGTGGATAGGATACCGTTTTTGCGACTATTTTCATAAAAAAAAAAATTACGAATCTTCAGACCTTTTTTTAAATTTTACGTTTTACTAATTACTTTGCTATCGATCTCGGTCGATTTTTATCCATCTATTACAGAGAAGGGGTTGTTGATCTGTTTCGATATTGTCTATCTTTATTTTTTATGTCATTGTCTCATACTCTTATTCGTCAGTTCGTCTCAGAGGGGGTCAAGTGGGTCACCGTGCGTGCAGACTGCTGGTGTGCAAATCAAATTAAACAGTAGATGTTAGTGATGTTGTACAGCTAACGAGTACTAGTACTCGTATGCTGGTATTCGGATACAACGAGTACTTTTAAGAATCGAATACTTTTCGATTCTTGGTATTCGAGTACCACATCACTAGTCAGATCTGTAGAATACATTATGAGTGATGGAATGGCAAGAGAGTGGGTCAAAGCTCTTAAAGATGACCGCAACAATATTCACGACGAGGAACGAACTGCACGACCTTCTGTCATTACTGACAATTTGATGCAAAAAGTCGACGAAAAGGTAAAAGAGTTCTGTATGAAATTGTGACCGAACGCTTGTTTTATCGGAAATTATGCTCCAGATGGGTACCGGCAAAATTCTATGAAGACAGGGTACAAAAGCTTATTGTTCAATTCAATAAAGTCCCTAATAATGGCAACAATTATGTAGAAAGGTAGAATAAAGTACAGGTTTTCATGTAAAAATAAAATTGTTAAAAAAAGTTGCCTAGTTTTTTTAATATCTTGAAACGGTATTTACTTTAAAAATATGCCTCGTATTTAAAAACTAACTAAACTAACCCTAAAAAGTGTGCTTTTAAAGAATTTTATTATTTATTGAATAAATAAAAAAGCAGTATCAATAATATTTAAAGTAAAAAATAATCGCAATGCAAGATGTATAAATCATAATCCAGCTTTAAGCAACTATTCTGCTATAAAGGATAAATTTTATTAAATACTCACATTTACAATAACTTTAGTGCTCCATAACTCAATTGAAAGAAGTACTTGGAAAATAATGACAATATTACGATTCCACGTAATTTTTTATAGGGGTTTTTTCTAATACGTCCTCGCTTTTTCAAATTCTTCTCTATAGCAAACGGCTGGACCGATTTTAATGAAATTTTCAGCCAATCTTTAGATTAGCCCGGCGAATGATCGTGTGAAGTTTGGTAGCAACCGCGCATTTTCAACTCCGAAACGTGAATCTAACTTATTTAATTGATTTGTCAAATTTAACAATAATGATAATAATTATTATTATTATGATTTATGGTTTTTTGTGGTTCTTTTTTATATTAAAATTGGAACGATACAGAATAGATTAACATGGCTCCTGCGCAAGATTGACACGTTAACATTAAAATATAACGGCTGGACCGATTTGACGATATTTCGCCGGGCTAATCTAAAGATTGGCTGAAAATTTCATCAAAATCGGTCCAGCCGTTGGTTATAGAAAAGAAACTGAAAAAGCGGGGACGTATTAGAAAAGACCCTTTTGATAGCATTAAATTTTTCATTTATTTACTTTTTTATTTCGTATATACTTACGGCATACTGTTGGGCTACAAACCAAATTTTTATACCGAATAGTTGCATTAATATAACAAAAAACACTTCCTAACCTGAGTGTAACAACAGTTAAACCTATAGGGACATTTTGAATGTCCTAGATCCATAAAAATAATTACAAAAGGTTGGGAAGTGCTGAATTTAAAAACAACGAAACAAATACACTAATAATGTATCTTTGCAGCGTATATCTCGTGTATTTTTTTTTAATTCCATTTCACTCCAAAAGAAAGGTAATGAACGGATAGTAATAAAGATTTGTTACTGTTTTTCTGGATTTCCCGTTTTGTGGTAAAAAAAAGTTATTACAAATTTTAAGCTCATAAAAAGTTAAACTTTAATATTTATATTTATAAAAAAACATTTTGTTCATTATTATTGTTTTTTTTTACTGAAAATGGTCGCAAAAAGTGTAGACCTATCGTGCGGCCCGCGGAGTGCCATTTGAAAAGTTGCTGGTCATAGTTTTCTGGAAAAACTGATTTTGGAAGCCTGTAGCAGCCCTGTAAAAGCAGGACTCTTGATGGAGATTGGTCCTTGTAGTTGTGTTCTAGTGGGTGAGGGGTATATGAGAGTTAAGCTGTTTATCCACCGAATGGCCCTTTTCTAAATGGAATCTAGAAGACGGAGAGAATGCCTTGATGCTGAACCCCAAATGTGCAAGTAGAGGTCGGATTTGAGCCTTGTACGTCGTCAACAGTTGATCAGGAGTAAAAAACTTTCTAGCTAGCCACAGAAAACCTAGCCTTTGGCTTGCTGACTTAGCGATGTCAGCAACATGGTCATGCCAAGACATATTATTAGACACCATGACTCCCAAAATCGAGATGTGTAAGTTGAGACAAGTGTGATGTCGTCTGCAAAACTGTAAATGGGGTTCGTCGTGGTTTTCAAAAGAGATGTGTAAAATAAATAGGGTGGGGGACAGGATGGAACCCTGGGGGACCCCGGCATTAGTTTTAAACGCATCAGAAGAAATACCGTCAACTGCCACATGTAAGGAGCGATCTTGCATGAAGCCATTGGCGCAGTTTGGTTTGGAGACCGTAGGCAGATAATTTGCTTAACAATGCCTGGTGCCAAACGCAGTCGAAGGCTTTAGATATATCCAAGGCTATTGCACGAGATTTACCAAAGTTCTTAATAGTGTTTATCTAGAGCTGATTGACATAAGCCAGCAAATCTCCAGTAGACTGAAGTTGTCAAAATTGTGATTCAAAAATAATTCTTTATAAAAAAAGCCGATTTAATTAATTTTCTCCTAAGAATTGAAGAGTTTCGTTACTTTGTCATGGATTTCATAATCAGAACCTAACCAAACTCTTATCAAACTACCCTTGAAGTACATCCTTTCCAATAAAAAAAGAATCATTGTAATCGGTTAGCGTGATATTGAGTTATTTGTCCATTTATCGCGCACATACTTAATGCAAATTTAAGACATATGGTTTTCTCGTGGATGCCATTGTTAGAACCAAAACAAATTAAAATGGGACCGCACGGGAAACACCAGATTTAAATTAAAAAAAGAATCATCAAAATCGGTTCACCCAGTCGAAGTTCTGAGGTAACTAACATAAAAAAAATACAGTCGAATTGAGAACCTCCTTCTTAATTGAAGTAGGTTAAAAAAATTAAATGTAGACAGCTGCTGCATGTTTACAAAATCATTTACCTCCTTTACAACTGCAGCTTGTATTTTTTACCGTTCTGTCGAAGCTTTGCTAAAAACGAATTTTTTTACATGAGAAATCAGAAAAACATTTTAATAATTAGAAATACTTTTTTCTGGTGTTGTATTTGATGCTTGTCATATATGCAGTCATATATGATCAATCTTTTAGGTTATTTATTAAATTAAGGTTCTTAATTTATCTCAATAACAACATTATAAATTTGTGTTATTTTTTGAGCTATTTCGCAACTGGTGTTTCTTTTAATACCATACCAAAAATTCGCTGAGAATCATCAATCTCTTCGTACACATTGAAAACGTGTACATCATTTCGTACCTTTGGAAATACTTTTCTGTCGAAAAATATCCAACTGTACTTCTTCAAAGCCGCTCATTAATTTTTTTGTTGACATTGCTTATAATTATTTACCTATAATTAAAAGCAAAATTAACTTTTTACGTAACTATCCCATTTATTGTTGAAATTGGTGTAAATCAGGATTTAAAAAGCACGTAGACTTGCAAAGATACATTACTAGCCTGTACTGACAATAACATTTGCATTTGTAGGTTGGTAGAAAAATTCGAAGTAAAAAGTGTTGTAAAAACTGCAACATTCGTTTCAACAACAGTATAATACCAAAAAAGTGCTATACATTCGTATACCTACTGGAAGGAACTTTTTCAAAATATTTTGAATTGTGACAAATGTGATTATACATTGTATATTTTTGGGTGAACTTAGTGATATGATATATTTTCGTCGTTGGTGTTTGTGTTAGTGCTCGCGCACCAAATCCGCCAAAATTGCTATCATAGTGCGTCTGCAGGATAATTCCGATAAGGATGTGGGCAAAGAGGCGACTGAGACCAAGGAGAAAGAGGGCCACCAGGAGACCGTAGACACCCCTCTAACTTCACCATCCGACGATTTACCCATCCAGGTTCGTATAATTAATTTTACCTTCACACGTTTACTGCCAAATATTCTGACTTTCAAAAATATCCCGAACACCCAGCAGGAGTGAATCAATTTTTATAAAATGTGTGAAAACCTAGTATATTTTAAAAAATAATTTCTTCTTCTTCTTGGAGATATGTCGATCTATGAATTCTGAAGCTGTTTTTGCATCTTTTCCTAAAAGGTAGATTGCTAACTATCTCTGCATATTTTAGGTGGCCTCCCGGGAGGTCTTGAGCCGGGCTGGTTGTTTTCTAGGACTATTTTCGGAAGTCTGTTCATGCTTACGTCGTTTAAGTGTTGGCGCAAGCAAATTATACTTAGCACACGCAAACTATCCTTGTCGCACGCAAATTCGAACCACCAACCTTTCTTAACAGCCGAATGCGCAACTGTCAAGTTGACATTACAAAGTTTATATTTTTATTTCAGTTAATATTTGTATTTTACTTAATATTTTTGGTCTGGACCCCTGTTTTATGCTCGCGTTTATTCCGCATTTGCAATAAAAAATAGTATGTGCAACCCGTGCGATGTTGTCGATTACTCACTCGCTTCGCTCGTGCGTTCAACTTCACTCTCGTGAGCAATCGCAAATTTATTGCACTAGTTGCACAATATACTATTTTGTAACTGCAGATCTTTGATCCGTATTCTCCAATCTGTGTATACCAGAGATTTATTTTCCTAAATTATTTTGGAAACGGAATGAATAAATTTAATAACCATTATCAAAAATGTCGTTATGAGTGCCAACTGCGTAATACTCATGGGAGCGGTTCGATTAAAAAAAATTGGAAGTAAAAGTACAAGAAGCGAAAAAATATCTAGGTTAACATTTTTGGCGCACACACACTCACACCGGTTTAAAAAAAGATCACCTTGACTCGAACGAATTTCCAAACAATTAGTCACAACCATGGACTAATATCGAATGTTTTTAAAATCACCATGCAAATAGGTAAAATTTTGCTTTTATTATTATTATTATTGTGAACATTCGTCGTGCGCAACCTCTGGCCGTGTTAAATCGTTAAAGTGACATTGAAAATGAATTTAAAAAAGTATAATGACAGCAGCTTTCTGTGCTAACGACAAAAAATAACTATAAATAACTTTTACTGCTCCTTATATGTAAGAAATACCTTTGAAAAAATATTTATTCTTTTTATTAATTATACTGGGGAGGTAAAAATTTGGTTGATCTAAATCTGACACTTGTTCTTGACCAACTTGGCATCTGAGATCAAATATTACTCCAGTTTAAAATCCCAAAAGTCATACAAAATGTGCACACAACGGAAAATAAAGGATAAATTACCAAATATACTCTTCACAGAAAATATTACCAAATAAATTATTCGCAGTGATTATTATTCCTTATAATTGCCACAGCTAATCGTTACTGTAGTAGATGTTGAAGATTTTTTTTCCAAACGAATTTTGAAAACTTCCGCAACCGCTGTCTTTTTATATACCTACAAATTAATACGGAAAGAGCGAGAATTATCTTTCGTTATTTCCAACATAGTCTCGCAATTTCTGGACCTTTCAAGAAACGTCGGACCCTTTCAATCGCGCCGCGGGCATAAACCGTTTCCTTTTGCCTTCAGCTGTAGACCAGTAGTATCAATTTCGTTGTAGACCGATACGGTCGATAGCAATTATCTCTCCGGCCGCAAAGAGCGAAGGTAGTGAGAATTAATTGTTCCGACAGTCGTAGCGAGCGGCTGTCATATAGTTCCTTTTTTTACGGCGATTAAACCTCTCCTGTTGTATTTCTTCGCCTGTCGATAGTGGCGAGTCTTTTCATTCGTTAGTTTCCACGGCTTTGAATTAATTTCATCGCTTGCAGCAATCGGGTAAAGTGCATTGCGTTTTAGAAGATAGAAATACACTATATCGAAGTTGAGTATTCATTTCTTCAATTAAGGTACCATAATTTCTTGAATACCAACCAATCTATATGACTATAGCAATTTATATTTTAACGATTTTATTTTTTTTTCAGTTCGCGTGAGTTTGAAAACTTTGTACTTTATTATCCTCTTCAAAAAATAATAATGATACATTCTACTTTTATTTAGTTAACGTCAATTTTTTAAACAATTAGATGTATTTATTGATGCAGCTAATTATTATTTTGTGAAATCGTTTGGTACTAATGGATCCCCTTCAACGATGGTGATAATAGCACATAAATCATTCTCCAGTGAACATGAAGAGAAAATATCTGCTACCGATTACCCACTGATTACCCATACGTATGTATAAAATACGTACCTTCTAGTATTATAATGTACGTCTATCTAAAGTGGTTTTGCGTTTATCGCACAAAACATCTGTCTGTTAATTAGTAGTTGATTAGCGTTTGCCGTTATTAAAATGCAGGTGTTAAAGTTTTGCCGATTTATGAGTATATTAAGTGTGCGTTACACTTCACTTACCGCATAACACCAGACGCGTTGTCAATTTCGTTTAGCGGTGGGCTTAACTGCGATTAAATGATCACTGCTATTTCTCTTCATTTCACCATTAACCTTTCAGTGCTAACGCATGGTCTCACAGACGGACAGAAACGATTTATCCTGATATTTATAAAAATATAAATATGTCCTGCGGATTCTTTTTAAATTTCTGAGACAGGCGTTAGCACATAATTTAAAATAAATCACTTTAGATCTAAAAGATAAATATTATGGACGAGAATGACAATGAACATCTAACGCAGTTAATTTTTCAACAATGACAAAATAACTCCTCACCCAAGTTTTTTTGTGTGGCTGCCATTCAGTCTTCTTTCCCAACGGTGCAATCACGCAAACGTAAATAAATGTAACTTCTTATATTTATCTTTTAATTTTTATTCGAGAAATATAAAAGAGAATTTGGTTATTAATCCGGCTCGAAGGACCATTGATATGGGCATGAATTAATAATGGGCTTTATATCTAAGACTCACGTCCGGTTAAATTTTCGATGACAAAATAACCTCGTACGTTATCTGTAAAACATCATTTAAGACATTTTAATCGCCTTCCCCAATGGTGAAAGCATTTTGCAGATATTGTTTTGAATTGTACAACTGCAAAGCTGATCTTACAACGATCATTATTGATGCCAATACGTTTTTAAATCTTCCATTCATTTGGAGCGGATTATTTTTGATCTTTTACGATGAACTTATTGTAATGGTGGAATACTGAAGCCATACTGCCATTACTTATGACAGTATTTTCAACAGAAAAAAGTAATAAAAATCATTCCAGATTTGTTTTTCTTTCGTGATCATTAATAATGTTATTCTTCGAAACACAAAGATAAAGATGGTTAGACCAATGGTGATATATGGAAGCCAAGTCTGGACACTGACAATGAGAAACGAAGAAAGGCTCCTAAGATTTGAGAGAAAAATACTTCGAAAAATCTTCGGTCCGGTACAAGAAGCAGAATGATGGAGAATAAGATACAACCACGAACTAAGAGAACTTTATAAATTCCCAAACGTGGTAACATTCATCAAAATATTAAGACTGAATTGGGCTGGACATATGATTAGAATGCCAAATGAAAGGATGCCAAAAAAGAAAAATAAGGCACATTTTGAAGGAACTAGGACCAAGGTAAGACCTCGACGTCTATGTGCGGAGAACGTCGCGAAAGATGCAGCCGAACTCCTACGAGTGAGAAACTGGGAGAGAGTAACCATGAGTAGGGACAATTGAAGGAGGAAGATAAGAGAGGCCTGGGTCCAGTAGGACTGTAGCGCCATGGAGAGAGAGAGACTAATGTTATTATAATGAAATTAGAATAAATTGTTTAATAGCAGAATCACTTTAAATGACTTTAAATCACTGCAACTGGTTTATGCCCATCGCTAATGTCCTGCGACATTCTTTGGATTTTTTTTTCATTCAACAATTTTATTCCTTTACTGACTAAAATTAAATACGTCTTTTTGAATAGATGCTTGTTTCAGATTACGTGATGTTAACAAAAATTTTTGCTAATTGAATTTTTTTTTTACAGCGGATTAACATCACTGTAGCTAGTTCATGTCAATCGCTAATGTCTTAACCACATTCTTTAGATTCCTTTTCTTTTAAAATTTTTTATCCCTTTTACTAACTAAAATTAAATACGGCTTATTGCATATTATATTTTTATTAGTTAGAATTATCGTAAATTATCGTCGATCTTCGTATGTTTTTAATGGTAGATCAATAAAATATAGTCTAGTGGCACGTTGGCCACGCTTGAAGGTAATAAAAAATTTTATTTCAATAAAACCAACTGTTTCGACTTACATCCCAATATAATTCTCAGGAATGCATTTTCAAGTAGTAAAACATAACGACTACACACGTTATATGAGTATGTATACATATATATCTCATTTATTAGATAAGGCAAACTGTGTTCAGAACCAATTCGTATGATGCAATAAAGTACATGTTAACATTTTATGGCCTAAAACTTTATTTAATTATCCTGAAAATTTCATTTCACCCAAGCATTCTTTCCTTATGCTTACTGTTTTCATAAAAGCGGCTTTCTTGCGATTTTCAAAGGGGATTCGGATTGTATTAATTTAATTTCAATATTCATGTAAAAAAAATCATTTTACGATAGCAAAGACGGTTTCGTTACGGATGGAGATACTGGTTACGTCAAATGGACATTTCGGGAAATTCTACGAGTATAAAACGCTAATTTTTATTAGTTAATGTTCGAGAGTTGTACCCGTTAACGCAAAACTAAATTTTAATGCATAAACTGATGGTATAAATGTAAGCAAAAGGAAAGTAAAGGTTTTTGAAAGAGAAGAAAGCATGAAAAACTGTGAATTTCTGATTAAGGAAAAAAGATATTGCATGACTAGCATTGCGGAGTTAACATTAACGGCGAACTGATCAATACCATTCGCTATGCCGATGACACCGCAATCTTATTTAATGATCTCCAGGACCTTCAACGTCTTTTAGACTTGGTCAACGTGATGGGACAAGAAATGGGTCTAAACATAAATGTCACTAAACTTAAGTTTATGGTTTTCAACCGTTAGCCGTATAATGATGCTGCACTGCAACTGAATGGTCAAAACATTGAAATGGTTCCATGTTTCAAATATCTCGGTTTGCTACATTACAGAGCATCTCGGATAAAGAAGTCAAGTGCAGGATCCAGTCAACACGCGCAACCTTTCAAAAAATGAGATCGATCTTCTGCAATAATAATCTAAATTTAAAGCTCCGCCAGAGAATGATCAAGTGCTACATATGGTCTATACTGTTGTATGGGGCAGAGATTTGGACCTTAAAAGCAGCAACCATTAATCGTCTTAAAGCATTTGAAATGTAACTACATAGACGTATACTCCGAATCCCATGAGTAGCCAAGCAGACATATGAAGCGGCTTTAAATAGAGCAAACGCCCTCCGCGAACTACTAATAACAGTTAAATGCCAAAAGCTGTCCTATCTAGGTCACATACTCAGGGGTGATCGTTACCGTATCCATCAACTTTTAATGAAGGGCAAGATAGAAGGCCGTAGAGGAGTCGGTAGAAGACAAGCCTTGTGGTTAAGGAATCTTAGAGAGTGGACCGGAATTCGAAGCGCAGAACCACTCTTTAGAATCGCCGAAGACAGAGCACAGCTCGCCATTGTGATTGCCAACATCAGGAGGACCTGATATGGCACCAAAAGAAGAAGGGAAGAAATGATGATTGTTTACTTGTGTTCAAAGTTTACGAGAGATGGAAAGTATGACGGTGATATTAAGCAAAGGGTGTTGGCAGGTAAAAACAAATGAATGGGGCATTGAATAGCTTTATGAACAACCAGAAAGTGTCAAAATAGACACGTCTGGCTGTGCATAGAGGAGTGTTGATTCCTACACTTATGTATGGTAGTGAATGTTGGGTTTGGCAGAAGAAGCAAGAAAGTAGGATTAATGCTGCGGAGATGGGTCTTAGAAGTATAGCCGGAGTGACTCGGTTGGATACAGAAAAGAATAGTGAGATAAAAGAAGATGTGGCTACAAAGATAGACAAGTGAATGCTTAGATGGTTTGGGCACGTAGAAAGGATGGATGAGGGAAACAATTTATAAAGCGAGTGTGTACAAGTCGGTAGAGGTCGACCTCGGCGAACATATCTCGATCAGCTCAACATTGTTTTGAAGAAAGGCCAAGTCAATAGTACTAACAACCGACGAGCATGTATGAGAGCACTGATAAAAGTAGAGGAAGCTAAAAAACCGTAGCGGAAGTGGTCTCTGCCTACCGCTACGGGAAAAGGCGTGACTATATGTATGTATGTACGTTTATTCTCAATATTACGTAGAGTTGTCTAGCGTTGTATGCTCAAAATAATTGCAATAAAAATGTCACAAAATAAAAGGTGGTTTGGTCATCTAAATAGAATGAGTAGTAAACGTTTTTTACATAAGCGGTTCGAGAAAAAAAAATTTTGTCATCGCATCAGCAATGTCGCTGCCGTGATTCATGCATTATTCGAATCAAATACTCCAAATTAAAATTGCTGCCGTTTTCGTTAAGCATGCGGAATGCGATGTTGTTTGTTGGCGAGTAGTTGCGAAGAAGAAAAAAAAGATTAAGAATTTTTCATTCTTATCTCTCGGTATCAGCATGTCTGCATTCTGTTGGGTATCGTGATCGTGATTATCTTGCACTACGAGAATGTCGAACGGCGACTTCGTTTATACGTTGAATTTACGTTAAACCGACAGCGAAGACGCGGGCGTACCAAGAACATTTACACGGGGGTGTTATCATTTAATTTTCTGACTTTATGTTCAAACTCATCGACGACCGCAACACTCCCCAAGTACAATTTATTAAAAAAAATTAGCTGTTTTTCTTCTTCTACTTCTTGAAGTTCTATCGATCTGTTAATTCTAAAGTTGCCTCTGCATCTTTTCCTGAGAGTTAGATTGCCAACTATCTCTTCATATTTTAGGTGGCCTCCCGGAAGGTCTTGAGCCGGGCGGGTTGTTTTCTAGGACTATTTTCGGAAGTCTGTTCTCGTCCATTCGTCTTACATGGTTGTACTACTACCTCTTACGTTGTCTTCCCTATCTCACAATATTTTGTATTTTGCATTGTTCTTTGATATCTGTGTTTCTTACTCTGCCTCTTCTTGTTTTCCCCATTATTTTTCTCAGTGTTTTTATTTTGGCCACCCTTAGTATGTATTTCGTCTTGTTGGTGTCTTCGCGGAGGTCAGCCACAATCGTCTACGATCTAGAAAACCGCCCATCAGAACTGCTATAGATGCCACCGAAGAAGGATTTAGCCTGACTAACGCTTGGCACGAAGAATGGACCTCAAAGCAGAACAACCAAATCCCATGCATAACCCAGGGTATGCCACGAAAAACATGGGCAACTATAAATATCCGGAATATCGTTTTTTTCTATTTGTATTAAACTAAAATATAAAATTAAATGATTGTACAAGCAAAATAAAAATGTTCATATATCTTTTTTGACCATTTTTTTAAATTTTATTACCACAAGGAAGATTTTTTATTTGAAGTAATAACTTCTTTGGGCTCGTTGAACAAAATGTGACAGGGGGCAAACTTATAATTTCGCGTCAACAGACGACAGCGGCAGATAGGTGAAGTCATGGCTTTTTCTATCTGTCTGTCAAAAAGTGGCCAAAAAACCAACTTCGCGTCCCGATGATTGCCAATTTTTGAAGTGAAACTTCAATAGGCGCGTTGAGAGTGAAATTTCAAGGTCGCGTCCCGGCAATACCGTCATGGCAAACAGTCACGATTTTGGATTTTTAAAGACGGATAGAGCTACCAGAAAAATCGCCATAGATTCTTATTTTAGTTACCATAAAGCTTTAGTGACAACTGTACCGATTATCAAATAGTGTAAGTATTGATCTAAAAAATAAAATGAATATAATTTCAAATTATGTAGATTTTTTTATAAATTTTTTTTTCAATATTATGCCTCAATCCTTTGAATAACTAAAATATCTCACTTTTTATCCTTCATGCAGTCTTAAATTTTTATTTCTTACTATTGATTTGAAAATCAGATTTTTATTAATCTTGCCAAAGAAGTTTCACTTCTGACACGTGTACTCTGTACACACGATCAATTTTTTTTTAACACTCTCTGCTTTTTTGGTCGATTTTAGCGGAAAGAAAAATTCAAAGGGAGTATCCTCAAACAATTAACAGAAATGGATTTTTTCTCGTTACAAAATAAGGCAACGCTGTGGTGTGAAAAAAGATATGGTAACAAAGATAGATAAAGGAATGCTTAGATGGTTTGTACACATAGAAAGGATGGATAAAATAAGATTAACGAAACAGATTTATAAGGAGAGTTTGAATGGTGGGTAAGTCGGTAGATGTCGACCTCGGCGAACGTATCTCGATCAGATCGTCATTGTTTCGAAGAAAGGCCAGGTCAAGAGTGCCAGCACCCGACGAGCATGTATGAAAGCGCTAATGAAAGTAGAAAAAGCGAAAGACGTGTGTAGGAATCGTAGCAGGTGGAAAGAAGTGGTCTCTGTCTAACTCTACTGAAAAAAGGCGTGACTTAATGATGTATCTACAAAATAATTTGTCGTAGAGATTCCCTCTTGCGAAAATAACATCTTCGGTGGCATTGGCGGAAGAGAAAGCATCGCACACATACAGGACATTAAAGTTACGCTCATTAGTCGATAGAGTTGGTATTTTATGCTTGATGCTCGACACAAATTACTACTTACTGAGTTGTGCCGTTTTATTATCGTCAGTTGTAAACATTTTGAAGGTTTAATTAACGGCCGTATAAATTGCGACTGCGGGCCGCGGTTTCGATAAAAGTTATTGCCGTGTACAATGTCTGGCTCTTTTTGGAGAAAATTAGCTCGTAAAAAACCGCCGATAATTTTTTTTTATAGTACAGAAGCTCGATTAATCTTTTCGCTGAAGAGGAATCTTCTTCTCTAGGTGCCGTCTCCGCTTCGAACGTTGGCAATCATCATAGCAATTTTTATTTTTAAGACCGCAGCTCTAAATAGTTCATTATTACTGCATCCAAACCAATCCCTAAGGTTCTTCAGCCATGAATTTCGTCTCCTTCCTATAGATCTCTTGCATTGGATTTTTCTCTGCATAATTATTTGTAGCATTTGATATTTTTCTCCCCTCATGACATTTTCCATGTACAGCAGTTTTCTTCTCTTAATTGTCGGAATCACTTCTCTCCACTTATGCATACGTCTCATAACTTCCACGTTGGTTATTCTCTTTACCATGAGATCCTTAATATTCTCCGGTATATCCACATCTCAAATGCCTCCGGTCTCCTCGTGTCGGTTACCTTCAGTGTCCAGGCCTCCATCCGATAGTATAGTACAGACAGCATATAGCATCTCATCAGTCGTATTTTTAAATCAAGGTTTAAATCTCTGCAGCAGACAAGCCTCTTTATTCTTGTAATGGTGCTTCTCGCCTGTTCTATTCTGACTCGTATTTCTTGGGAGCTGTCATTGTTCTCATTAATAATCGTGCATAGGTATTTGTATTGTCTTACTCTTTCAATAGGCTGGTTCCTCAGGAAGAGGAAGAGGAATCTTCTTCTTTCGGTGCCATATTAGGTTCTCCTAACGTTAGCAATTACATTGGCGAGTTGTTCGCGGTTTTCGGCCAATCTGAATAGTTGTTCGGCACTGCGTATTCCTGTCCAATCGCAAATGTTCTTCAGCCATGACATCTGTTTTTTTCCAATTCCTCGGCTGCCTTCGATTTTGCCCTTCATTATAAGTTAAAGCACCCTGTATCGGTCTCCTCTGAGAACATGCCTTAGGTATGATATCTTTCTGATCTTTATAGTGATAAATAATTCACGAACCGCATTTGCTCTATTTAACGCTGCTTCGTTGGTCTGCTTAGCTGTCCAGGAGCATTCTTCTATGTAACCACATCTCAAACGCTTCCAGGCGATTGATTGTAGCAGCCTTTAGAGTCCAGGTCAGCCACAATAGACCTACTAAGGGTCGCGGTGGAGGGGCGACCACGCCCCACTCACATGAAACCTAGAGCCCAGGTCTCAGCTCCATGTAACAACACTGACCAAATATAACATTTTATCGGTCTTTGGCGTAATTTTAGGTTTAGGTTGTCGTTAGAGAAGAATGCTTTTATTTTTAGAAAAGTCGTGCGAGCAGTCTCAATTCTGCACTTAATTTCTATATCTGGGTCTAGCTTTTCCGTAATATAGCAACCAAGATATTTGAATTGGGCAACTCTCAACTAACTTAATGTTTTGTTGGTCTATCTGTAGGAAAGCATTAGCGTGGGGTTGGCGACTGAACATCATAAATTTTGTCTTAGTGACATTCATTTTTAGACCCATTTCTTTTCCTGTCGTGTTTACACAGTCCAACAATTCTTGAAGGCCCTGAATACTATCGTTCAAGATGGCCGTGTCGTCGGCATATCGAATATTATTAATCAGTTCCCCGTTGATCTTTACACCAAGGTTTTTATCTTGCAAATCCTGTTTCAAGATTATATCCGAGTAGATGTTTAATAATAGTGGGGACAGAATGCATCCCTGTCTGACGCTACACTCATTCCATCAATACGGGTTACTGCTTTCTGCTTCCAATACAAGTTCTCTATAATTTTATAATTCTCTAAGGAATAAGAATAGCTAATTGTCTATTAAAAGAAAAACTTTTAAAAAACGAAAATTACTGTAAAAATGTTTGTTGATTGCTTCTCACTGTTTCGACATTATGTTATAAGTAACAGATCGGGGGTAATATTTTCCCCTTCTCGAACGCACGTAATCGTGCATGCGTGCCTACTAACGTGCGTTCTTTTGTAATCATTTTCATATATTGTTGGCTTCGCCGCATATCAATCTGTCCAGAACCGGAGTAAAAGATTAGGGTGATATAAAGCTACTGCGCCACTTCATTCGCTCCCAAAATAACCATTCTAGATTTATCTTGATTTTTCATTTTTAATTATATAAATGGTTTGTTTCTCTAGAGAATTCGCAACGAGTTACCGGTAGTTTCCAAATCATGCACTTGACTGTTTCTGAACGATTTCATACCAAATATAGGAACAGCAAACGACTTGTCTATTGTCAATTTCTTTCTTCTTGGTGGACGGTTTTGTGAAATGCGCAAGCGTCTGCAAGCGGTACCTGTCCGATTACATCGCGTAGTTTGTATGTGACGTATATTCTGCTTCGACTTCAAAACGCGTCCACTTCGAGTGCTAATCGACCCGTGTGCGGAGGCTCTTAAAGAAAATGAGCAAAATTTTGAAAGTTACCAAAACTATTAGCAAATTTAAGGGAACAGCATACAAAAAGTCAGTAACTCTTGTTGGAACACTTTTGATTATAAATTATCAGCAAAATGGGTGGGAAAAGTATACTATATATTTGCAAACAGTCAGTAACTCTTGCAGAAACACTTCTGAATACAAACTATCAGCACAATAGGTAGAAACAGCATAGCAGTTAGTAACGTTTGTTGGAACACTTCTGAATATAAACTATCAGCAAAAGGGGTGAAAACAGCATCGTACATGTTCGCAAACAGTCAGTAACTCTTGTTGGAACACTTCTGAATATAAACTATCAGCAAAATGGGTGGGAACAGCATGGTACATGTTGCAAACAGTCAGTAACTCTTGTTGGAACACTTTTGAATATAAACTATCAGCAAAATGGGTAGGAACAGCATGGTACATGTTGCAAACAGTCAGTAACTCTTGTAGGAGCACTTCTGAATACAAACTATCAGCACAATAGGTGGAAACAGCATAGCAGTTAGTAACGTTTGTTGGAACACTTCTGAATATAAACTATCAGCAAAAGGGGTGAAAACAGCATCGTACATGTTCGCAAACAGTCAGTAACTCTTGTTGGAACACTTCTGAATATAAACTATCAGCAAAATGGGTGGGAACAGCATGGTACATGTTGCAAACAGTCAGTAACTCTTGTTGGAACACTTTTGAATATAAACTATCAGCAAAATGGGTAGGAACAGCATGGTACATGTTGCAAACAGTCAGTAACTCTTGTAGGAGCACTTCTGAATTTAAACTATCAGCAAAAGGGGTGAAAACAGCATAGTACATGTTTGTAAACAGTCAGTAACTCTTGTTGGAACACTTCTGAATATAAACTATCAGCAAAATGGGTGGGAACAGCATATTACATGTTGCAAACAGTCAGTAACTTTTGTTGGAACACTTTTGATTATAAACTATCAGCAAAATAGGTCGAAACAGCATACTACATATTTGCAAACAGTCAGTAACTCTTGTAGGAGCACTTCTGAATATAAACTATTGGCAAAATAGGTGGAACTGCATGTTTACAAACAGTGAGTAACTTTTGTTGGAACACTTTTGAATATAAACTATAAGGAAAATGGGGGGAACAGCATAATGCATGTTTGCAAACAGTAGAAACACTTCTGAATAGGTACTATCACGGACTATTTCTGACTGCTGTAAAAACAAACATATAATGTAGACCCAAATGGTGTACTGATTACTGTTACTTAGTTTGTAATAAGTTTGAAGTAGAATCAAACGACGTAGATATTTGTGTGGTCCGTGTTTGGTAAAAAATGCCACCTTACATCTGCCGATCTCTCCCCGTGCGATTATCGAATTTCAGAACAGCTATGTATCATTTTTGTTATTCACACGAGCGAAAATTTGGAGCCCGTCCCATGCGTCATTTATTTGACAAAACGTGTCTTGAAATAATAAACTCCTATCGTTGTATATCAAACCAACCGAAACGACCCCACAGCCGGAATTGAGAAATCGATCTCTCATCATCGCTAAATGTAATTAATTAACCCTTAAATATTCCCCTTTCGAGGATTATAAACCTTACGGTCTCGAGGGAGACTAAAAAGTCAAACCTCGTTGTGGTGTCGTCAAAAGACGACGGTCGAATTCCCCTGACTTAATACTTTTATCATTTGATTTGTATTATCAAGGTGACAATAATTTTAAGCTGTAAAATCCCAAAACCAAGGCTTCCCTTGTTTATTGGGGTATTCGTTTATTCACAGGTGTAGAAATAGTATATTGTGCAACTAGTGCGATAAGTTGAAGATTGCTCACGAGAGCGAAGTTGAAGGCACGAGCGAAGCGAGTGAGCAATCGACAACATCGCACGGGTTGCACATACTATTTTTTATTACAAATGCACAGACAATTTTAATATCTTAATAAAAATATAATTTGTGATCAGGCGAGGCGAATGAAGTTTAGAGGGAGATATAAGTTAGTGAAGATAGAAAGAGAGAGAGTTAGTTACGTTTCGTATATTGTGTCTTTCGCACTTAAATGGGCAAACATCTATTTTTCAACCGCAACAGCGTGCTCGAAGATACTACTTATCCCGTATGAGTAATAAAATGTAATGTAAATAAAACACACACTTCGAACTCCTAAAACAGTATATCAGATCAGCAATGTCCTCAAAGATCCTTGACATCCCACATTGAACTATGAAACTTTTACGTCTTGCGAAAGTGACTAGACTTTTTTTTCTGATTCTACAGCCGTTCATGCATTCGGGTCAGTAAAAACCGAATAAAGCCGAACACCTACTACATAGTACACACTTTTTTAACAAATAGGTACATTACTAGTAAAATGTGTCTTGATCTGTAAACTTCTAAAAGCAGAGCTGCAAGAAAAAGTAAATTAAAATGTGTTAATGTTTACAAAAATAAATTTATTGAAAATATGATGAGCAGTGATCAAAAGGTACATCCAAAACGAAAATTTACCAATAATAAAGAAAACAAAATTATGAAAAATTGTGCACGAATTACATTTCGTTTGGGAAAAATAAGATCGTAGATTAGCCCTTACGAAATAAAGGATATAGTTTGTTGAAGAAGACAGTATAGTAGGAAATTACGAAAATGGAGAGCAGATGGAAAACGGATTTTCTCTTTAGATGAAACCTGGTTGAATAAAGGACACACTGTTACAAAAAGTCAGGCAAGACAAATCATATAACCTTAATGGTGCAATCATCATAAAAAATTAAATTTTCCAACATTATTTACAATATTAAATTACTTTATTCTTTGCCATTGAAAATGGATTTTTTGTACCCCATTTTATATTTTATGGTTGTATTATTGTTAATGTACCCAAAAAGGGACATTTTTATGGGGAAACAAGGTAGTAACGTGCTCTACACGTCAAACGAATAGAATTTTGTTAGGTTTTGTTTAATTTATGTGCTATAGGAGTTGATGTATTCTATCGTTAATATGTATTTTATTTTTTAAATACTATATTTGCAATAATTTTCTGCAAAATCTTAACATTTAAACAACTGTCCCAAAAATGTGCACTATTTTCTTTTTTTGTCACTTCTGTTCGTTTAACAGCAGAGTACCTAGTCGAGCAGAAAGTGCAGCGGCTAGTTTGTCTGGGAATCACAGGGGCAACATTCACGTTCCCTACTGCAGCCGTAGACATAATGCTGAACCTTCCACCGTTGCACTTATGTGTAATGAAAGAAGCAACAATCAGTGCCTTCAGACTGAGCAAGATAATAAATCTTAAAGCAGGAAATCGGATTGGAAATTTGATAATTTTGGAAAATATTTCCCTATAATCCATGTCTAAGCCGACAGATATTATTCCACTTAGGTACGACTTCGAAATGCAGTTTGAAGTGGTCATCCACTTCATCCAACCCTTTCATCCAATATGGATAAAAGGGTTGGAGTGGGCGTTACAGGGCCGAATTTTAGGCTCTCAAAACCCCTTGGTAACACCCTAACCATCTTTCAAGCAGAATTACATGCCATAGAGATATGTTTCAAATGAAAACTCGAAGCGCAGATATCTATATTTTATCAGATAGCCAAGCAGCACTAAAAGCTCTGATGTCACTTGTGAGTCTAAGTTGACTTGGGACTGTAAACAATCCCTGAGACAACTGGAAGCAAACAATCAGGTTATTCTGATGTGGGTTCCAGGTAATAAGGGAGTTAAAGGCAAAAAGAAAGCAGACTGCCTTGCCATGGAAGCGGCAAATACACAATTTTCCGGCATAGAACCCCTTTGCGGACTTTCCAAAGCCCACTTGAAAGAAGAGGTTTGACGCTGGGAAACAGATGATAAGAAATCTCACTGGCATAAAGTGTCAGGACAAAGACAAGGAAAGCTAAACAGCTTCTCAAGTTGGATAAGAAAGGCTTGAAACTGGAGACGGGACTCCTCACTGGACACTGCTCTCTGATGTATCACCTGAAAAAGATGGGCAAAACAGAGAGTGATAGCTGCCGCTACTGCGAGAACTTCGCTGAAACTGCAGAACATTTGCTTTGCGAATTCCTAGCGCTTTTCTGCAAGAGGGTCAAGTTCTTGACAGGGGCCTTCCGAAATCGGGAACTTAGCTCCCAGGAAACTGATAAACTTTGTACGAAGTCACGAAATCCCGGGCCTCGAATAGATTAAGGGTTATGCATAAAAGTTCTGATAGGTCGAAGTGCTTTAGAGGCAACATAGCCTTCACGACCCAACTCCACCCTCCACCCACTCCCCCCCCCCCCCCACGACAATCTACTTAGTCGAGCGACTACTGTTCACAGTAGTCAATATTTGAAGTGTCCAGAATTTGGGTTGTACTTCTAGTGCCGTGATTTAAATAAAATTCATTTAAAAGCACAAAATTTAGTGCTTCAGTATTCAAACAATGTTTTTTTTTATGCGATAAGAATATTTTCTCCAACTTTTGTGGTTTCTCGCTTTGTTTTTTTTGGGATTAATCTTCCGTGTGCGTTAGAACGGAGTGCGAAAATAAATCTGTTGTGATTGAATGAGATTTCACCCTCCCGGTTTTCTGGATCGTATGATATTATCGCATTATCCCTGAATACCGCATAACATTTCGGATGTCAGATAAGAAGCATTTCTTTCGAGGCATATAAATATTATATTTACATTTGGTGTCTTCTCGGGCGTTTCATCAAAAATTGAAAGTACTGAACACTTTCAGCAGTTGATGTTTCATAAATTTATGGAAATTTTATTGTGTTTAACATCTGAGGATTGCGAAGACCTAAGAGGATGGAAATTAGGCGTCAAACAACGTCGAAAGACGTTTTAAACCGGCATATATATATTTTTATATATATATATATGATGATATTTCGATCCGGGATTGCATCCGTTAGTTAGTTAAAAACCGTTTGGTTTTTGGCAGACGTTTCGCCAAAATCTCACTTGGCATTTTCAATGCGTAGCCTTCGCTCAGTCCTTAGCCGACCACGTTGTGTTAACACGTTGTATGATTGTTTTTTGTGCTTAACTATATTCTCATTAAATTAAAACATAGTCAACTCACAGTGGCGGTATCAAAATTATAGGTTTACAATAATTTTACTATTTATTTCGTTGAAAAACAAAATAATTACAAATATGTATTATTAAAAATGATTTTATCATAGCTCATTGGTCATTAGTGACCAGATGGCTTCACTATCAGCAATAACCTAACCTTTCCTGGGAAAATCACGTGAGGTCCATTGCCAAAAGTGCATCCCAAAAACTTGGTTTTTTGTTTCGTGCCAAGAGCTATTTCACCTCCAGTCAGCTGCTTATGATCTATAAGGCACAGATCCGACCTGTACTGGAGTACTGTTCCCATATTTGGAGTGCAGCACCTAAACATATCCTGAAGCTACTGGATTCTGTCCAAAAAAGGGCAATTCGTCTCGTCGGTGATGCCTCGCTTACAAACTCGCTCACTTGTCTGGAACACCGTAGAAAAGTTGGCGATTTGTCTCTATTTTATAAATATTTTCATGGGCGATGCTCTTCTGAAATATCAACAATCACTCCTTTGGCAGTCTCTTCAAGATTAACCCGTCAAGTTCAGTCTTCACAACCTTTCGTGGTCACTTTGGAGACCTGCAGAACATCACTTTCCAAAGACTCATTCATCCAACGAATTGCGAGGCTTTGGAACTCATTGCCTAGGGAGGTGTTCCCCGAGGCATACAACCTCCAGAAATTTAAGAAGAACACCAACTCCTACCTTCTTTCCCTTGGTTCCCACGATGTTCTCTGAACATTACAGGATATCCCTTTTCGTGGGAACCAGAACAAAAAAAAATAAAAAAATACTTCTCGTGAGGTATTTTCTAAAATAAAAAAAAAACATATATGAAGAAGAAGTAACATACATGAAGTGAGCTACTGTCAAGCTGTTCCTACATTTCATTTGATATCGGTCAGAAACAGACATACTCGTTTACGTTGTTTTAGAAACTATCAGTAAATTGTTGAGGATTCTCTGTAGGAAAAAGCCATTATAAAATTTATTATTTAAATTTTAAGGGGTACCATGTACATGTTATATCCAACCGAATTTATAAAAAGTCTGTTATTTTATCAGACGACCGGTTCAATCGGATTCGTTTACGGTTCTAAAATGAGCAATAAATCTTAAGGCATAAAAACGAGTCGTTAGAGGTTTTTCCTTTTCCCAATATCATCTTTATCTCCCCCCGTGTCGAAATAGACAATCCGCGATCTGCTAGCGCCTCTTTTATTCATGAAGACACACACACATACAAAAAAAATAATTGAAAGATCATATTCGGTATTCACGTTGTCGAAACGAATGGCTGTCGGTTTTTGTGAATGTAAATCTATAGATACACATCCAGGAAACGTGTTTAGGCTTCTGCCAATTTTGTGCGGTTCTATATGGAACTTGTTTGCGTTGTTCGACGGCTGTTGTTTTGTCCCCCGATTTTTTTTCCTACGATTTATCGATGGAGGGTGATAAATATATATACATACCGAGTAAACGGGTTTTCGTGAGATTTTTTCTCATCTGCGAGGCCGAAAGAAACGCCTGTTTGCTTTTATTCCGTCACCGTCTCCATATATCTTCACCGATTTGATATATTTCGTAGAAATGCAGTAATCTCGCTACAAATTTCATCTGTCAGCGAAACATTTTTATAAATTGTGATTGTTGATGTTTTTAATTGTATGAATAACTGTATGATTGTTCTTCGATGTTCGTCACCTATAGAATGAAGTCATAAATAAATAGATTTTGATAGACTTGATATAAAATTTATAATAATGAATAATTTTTTTATACTGTCGTTTTATTCTATTCGCTAAGTTATAAGGATAGCATAACACGATAGTGAGAAACTCTGATTGCTGAAAGGTTGTATTTGGGTTTATTCATTAATCACCTACATAGAGAGTATGTCGTTAAAAGGGACACGTGCATGTGTTAATTTATGATGATCTTGACCAGACGTACATACTTGCCCTTAAAACGTAAATGAAGTAATAAATAACTTAATAATGGGTTTCTTATGCGCCTTAAGTATTCGTCTCTCAGTTGTCGAAAGTAACAAATTTATAAGGGTCGATTTATGGGATTATGTCTCAAATATTAATTAAAATATAAATAAAAATACCCCTTTTCAAGCACCAGTAGTTACCTAAAGTAACTTTTTCCTGCTGTTTTAGCTGAGTTATTAAAACAATTTACTCCAGCACAATGTGCAGGCATTTTACTGAAGTTTACTGTAGGTTTATTATCCTACAAAATTCCTTATAGAAAAACACGATTATTTATTATCAAGCTCGACAAGATATTTAGCCACAAAGAAGTAAAAAAAAGCTTAATAAATACCCTAAACACAACAATCTTCATTAAGAACCTGTGTTAAAAAGTAGGGTTATTATACCACCAATGTCATAAAATGGCCACGTTCTGCACGTCATTCATTGTACCAAAAAAACTTGGTCGATCAACTTAAATGGTGGGTCTGCAGATAAGGTGGGGAGTTATCTTGTTACTGTCGAAAATTAAAGTACGTTTAATTCTCAGATATAGGTACAGTCCATTGTCATTTATCGGCTATATTAATAGTCCTTCGAGCCAGATTAATCAATTTCACCTAATTTAATTGCATTTAGATTCGGTGATTTTGTACATTTTTTATTATTTTCTGAAATAAAATTTAAAAAAACTAGATGTTATGTTTCTTTGTGAATGCGTGATTACACATTTGGAGAAGAAAATTGAAAGGACGGTCGTCCAGGAAAATCTCGTTGATCAATAATTAGTGGCATAAATGCCACCGTTGTTCTGAAATTGTCTTGTTTTGATTAGCTAAACAGGCGTTAAAACTCACAGTTTATGAAAAATACCATGAAGTGTTTAAGTCTGCGCTATAATTGTGTCTGCCAAAATATGAAAAAAAAATCTCAAACTGTGAGGACCAGCTATTGAATTCCGAAAACCTGTAATCTTCCAACTTTTCGCTCATTTATTCATTCCTTTCCAAATCCTTATTTTCCTTCGCGCTCGATTTTCCCCCAAAATCCATCAAATCCTTAAAACTTTTTTTTTCGCTCTCTCTTTTGGGGTTGACAACATCAATTTAGTATTTTGGCGTGACATTGATTTCTGGGCCTGTCGAGGCATCGTCGTACATCCCGAATTTAAAACGACGGAACTATCTGACGACAAATTTGTCCAAAATACTCATTCTGTTCGCGCAAAATGATGTGATATGTTTTATTTAAAAAAAAAAGGTAAACGAACACTCTGCTTTATTGACAAGAACGAACGAGACGAAAGGTGGAAAGTTATACTTGTACGAGGGTCGACCAACATCTTCGTGTGACTGTGCATTTTCGTAGCATTCAAAAACAAATCTGAACATCAAGAAAGACGGCGTCTTAACTTTTTGTTGTGTAATCCATCATAATTGGCGGAAGGTTCGAAGAAACGGTAAATAAGAAGCACAACAAAATAACGGTCTAGTAAATCGATTTGACGTTATCGTGATTTATTACTTATCGCTCCTGTCGCGGCGGGGCCAGCAAAGATGAGAGGCGTGGAGAAGCGTGGCTTACTTGGACCTGATGCTGCCTGCCTCTCTGGAAGATCTCGCCGTTGGCCCCGATGGAGATGGTAATGTACTTCGATAATAGCTAGGTCGCTGATTCAATTGTTTTACCTGCTGTAAGTTGCCGAGAATTGTGTGAATCATCGTCGTGGTAATCTTAATTTATTACAAATGTTTTTGTTTTCATTGAAATAAAACACTATATAATTGCCATTTCTAGTATAGTGAATTTGATACGCCATTTTGTCTCCCACCGAAACATGATTAATTGTACAATTTCAGGTCTCGTATATCATTAGGATTTTTTTACTGGTTGTCGACTGGAACTGAATATAATCCATAATCGGATTCACATGTTACTGTTTAACTGCAGTTATAAAAAATTGAGTAAAACTAAAACAGATGGGGTTCTGAGCGCGATGTTCTTAGCTCGGTGGTTTTGAATCAAAAGAGAGAGTTCGGAAACCGGTCAAGCGTGGACTTCGTTTTTGGCGCTGAAATCGGCGTTCTTATTGGTCCACGCGTAACGGTCGTTTTGCACACGGTTTATAGTTGTTTGCTAATAGCACGTGTCTAGCGAATGATAGCTTGTCGGAGTCTGGGCCGTAATAAGGTAGTTTAAATCAAGGAATTTCGTGGAGAAAAATTCTACTGTTGAAATCACGAATGTTAAACAGCTTCCATTTATTTTATTTAATTCTTTTTTCAGTTTCGAATATCTCCTTGTTTTAATTTTTTGTCTTGTGCTAATCGTTTTAATTTAATTTAAATGCTACAAAATTAGGCTTTTGAAAGCTTTTTAAATTGGGAAAATGTCCAGTCTCCACGCGAATTTAAATGCGGTATTATTTCGCTTCGTATTATTGACAAGATATTCCTGTATTTTTCTCCTCCAGAAACAGCGTATTAACTTAAGTCAGCACAGTACCACCGAAGTTTAATTATAAGGGTGACGTGCACGTAACGTCACAGCTTGAGATTGGTGGTACAACAAATGACATATCTTTCATAAGGTTATGTGTGTTTGGTGGTAGTGATTTTGGTTTTCTGTACGTTAGATCTTTTTATAACATATTAAATATGAAATGTGTTCAAATATCTAATAAATCATATTTTTTTCAATACTCTCAAAAAAAACCGTTTATTGCATAATACAACTGAAATATAAAAGAAATCAAATGAGCTTACCTTTTTGTTTATAGATTGACATGCGCCACTTTGGAAATATTGCACTTACATCAAGTTCGTTAGTTGCCGTTACATAAATGACCACAAACAACAAAAATATTTACCAACGGGGTTCGACAATTTTAAACACCCAACATAATTAATTCTAATATTTTTAAACATTAAATTCTTGCTTGATAAATCAATCTTTGCAAAAATATAATACTTTATAATTACTTTCTTAATTTACTTCAAACTGAACAAATGTCCGCGACCGCTGTCTTTTTATATACCTACAAATCATTACGCGAGAATTCTCTTTCGTTATTTCCGACATTGTCTCGAAATTGATTGACCTTTCTAGATGCCTTCGATCACGCCGCGGCCATAAATCATTCGCTAAATGGCGACGTTTTGGTGCCGCAAAAGAAATAAGTGCGTTTGTGTGGACGATACACCGCCTCGGCCAGATAATAGAACAGGGACGTCTTTATCGTAACAAGTTTTTCCCTCTTCTCATTTAAAATTTTTGAGTGGGTGAAAGAAGGGGGTAATATTTTCATACTGTAAATTGTCATATTGCCAAATTGCGGTCCTCGGTATGTTTGATGTTTTAATTTGCCATTTTCTCCAGTACAATCCATGCTTCTCTAAAATAAACAAACATGCAATAAAACTGTAGATTATTTTAAGCACCAAACTATGGTACATATTTATATTATTTAATGCAAAAAATCTATGCAGATATAAGAAATAAGAAAAATTAAAACAGTAACATGCTGTAAAGGAACTTTAAAACCACGCTCTGCAACTCCTTGCTCAATTCGGTTTATTAATTTTACAATTTTTAGTACATGACATTCAAGAGTCTATTATTTATTTTTATAATAGACTCTTGACTATTAAAAAAATAATAATTTAATAAATTTTCAAGCACCAGAACTTACCTCGAGTAACTAATTTCCACTGTTTTAACTTTAAATTTAAAACAGCACAATATGCAGGCATTTTATCTAAATATAATGTTTATAATCTTAAAAAGTTTCTTTTATAAAACCACGATAAATTCTTATTAAATCACTACGAGTTATTTTACCACAATATTTGTAAAGTAAAGTTAAAAGAACTCCAAGGCATGCAGTTCGTTGTAATTTCTTGCCTATATTAATGGTCCTTCGAGCCGGATGAATCAATTTCGCAAAGTTTCATTGCATTTAGATTCAATGATATTGTACCTAATTCTTTAACTTTTTTCTTTTTTTTATTTTTTAATCTTTGCATGTTGATGGTTCCTTGCAAATCTGGTCTGTGGAATTCAGTGGAAGATTTCGATGATGGTCGCCCTTTTTGATTATTAATAATGAAAAAACTACTAGGCACAGATCCTATCCTTAAATATATTGCATGACCTAAAAGTTGGAAAAAAATAAATTAAATTAATTCGGAAATTTTTTTCCTGATTGGGACGGTGGTGGTGGTGGTGGTGGTGGTGGTATTTGATCTACGCCGCTGGTGGTGCTCAGACTCCGACGCCTTGACGCGATAAAAACACCGACTGCTACGACAAAACAAAACAATAGAAGAAGTTAAGATTAGATCACTTTTTATCTCGGATCATTTACTCCGAACAATGCAATTTTATCGTGGACTTTTTATATTGGAAAAAATACAGAAGTAGATTAAAGTAAGTAGATATATACACAAGGTTGGAATGTTTCGTTATTTATTCGATTAATCCAGTAAGTTTTATTTATTTTTTTATTGATCAGATACAAACGAAGCAGATTTTTTTTAATCAGACAATAACCACTTTATTGGATACGTGTCGTCGTGTTGCAAAAAAGGTCATTAATAAGAGACCTTGGGTGTGTAAGTTACCCCAATAGACAGCACACGTATTCCTTAAGAAGTATCCTTTTATTTTTTTGTTTTTATAATAAAACTTTTTATAAACCTTCGATCTATGTATATTATAATTTTTTAAATCATGTACTTACTTAAAATGTTCCTTAAAAAATCGTTGCAAAAACCCATCCATCTTTTAACAGATAACATTCTTGATGTACTTCATTTTTTTTCATCCAGGATCATAAATTTTGTACAATTTTTTGTTTTTGTTTAAAAACGTTCAATAAACACTTACGTGGTATTTTATCTTTTAAAAAACCACGACGATACTTTAATTGAAATAAGAACTCTTTCTCTCTTTCCCTTACTTTTAACACTTAATTTTTTTGTCTTGGGAAAAGTAAATAATCCTTGACTTGAACATCTCGGACTGCTTCTGTAAATTCTCTTGCTGTTTAAATACAACTCCGTTTTCAAAAAAGAATAGCGACTCGAACCAAGCACAAGGATAATATTTTCTTAAAAGCGTCTCGCTTTCCAACTAACCCTCCCAGGGCGTTGTATTCTTACACTTACTTTAATTTTCCCAACATTTTCATCCATGGGCGTCTCTTTCGGCGTCAGCATCAAAAAGAATCTCCAGATTTCGAGTGATCTCCGATTGCTTGGCATTTTGGTATTTCTTAGTGTGAGAATTTTTTGTTAAAAGTGTTAATAAATATTTGTAAACAGTTGAAGGTTTCGTGAGATAGAAAACATTTCACCCAAAAGTGAGTTAGACAATTTCGAGGTTCTTTTATTTTAACTACAAATTGATTCACTTTTGGTGGGCTACAGCTCAGCAGCAGCTTGTCCTACCTAGATAGTAACTGACTAATCTAAATTAACGAACTGTTGTCCCTAACATAGAAGCAAACACATGAGAAAAATGAAGCTAATTTATTTTCAACGTAGTCACCTGCAACGGTTAAACACTTGGTATATCGAAAATGTGTCTCAAACCCTTTTGAAAAAAATTCAGAACTTTTGAGTCTTCAGCTATTTATCTTCCGCCAACATCACTTCGTTAGCATCAGCAAAGCGGATTTCACGAATATATTCCTTTTAATTTTGGAAATAGATGGTAGTCGCTGGGTACCAAATCTGGAGAATAAGTGGGTTGTTTAAAAATTTGGCTTTTTGAATGGCAGCCATTGCAACAAAACCTATGTAGGCCGGAGCGTTGCCCTGGAGGAAGAGCGCACTTTCACTTAATTTTCCTCTTATCTTTTTTCTCATCGCTTCGCGTACGTTTGGTGTTAAATTCGCATAATATTCACCTGTTATGGTGCGCCCACGCGGTAAAAAATCCAAGAAAATGACACCTGCAAAATCCCAAAAAATTGTAGCCGTGATCCTACCAGCTGATGGGACAATACGAAATTTTTGAGGGCTTCCTACAGAAAACTTACATGTCTCTGCTATAGCCTTGACTGTCTTTGGTCACCACAGTTTTGAGGGCTCCTGCACCTGGTGCATGTTGACAGGACTGTCTTCCCAGTTAGAAATCTCGTGACTAGTTCTTGATTACCTGGTACGAAGGGGCAGAGTCAACCAATACTTTTACCATGTCCTTATAAATTCCTTACAGAGGTACTTTATTGCATCTCTTATCTTAATCTTGTCCATTTTTATAAAATCTGACACAACTCAATGTAAAAATATTAATATTTAACATGTTCGAATTGATGTGTTGATGCTAATTGGCACACACACTAATGTGATACAATAAGCTTTAGCCTGACACTTTATTTGCGTTTGTCATTTAACGCCGACTATGTTAATCAGCCAGCTGGTCTGGATTTTGAGATCACGGTTTTTCAGGGATCTTAAAACTTTATTCTGGAAGACTTGAATAAACTTGTAATAACTTCTCTTTGTACAGCCCCACAGCTGTATCCATACAGATTTTAGCACTTATAGCTTTTAGCTTATAGAAAGCATCACCCTATAGATCCTTAAGTGACCTAGCTGCCAAACCGTGGATCTGAACTTAATGATGAGTTTTAATGTTTTTTTTTATCTCGGGTAGGGTTAATTCAAGATATTTATCTATATAGGAGAAAGGGAAAGGGCCTGTTGGTGAAGTTGACATGCGTTAATTTCAATTCGTTTAGTTTTCCTTGACCAGCTGCACACCTTCAGAGCTCTTTGCAGGCTCAATGTGGATTCTTCTATACTACTGCTGCAGTATCTGCAAATGTCGCATCTGTGTTGTTCCTTCTGGTATTGGTAAGTCACTCGTGTACAATAAATACAGGATGAAGCCTAGTACAAACTGCCTTGTGGGTCGCCAGCTTTTATTTTTTCTGAGGTCAGTGAATGCGTTTTCAAATTTGACCCGAAAGTATCTCGAATTCGGAAAAGTCTTTTTCAATAAATAAAGATGGTCAAAGTACGTTTCTTTAGGGCAAAGTAATACTATTTTTCTATAATTAAAAATGATCTAGTAACGAATTAATAATTAATTTTAAAATTTACCTAAATAGGTCTCGTTAGTAATCGTAAATATCTGACAATGTTGCATGGAATTCGGTTTTTATGTGTCCCAGGTGTACGTCCTTGTTTATGGTCATTTCCAACTTTCGAGGATCGCGTATTCGGGAATGGAAATCGTCTCGGGATTTGTCATTACGCGTGGCACTTTTCCCGAAAAACAAACTGCTCGTCCTAACGATTACGAGGTCCCAATTAACATCGGCGTCAGTGTCATTAATGCCCCATCGTAATCGTAACGAGATGCTGGGAAAGTGAGTGTTTTTCACTTTACACTCTTGATTTGACGTTGGAAATGTTTGGAGGGGACCTAAATGGGATCGTTGGGTATAATATTTCGTGGTGATATTTTGAGCGCTCATCTCGTGCTCCCTTTTTTCGTTATTAATAATTATTCGTGAGAATCACGAAGGGTTTGGCCTCTGGTGTGTAATTTTCGAACCGCCATGAAGGTGAATAACCAACAAAACATTGCATAGGTTTTATAACACGTTTACAATTCTTTTGATAGTTTTTCGTTTTTTTTTTGGACAAAGCTACAAAGCTGTTAAAACAAAATGTAGGAACAGTTTTTCACTTCTCCAGTGCTTTTTACTGTACAGAGGATATTTTTTGACACCAATTTCCTCTGAGAAACACATAATTGTGTAAAACAAGAAACGTGCTGGAAATTAGAAAAATCCATTGACAAATATATTTGTATGTTTGCAGCGCTAAAATGGTACATGACAGCTTTAAGCTTTTCAAAAAGCTGGCGACACGTCAAACTGATTTAGGTCCCTGGGTACTGCGGTATCCAGGGCAATGATAGGGCAGATAGTCTAGCGAAAAGCGGAGCCATATGTCTGTCTGCTCAACCCCAGTATCTAATGGTTTCATCAAAAGTCTAATGGACAGGAAATCTGTGGACAGATTCATGGAAAGGTGGCTTGAAACCAACGGGATGCGACATACCAAAACTCTTTTTAAAAGGTTTTCCAAAGTACTAGGTAACAGACTAATCAGTCTCGGAAGGAATCAATTGAATACGATCATCGGGCTGATAACTGTTGAACATAGGCCTCCCCTAACTGGAACCATGTCCTGTTATTCGCTTTCTGCATCCATTTTCTACCATTTACTTAATGTCATCCACCCATCTCATAGGTGGTCTTCCTTGTGGCCTCGGTCGCCATTGTAAGACTCTTCGTCCATCTATTATCACTGAGTCGTGCTATGGCCTGCCCATTTCCATTTTTATCTGTATATTGTTTCGATCACATCTGACACCTTTGTTTTCGCCGTATCCGTTCAGTTGTCTTTCTGTCTGTCAGTCGTATTCCCAACATACTCCTTTCCATGGCTCTTTGAGCAGTCCGAAACTTAGATGTTGATTTGGCTGTCATTGTCTCTGTCCCGTACTTAAACACCGGTAGTACGCACTGATCGAAGAGTTCCGCTTTCATATACAAAGCAATTGTTTTTGCTCTTAAGGGTGTCTTTGAGTTTAACAAACGCTACCCATGCCATAGCTATTCGGTGGCTTACCTCAGCTGTCTGGTTATCTTAACCCAATATAATCTTGTGACCCAAGTAAATGAAGTGTTCTACATTCTCCACCCGCCGGTGAAGAATGAACCATGAAAACTGCTTAAAAAGTCTAAGTCATCACAAAATCCCACAAATCAAAGACTTTTATACTTATTGTTGCTTTTCATAAGTACATAATATTTCAAGGTTGATAAAATATAATAAAATAAACAAGATACAACCACAGAAGAAACAGGTTGACTCCATCAATAGAGATCTTAAAGCAATCGTCGAGTGGGGAACCAACAATCTTGTTCAGTTCAACGTCCAGAAAACATAAAGCGCCTCGTTTTCCAAGAAAGTAAACTTCTCAAATCTTTTCATCACAATGTCCGGAAATACCCTTGAATCAAGTCCCTCCATCTCGATTTTGGGAGTCACGGTGTCTAATAATATGTCTTAGCATGACCATGTTGCTAACATCGCAAAATCAGCAATCAGAGGCTAGGTTTTCTGTGGAAAGCTAGAAAGTTTTTTACTCCTGATCAACTGTTGACGACGTACAAGGCTCAAATCCGACCTCTACTAGTATTGCTCGCACATTTGGGGTTCAGCACCAAGGCATTCTCTTCGTCCTCTAGATTCCATTCAGAAAAGGGCTATTCGGTTGATAAACAAGTCAACTCTTACAGATACCCTTCACTAGAATATAGAAGAAGAGTTGCAGACCAGACATTACTCTACAGATATTTTTTTGGCAGATGCTCCAGAGAAATAAAAACTCTTACACCACCACTGGCCACATTCGGCCGAGGAACTCGGCACGTTGATCAGTCTCACCCATTTACTCTCAAGATTGACACAACAAGGGCCAATCTCCATCAAGAGTTCTTTTTTTACAGGGCTGCTACAAAATGGAACAAGCCTTCAAAATTAGTTTTTCCAGAGAACTATGACCTGCAACTTTTCAAAAAGCGGGTCCACAATCATCTCCTTTCTATAATACCTCCCCCTTGTAATAGTCGCAGTGCCACGGCCCACACGATAGGTCTACCCTTTTTGCGACTATTTTCAGTAAAAAAAAATCAATGAGAAAATATAAAACGTCATTTAGTTCAAAATAATAATCAATTAATAACCAATCTCAATCTTGGTCATGTTTGTAAATTTGCTAAAATTGTAGATAGTAATTATAAACCGTGGTTCATAAATGACTAGTTTTGGAATCATCTGCTGAAGGGACAATGATCAATGTATCAATTTATTGATTTGGAAAATTTTTGTTGTTTACCATTTTTTTTAAATTAGACGCTTTGTTAACGCCATCTAGTGATAGGTGATTCTCATCATTTTAATCGTCTTTAGCGCGAGATATTCTTCGTCTACGAGTTTTTGAATCGAAATAATTTATTCAAATGAACTTTACAGAAATCGAAAACTTTTCCGCTTCCGAAAAGTTTTAATTTTAATTTCAATCTCCGTTTACTTGATTACTTTAATTACAAAAGTGATTCGGATTTGGATCTCTATTTTTCGTAAAAATATATACTTGACGTTTCGATACTCTTTGCATTTTAAAGAATAGAGTTTACTGTACATACGAAGATGTACTATCATCGATACTTAATACTAATGATACTAACGTATTCTTTTTTGTTTCAGGTGAGTGTAGTTTCTTAAAATCCTGAATTGGTAAGAAAAAAAAACAATTTTTTAAAAAAAGCTTTATGGTTTGAACAACTTTTCTAATAATTATGCTGTTATATTGGGTCATTAAAAATGTGTTGTGAATATAAATCTGTAGGTCAATGCCTTATTTTTGAAAGTGTAAGTAATACTTATATGTATTTGAATTTGACGTTTCTTTGGTTATTTAGATCATATAGAACACATAGAAATCGGTGCTTTGTAAAGGGCGAACAAGTATTGAACAATAGACAGCATATTTTGTATAGAATTTGTGAGAATAAATCCAATTTGGAAAGAAGTCCTCATGAGATATCTAATTGGTTAGCTTTGAAATAATCCAATGAAAGTACATGCAGAGGCGACGTAAGGCGTGGGCGGTGTGGGCTACCGCCCACGGCCTCGCGGTGCAAAGGGCCTCGCGCCTTAAAATCGAAATTAAATTTGAAAAATTTTGGAAAATCCAAATGTACACGCCACAAGGTTTTTCTTATAATAAATACATTAGAATTAATTCTTAAATCGATATTTCTGATAAACTACTTATATTATGTTATAAAATTAATTAATTAAAAAATCTCATCTCTGTCGTTACTGATCATTCGTTTCCATTTAGTCTGGCAACATTAATTGGCGTTAAGCTGCTATCTCGAGGAGTCCCCGGTCAGAGACGGGGCATAGCTTCTCCTTGTTAGAAAGCCAATCAAAGTACCTATCACATGCAGACGCAGTCTAGTTTCATGTTCCTTTAAAATAAATAATAGTGTTACATATTTTTATTCCCATCTTCTTGCACCATCAGATGGCCTCGCGAAATGTACCTTGCCCACATTAAGTTTACGTCTTGCGCCGCCACTGAGTACATGTTTATGTACTTTTAAAGCTGGAGCATCAGAGAAATTGCAAGCACATCTCTGCCACACTTGCTGTGAAAGAAACAGATTTTCTTGTGACTTTTTCATGGCCACTTTTTGGCGCAAACTCATTCGAAAAACATTCGAAACTAAAAGTGGTCAAATGCTATAAATGATCCAAAAAAATAACGATGAAAAACAAAATGGGGCACTGCATAGCTTTATGAACAGCCAGAAAGTGTCAAAAAAGGCACGTCTGGCTGTGCATAGAGGAGTGTTGGTTCCTACACTTATGTATGGTAGTGAATGTTGGGTTTGGCAGAAGAAGCATGAAAATAGGATTAATGCTGCGGAGATGAGTAGTTTGAGAAGTATAGCCGGAGTGACTCTGTTGAATAAAGTAAATAATAGTGAGATAAGAGAACGCTGTGGTGTAAGAGAAGATGTGGTTACAAAGATAGAATGCCTAGATAGTTTGGACACCTAGAAAGTATGGATGAAGGAAGATTGACGAAATTTATAAGGCGAGTGTGAATGGATAAGTCGGTAGAGGTCGACCTCGGTGAGATCAGATCAGATCAACATTGTTTTGAAGAAATGCCAGGTCAAGAGTACCAACGACCGACGAGCATGCATGAGAGCACTGATGAAAGTAGAGGAAGCAAAAGATCTGTGTAAGAACCTTAGCAAGTGGAAGGAGGTGGTTTCTGCCTACCACTACGGAAAAAAGGCGTGACCAATTGTATGTATGTAAAAACAAAGTGCTTTTGGCTAATCTAACCACCTAATAATTAAGCTCTACTTGCAGTTAGTTCTAAATGGTCTTAAGACTGTAGGGGAAAATAAATAGTTGTTACGATATTTACAACCGCTGTATTTTGGTCATGCGATGAAGAATGACCAATATCCAATTATATATGGGAGGATTAAAGAAGGAAAAGCTCTTGAAAGGCGAAGAGCACATTGGCTTAAGAACTTGTGTCAGTGGTTTGATAAGATCACGAGATCCCTGTTTCGTGCCGTAGTCTCTAAGATACAGGTTGCAATGACGATCGCCAATCTTCGAAAGAAGCGGCATGAGAAGAACGATATTATCATCAGCAGCACTGACAATTCATTTGTCCGGAAGCTCTTCATAATCTGCATGATATATGACTGATATACGCCTCTCCTGGAGCATTCGGGATGCCATTTGACCATTTTGTTTCCCTCCTTTTCTACCGGTCGTCTTGGAGAAGTTAATTCCGTTACATCATTTGTAACTTCGTTACATCGAAGGGTCTGTTAATTTTGTTTTTCTTTCTGAAATTTTTAGTCGATTAAAATTGTCTCTCTCACTCTCTTTTTTGGATGGAGAATATTGTTACCCCATCATTTGCGAGATGAATGACGAACTTTTACCCCACTCGAATTAGTCGAAAGTTTGTCGTCGATGGAAGTGCATTAAAACTAAGTACCAAGTTATGGAATAAATCATACTTTCTTCGAACATCGGAGATTGGAGAATTTACGAGAAACTAACAGCTCGTCTGTTAAACTAGCGTTTTCTATACCCTCTAAAAACTTCGTCTTGTCACTTAATATCGGTTAAATAAAGAATGTTTGCAATTTAGGGGATGTGGCAACACTAGTGGTTTCCTGAATCAACAGTGAGCTTCTTTTAGAAAAGCAATTTTGATTGCAATGAATTTTTGCCGGAGTCTTTCACTCGATACTTGTCGCTCGCTTGGATCTTTCGATAAAAAAAATAATTTACTTGAAAAAATATTCAAATATTGGCCGATGCCCGTGACACATTTCCATAGAACTCGAAACATACGCGGTTGGCGGCACTGTCGATCAAAATTTTGTTGTTGTTGCTTTAGTATGTTCGGTTCAGTTACCAAATTGTACGAAGTGCATCGAATTTTGTTTTGTATTAACTATAGCAATAGACCGGCGCGCGCATGTAACGACAAACGTTAATGCAGTAATTCTAAAAATAAAATTGATACCGTTACATTTTTTTACAGTGTAATAATTTATTTGATAATAATGGAGCAGCTGTTTCTAGTGGTTTATGACCGTGAGGGTAACAAGTCAGCAGGTGTCTTAGTGTGGTCGTGGTCGAGAGCATCCTCTTTATATCACACGCACGCACGCACGCACACGTTACCAACACGCACGACGTGTCAAAAGAATCGTATTATTAAAATGTACAAGCGCCTTTATTCTATTTCAATATTAACCGCGCTTTGCGGTAGCGAGCAGTAGCCCGTTTTGTGTACAAAAGGAGTTGTCTATCGAATCATATTTGCTTTTAACGAAGCTCAAAAGTCAATAATGAGAAAGGGTCGAATAACAAACTGGTTTACATTAAAATTCCCAAGTAATTAGTTGGTGAAAATTTCGTTAATTATTACTGGAATATTTATTTATTAAACACTTCACTTAAACCATACTAACCAACCTAACCAAACTAAAAGGGTAATTCAAAACAAATAAGAACTAGTCGGTGCAGGTGACCTTTACCACTCGCCTCTCGTGGAAAAACACATATTTACAAAGCGCAAAGCCTGGGCATTCATCCTAGAAAAATGAACTGGATTTTCTACAAAAAATCTCAGCTATCGCTAGGAAATAGACTGCTTCCATGCAAAAGCAATCTAAAATCAGTTTGGACATATGAGATCCAGCTTCGGAAGGACCACTTCCAACTCAAATATAGAAATAATGCAGAGGGTTTTAGCTACAGATGCTTAAAATTATTACAAACGCCCTTTGGTTTGTAACAAATCAGCAATTACACCGAGATCTTAGAATCATAACGTTCAAAGACGAGATCAAACACTCAATGGTAGGATACTAAAGAGATTAGATATGCATCCTTATATTCTAACAAAACACTTGATGGGGAGCGACTCCGAATTCCATGAACTAAAAAAGATAGGCTCCTGCGGATCTGAAGGGAGGCAAAACGAAATTATGGCACGTGCCACTGGAATTAGTAATAAGTTGTCCGGAAAATTTGCTTTTAAACCTAACAGCAATTTTTTATGAAAGCAAATGATTCATTGAAATCCTTCACAATATCTGCAAGCCACAATAGTAGGATAAGTTCTTGTAAATAAATGTTAGTCGATTAAAGGTCTCAATTAAATGAAATTTATTTTAGATCATAGTATTTCTTAATTTATATAAATTCATATTTTGTTTATCAACCATTCTTACTGCCTTCCACATATCGCAGATTGTTTTTCCCACATTATTCTCTTATATTTTAACATTTTTACCCCTGACAAAGACTTGGAATTACAATCGAAATGGCTCACTTGTTGTTGACTACATCAACGCTTTCTAATGCTCCTTCTTTGATATTTCAATTCTCAGTTGACTAATCTTCGATGACAGCAGCTAATTGTGAATATTTTTATTCACTAGAAATTAATCATCATCCACAAAAGTTTACCCCGGGATTTGATAATTGTCAGAGGGAAGTGACAAAAGCAAATTTGAGCGAACGTTTTCTGACTATACATGACCAAAAATATGGTGCTCAAAGCAAGTTGGCCTATTGCTATTTTGATCACCCTCTTTGAAATAAATAATATTTATTACAAATTTGTTTTCCTACCATTAAATTGTCGTTAGTTCATTAGTGTATTAATTAGCTCGTTACATTTCGACCCGATTTCGACGCTCATTTTATTTGCCATGCAGTGATGTATTTAAAGTGTGGAAGGTTACCTAAAATCGACTCGACCAAAGGGGGGTTGAAAAAAAAAATTCTTATTATATATATTAATCATATTCATAATCATACTTTGTTTTAGAGTTTTGTAAAGCTTGAAGACTTAACTTTAAGAAGACAAAATGGTTTTTTGTAAAAAATTGCGTTAATTATGTGTAAATTCAATTTTAATAAAAAAGGGAATTTTCCCATGTCAATTATATGAGAAACTAAAATAAAAATAGCGACCCCCCCTAGAGTTGAGCTATAGGGCACATGTTTGGTGAGGATTTTTTTATGTCACATAGAAACTTTTGAAAGGGTACTTCACAAGCATTAAATGTTTTGACAAAGCTGTCGCTTCTCGTTTGTATTATTCTCGAGTATTTCTGTTATATTTGTACCTACTTTGTTCATTGCGGCTGGTGGAAAAGCGGGCTATTTGCTTTGCAAACAATCTCCCTCCGATCGATTGCTAATAATTCTCATCGTGGAATGTTTACTAAATGAAAAAAAAATGACGTGCCCATTACTTTTTTTGAATCGATTAAAAATATCAATTGAAAAAGACTTGCAAACCCCTTGACGAAGTGTCATAGCACGAAAATCGAGGAGCCTTTCCTCTTGGAAATTGCTAAAAAATAAATGAAAGTCATAGACGTTGGCACTTAATCGGATTTTAATGAATCATTAAGGGGCGGCTGATGGGCTCGTATTAATTACAAACTCCGACGCAAACGCTTCAACAAGCTATGTAATTGCACCCCAGAGGGCGCGATCGTCGTTGACGTCGCGACGATGCTATACAACTACATTATTCCAAGTTCCGGTAAAGAGAGTTTAGGAATTATGGCTAAATCTCGTTATAGTGGCATAATTCGTTAAATTTTCTACAAAGCCAACGACATTTTCCTTTCTAGTAATAGAACATAAATTTGTGAAAATTTATTTGCCCAATTACATTATTTATGATAAATAAAGTGGTGATAAAGCTGGAGCTTTAGGGCATTTTTTATGAGGATTCTGGCCTTTTTATATAATCTCTAATTTATTTACTCTTTATATTCAGCGCGGTTTTAATTCTCGAACTTTACTACTGTTCCATCTCTTTCGGTAGCATTTACAAACCAATTTGAACCTTTTAGATATTATCTAGACACTTCCCGCTGTTTGCTCGATATCGTTGTGGTCTTTTCACCATGCTGCAAATCTCGAGAGATGTCTGATCTCCTTGGCAGGTCTCTCGTACCAATATCTGTAAGGTTTTTGGAAATACCACTCACTAATAGTGATCAGCTATATCTCATAAATGACAAAGCCCGGGAAGGTAAAACTTTATGTTGTGGTTGTCTGTATAATGTTAATGTTTAATAAGATAGGGTTTAACAAAATTCTAAATTTAAAAGGGGTTAACAGATGTGGGGTTCTGATTTTTTTTTTACGGAGGTCTTGGGTCAACGACGACATATTTTTTATGAATTGTGATTTTTAAGTTTGGTGAAAATATTTTTAAATAAATTATATCAAAAAACGTTTAAATGCGGCTTCTCCTGCAACTAATGAGGCTAGCCTCCCCACTCTACCGCACCAAGAACTGATAGCCTCAAAAAGTCGTTGTTTTATAGTTTTATATCGGTTTTCTTTTTTATATAATCCATTATCAAATAATTTTATGTTTGTATATTATTAATATCCGTATCGAAGCACCGGTAATCAGCTAGTCCCTAACAAATCATATTTACGTGCTTAAAAACGTGCTTAAAACTTTCATTGATCACAAACAATCTTAGGACATTTTAAAAACTCATTCATATTCACGTATACATATTTCAAATTCTTTCATTATTTAGTAAATTTAGTGTAGTCGTCGATTGGCAGTTAAAATAACTAATATTTTGAATATGAGAGTGCTTCAAAAAGTTGGTAAATTCGTAATAAACTGGCAGAATGGCAGCGAACGTGTTGGATATGCTATTTAGATAAGACGGTAGATTCATGTAGACGATAAATTAGCAAAAAAGTCCTCCCATAATATAAAACAAAACTCCCAATTTCTTGAAGAAATTTTTTTTTATGTGCAACATAAAAAAGTCGTCGTGTATCTTGGTTGATTGCCAACTACATATTAAATCATTGTAGATACCCCGTTCCGTTGGAGTCTTTATATTTTCTGCGTGTTTTTTGTCAGCTGTCGTCTTCAGTGCCAAAGATTTATCTTTTACAGCAATACATACAATAAATTAATGTTTTTATTAAATTATTTTTCGAGACGCTATTTGTCGAATGTGATTTTTTCAAGGTTGAGATCTATCGGAATTGATGTCTAAGCCCCGCTTACATCGAAGTTGGCAACAACGTTGCCAGCGAACCTCAAAAACTCTGGAACATTTTTGTTGGCAACAGTTTTTCGTGTCGTCAACATTGCTACCCACAGGTGGTACATTTTGCAACAATTTCTCGACTGCACCTCCCACCAACTGTTTCACATGAGTCCCTCGTAGACCACGTGCCAACTTTGTCTATTTTGGGAAGACCCTTTCTTATATTAAACTTTTACATACATAGAGTCACGCCTTTTTCCCATAGGGGTAGGCAGAGACCACTTCCTTCCACTTGCTACGGTTCGTACACACATCTTTTCCTTCCTCTACTTTCATCAGTGCTCTCATACATACTCTTCGGTTGTTGGTACTCTTGACCTGGCCTTTCTTCAAAACAATGTTGATCTGATCGAGATATGTTCTCCGAGGTCGACCTCTACCGATTTGCCCATTCACACTCGCCTTATAAATTTGTTTCGTCAATCTTCCTTCATCCATCCTTTCTACGTGTCCAAACCATCTAAGCATTCCTTTATCTATCTTTGTGACCGCATCTTCTTTTACACCACAGCGTTTTCTTATCTCACTATTCTTAACTTTATCCAACCCAGTCACTCCGGCTATACTTCTCAGACTACTCATCTTCGCAGCATTAATCCTATTTTCATGCTTCTTCTGCCAAACCCAACATTCACTACCATACATAAGTGTAGGAACCAACACACCTCTATGCACTTTTAAACTTTTACAAACTATCAAAAACTTACTCGCGATAGTCCGTAATGTAGGATTGTTTTCTTTTTTTCTTTTGTGCCCCTTTTGATCCTAAGATATTAAGTTACTGTTCTGACGGTGAGTGACTCGTGTAGCCGCGGACGGCCCGGCCGGGATTATAGAAAGGAGATGATTGTGAACCCGCTTTTTGAAAAATTGCAGGTCATAGTTCTCTGGAAAAACTGATTTTGGAAGCTTGTTCCATTCCGTAGCAGCCCTGTAAAAGAAGGATTCTTGATGGAGATTGGTCCTTGTAGTGTCAATCTTGATAGTAAATGGGTGAGACTGATCAGCGTGCCGAGTTCTTCAGCCGAATGTGGCCAGTGGTGGTATAAGAGTTTTTATTTCTCTGGAGCAACTGCCATGGCAATATCTGTAGAGTAATGTCTGGTCTGCAACTCTTCTTCTATGCTCTAGCGGGTGCAGGGTATCTGTGAGAGCTGTTTATCAATCGAATGGCCCTTCTCTGAATTGAATCTAGAAGACGAAGATAATGCTTTGGTGCTGAACCTCTTATGTGCGAGCAATACTCCAGTAGAGAGGTCGGATTTGAGCCTTGTACGTCGTCAACAGTTGATCAGGAGTAAAAAACTTTCTAGCTTTCCACAGAAAACCTGCCTCTGGCTTGCTGAATTTTCGTTGTTTAGCAACATGGTCATGCCAAGACATATTATTAGACACCGTGACTCCCAAAATCGAGATGGAGGGACTTGATTTAATGGTATTTCTGGATATTGTGATGGAATGACCCTTTTAGCTCGATATACCTTTTACAGCAATGTTCAATAGCTTCGATACCCTATGCATCGTCGAGTTCTTCAAAATAGCTATCAGCAGCAGACTTCACTACTTCACAGTTGACAAATCCTTTACCTCCAAGCCATTTTTTTAAACTTGAAGACAGAAAATAATCCGACAGGTTTAAATTTGGCGAATAAAAAGTCATTGGAACTTGATTTTGGCCATCGTAATAACGGATGTGTAAACTCTTGCATTGTCTTGATGATAACAAAACTTTCTTTTTCCCAAATGCAGCTGTCTTTTCTTGATTATATCAATTCAAGTTCGCATAATACTCGCCGTCGAATGTTTTTTCTTTTCTAGAGATAATCAATGGAAGTTATCCCTCGTGCAACCCAAAAAACTGAAGCCTTAAGATAGAAATGTCTTCGCTTTCTTTTGGGCTAATTTTCCTCTTTGCTTCCTCACCAAACACTCGATTGAAACATCCCGAAGCCGCTTTTTTGTTTCGTTTTCGGAAAATGATAAAAATTCCGTTTTCCGTTCGAGTCTGACGAAGCAGCAACAACAAAAATTAACACACAGACCTTTCAATTTAGGAATGATCTACAGATAGCCGTCGGTCGTATTTCTTGTGGCTGCGGTTGTCGGTTGGCGGTGAGAAAAAAAATAAAGAGGAAATTCGCAGCTCTAGAACGCCAAGGGATCATATATAACAAAAATTACAGTTTGGAAAACTCGTCATAAATTACAATAAAGCGAATTGCCGTAAAGTTAAACTGGAGGCGGCCGCGAACGCGGGAAAAGCCAGTGGCGGTCTACGTTTCTCATTATTACAAAACACAGAATATTACGAATTATTGAAAACTAGATTTAAAAATTAAACTAAATTGACGAAAGCTGCACGTGGTCGTTTATTGTTTCGGAACAAAGGAACACATAGCAACCATTTCTTTAGATAATCGAAGAACAATCAAATCTGAATGGTGTACAACCGTTTTATGTGTCAAAAGCTTCGAAGAAATAATGAAAACAAATCGACGATCTTCTTCTTCTCATTGCGCCGTCTTTCTTCGAAGGTTGGCGATGCAACTGGCAATAATAGTATATTCTTCAACGAGCGTATAATGATGGCTATTATACTCGAGGATGAAAATTTCGAAACGTGCCGCAGCCGAGTTTAAAAATCATCTGAGAGAATAATGGTCATTATACTCGAGTAGAAAACTATACTTTTTCTACGACCCCCGTAGACCATCTCTATCACTCGTTAAATTCTCCATCTTATTGTCGTAATCGAATAGTCGAGATGACAGTTCATCAGAATGAACATGACATTCGCGATATCGAGTTAGAGGAGTAGAGCCCACTTAAGAAAAATCTGTTCTATTGCAGCTTTTTTTTTTTTTTATGAAAATAGTCGCAAAAAGGGTAGACCTATCGTGTGGGCCGCGGACGGCCCGCACTGCGACTATTAGAAGGGGAAGGGATTATAGAAAGGAAATGATTGTGGACACGCTTTTTAAAAAGTTGCAGGTCATAGTTCTGTGGAAAAACTGATTTTGGAAGCTTATTCCATTCTGTAGCAGCCCTGTAAAAGAAGGATTCTTAATGAAGATTGGTCCTTGTAGTGTCAATCTTGAGAGTAAATGGGTGAGACTGATCAGCGTGCCGAGTTCTTCGGCCGAATGTTGCCAATGGTGGTACAAGAGTTTTTATTTCTCTGGAGCATCTGCCATTGAAATATCTGTAGAGCAATGACTGGTCTGCAACTCTTCTTCTATGTTCTAGAGGGTGAAGGGTATCTGTGAGTGTTGAGCTGTTTATCAAGCGAATGGCTCTTTTCTGAATGGAATCTAGAAGACGAAGAGAATGCCCTGGTGCTGAACCCCAAATGTGCGAGCAATACTCCAGTAGAGGTCGGATTTGAGCCTTGTACGTCGTCAACAGTTGATCACGAGTAAAAAACTTTCTGGCTTTCCACAGAAAACCTAGCCTCTGGCTTGCCGACTTTGCGATGTTAGCAACATGATCATGCCAAGACATGTTATTGGACACCGTGACTCCCAAAATCGAGATGGAGGGACTTGGTTCAAGGGTATTTCCGGACATTGTGATGGGATGATTTGAGGAATTCACTTTCTTGGACAACGTGACACTCTGTGTTTTTTGGGCGTTGAACTGAACACGATTGTTGGTTCCCCATTCGACGATTGCTTTAAGATCTCTATTGATGGAATCAACCTGTTCCTGCGTGAGTCTATTTGTATCATTCACCGAAAGTGATCGATAGGATGTGAAAGTTGAGACAAGTGTGCTATCGTCTGCGAAACTGTAAATGGGGTTCGTAGTGGTTTTCAAGAGGTCGTTGATGTGTAAAAGAAATAAGGTAGGGGACAGGATGGAACCCTGGGGGACCCTGGCATTAGATGGACCTCATTGGTCTCAGGCTGTTGGATTCTGAATATTGCAGTTGGTGATTGGTTGTCAGCTGTTGAATAATGTATCAGGATCTTGGTGTTTGGTTGACAGCTGTTGAATAATGTATCAGGATCTTAGTGATTGGTTGTCAGCTGTTGAATAATGTATCAGGATCTTGGTGATTGGTTGTCAGCTGTTGAATAATGTATCAGGATCTTAGTGATTGGTTGTCAGCTGTTGAATAATGTATCAGGATCTTGGTGATTGGTTGTCAGCTGTTGAATAATGTATCAGGATCTTGGTGATTGGTTGTCAGCTGTTGATTAATGTATCAGGATCTTGGTGATTGGTTGTCAGCTGTTGATTAATGTATCAGGATCCAACATATTTAAGGAATCATATGCATTAATCAATAGATAACGCATATGTAATTGTTGTAGAATCCAGTATTAAATTTAACTTGATATTGTGCAGATGGAAATGTACATTTTTATTGACTACTAATGTTTTTCTAGTTTGATTTACTACACGACAAGCTATCACTTTTATACTATCCTTTGGCAATAGACCAAAAAGCAAAGCCGTTTTCATATTTTATGTTTAAAATTTTATTTAAGTTGTCGCTTAATGTTTTACTTGGCGTCTCATTAAATGGACCACATCAGAGAGAAAACCAAAAGACTCGTGCGTGTGTATGTGAGTGTTGTTTATTCTATTACTTCTTGTATTCGTTCACATCGTTGACAAATTACTTCGCCTTTATGGCGAAACAGCACTGTCGGCTTTTCGTGTTGTGTTTCTAGTGATGTATGTGCTCTATCTCTGTCATTTTATTTGTCACAAAACAAAATATAACTGAGATCAACTAGCTTTTGGATTATTTTTCACGAGCGGTGTATTATTTTTATTTATATTTATCTTTTCGATAAACCTTTTCGTTCGATCAATTTTAGTATACACATTAACAACAACAAAATCCTTTAATCACAAAGTTGTTTTTTTAAAGATTAATGAGATACAAAACATGGATTTTTTTTGTTTGAAAAACCACTTGAAACTACGTTAATAAAGATATGGGTTTGAGTGGCAATCCTAATATGGTTTTCCAGATATTTTTAATCATAATAAAACAGCGAATTTAGACAAACAAACTAAGATAATTTCTGAGAGCTTTTATTTTATCATTATCATTTGTTAAACATCGTTCTAAATCCCCTAATTGCACTGTTCAACACGAAAACAATTTGTAGAACCTCTCTCTCTCTCTCTCTCTCTCTCTCTCTCTCTCTCTCTCTCTCTCTCTCTCTCTCTCTCTCTTTTCAGTTGTTACATACACAGCACCGGATTGACTGGACTTCTTATTTTATTATCGTTCAGTTTACCAACAATATTTGACACTTAATAAAATATTTGTTCGAGATTCGAACATTATGTGGATTGTAATTTTTTGACTAAGATGTTAACTAATGTTTTATAATTAATTTCATCAATGACAGTAAAAACCACCACCCACCTTACCTTTTATTGCTGGTGATATAGTGGACTAAAATATAGTTCTATGCGGAGCGGCCGTTGTTGTCTTCTCTAAAACTTAAACAACAATTCTATCGCTAAAGGTTTTGGAAGTTAGGTAATTAAAGATTTCTTCTCTAGGTGCCGTCTTCGCTTCGAAGGTTGGCAATCATCACAGCAATTCTTATTTTTGAGACAGCAGCTCTAAATACTTCATTATTACTGCATCCAAACCAATCCCTAAGGTTCTTCAGCCATAAATTTCGTCTTCTTCCTATAGATCTCTTGCCTTGGGTTTTTCCCTGCATAATTATTTGTAGCATTTGATTTTTTTCCCCTTCATGACATGTCCCATGTACAGCAGTTTTCTTCTCTTAATTGTCGGAATCACTTCTCTCTCCTTATGCATACGTCTCATCACTTCCACGTTGGTTATTCTCTCTACCCATGAGATCCTCAATATTCTCCGGTATATCCACATCTCAAATGCCTCCAGTCTCCTCATGTCGGTTACCTTCAGTGTCTAGGCCTCCATCCCATAGTATACACAGCACAAATCATCTCATCAGTCGTATTTTTAAAGGTTTAAATCTCGGCAGCAGAAAAGCCTCTTCATTCTTGTAAATGTGCTTCTTGCCTGTTCTATTCTGACTAGTATTTCTTAGGAGCTGTCATTGTTCTCATTAATAATCGTGCCTAGGTGTTTGTATTGTCTTACTCTTTCAATTAAAGACTAGGATACCTAATAAAAATAAATAATGAAACTAAACAATAACTGATCCATAATAAATATCATTCAACCCAAAGCAATATCCTAAAATAATATTAAGAGCGATCGAAACACGTGCACACACCACATCATTTGTCATCATTATTATTAATTTTTCCACACATCATCGTCTAGTTTGAAAGTAGCATTACAGGCAGCGGTAGAACTAACACATAAAAAAAACACAATTTGACTGTACTACACTAGAATAAAAACTCGGAACAGAAATCACGGTGTTTTTAGAAATGTTACTAATTTAAATAAATCAACTCTAAATGTGTTCATAAAAATTTGCATTGCCTCTACCACAGAATCAACAAGTATTTCTAAAATATGCTACCACTAACAGGATTTACCTAGTTATTAAATGATCAAATGATCGCTAATTTTGGACATCTGATCAACCACCTAAGTGTTATGCGACCCGTGCTAATGGATGCATGGCGGTGGGGGAGCACCGTCGCTAACGGAGCCTACAGGAAACCGGGCGAAATCCTGTAGTAGACAGCCTTAGTACTGTGTAGGGGGCACCTCAGGGCCGGACCACCCCTTTCCCTATACTCGTTGACTGCAAAGAAGAACTGATAACGCTGGTAGACCGTAATCACGTCAAACTGATACGGGTTCCAGGACGCCAGGAAGTTGCAGGTAATGAGGAAGTAGACGAACTTGCAAGAAGAGGTTCGGAAAAACACAAAAACTACTGGAAAAGTATACCAGGAAACAAACACGGGAAATAATACATTAAAGGACCGTGTCATAAAAGAACGGCAGAACTGTTACCGTTAAACAGGAATCAGCTAAGACTGTATAATGGAGACCTGTCCTGCGGGTTGTGCGGCGGGGATCCGGGGGCGGTGCAGCGCTTGCTGTGCTGCTGCAGGGCGCTGGGGGGAATGGACGGTTCTTGGGTGACTACATTGTTCATACCCAGTACAGAACTTGTACAAACTTGTACAAGGTACTAGATTGGGTGCAGCGTGGTTCTAGGTCCCGGGACCAGTGCCTCGTGACGGCGCAGTGAGTGTTATGTTGTTTTCGGGTCCTTGCCGGGCGGTCTGCTGGTCGGGTCTCCATTGTAGAAAGATAAAAAAACACAAAGGCAAGATACAATGGGCCAACAAGCCTAAGTGTTACTGGAGGCAATAGCCAGACGGACCTAAATAGGGGTGGAATAGTGAGTAGTCCTGACACAGTCAGTGGAGTCTCACAGTAGATCTTGAGCTTTCGGACTCATAAACTCTCCATAAAGGATTTTCTTCACATCTGAGAAAAAAAAAACCACTCAAGCCTTACAAATAATCTTTATCATACAGATTTAAAAAGCATCTTTCTTCTGATCTTTCTACTTTTATTTACCAAAAATAAGAATTTAAGATTTTGTAATGCAGTGGGTTTTATTATTAATAAATGTGACAAAGTTATCAATCATTTTTTTTAAATCTGACGTTAAAATATTGGTTCGACTCTGTGGTTTATCTGTTTGAATTATATACCTCTCTTCTTTCCACTTAACGAAAAGATAAAGTGGCAATTATTGAACGATAAGTGGTTCGGATTATTAGTATTATCATTACAATAATGATAATACTTTTTTCTTGTTATGATGTAATTCGCCGCTGTTGTATTAAAAGCTATCAATTTCCATTGATTATTTTTATCTCTACATCAAGTAAAAGAGGTAAACATATTTCGATAAATAATTAAGCAAGTAAACTAGTTACGAAATGTCCTATAGCTATCCACTTAGTATCTTGAAACTTTGTGACAAAATGTACGTTGTGGCAATTGGTACTCTAACTTAAACAGTCTCAAGTCAATAGTGAACAGGTTAAAATAATTAAGGTGTGTCCTTCGCACTTTCAATAGGGATCATTTAGAAATACTTGTTGATTCTGTAGTTGGCACCAGGCTTCATGCAAGATCGCTCCTTACATGTGGCAGTTGACGGTATTTCCTTTTGATGCGTTAAAAACCATTGCCGGGGTTCCCCAGGGTTCCATCCTGCCCCCCACCCTATTTCTATTACACATTAACGACCTCTTGAAAAACACCACGAACCCCATAAACAGTTTCGCAGACGACAGCACACTTGTCTCAACTTTTAAATCATATCGATAACTTTCGGTGAATGATACAAATAGACTCGGGCAGGAACAGGTTGACTCCATTAATAGAGATCTTGAAGCAATCGTCAAGTGGGGAACTAACAATCTTGTTCAGTTTAACGCCCAGATAACACAAAGCGCCACGTTTTCCAAGAAAGTGAATTCCTCAAATCATTCCATCGCAATGTCGGGCATAACCTTGAATCAAGTTCTTTCATCTAGATTTTGGGAGTCACGGTGTCTAATAATATGTCTTGGCATGACCATGTTGCCAACATCGCAAAGTCAGCAAGCCAAAGGCTGGGTTTTTTGTGAAAAGCTAGAAAGTCCTTACTCCTGATCAACTGTTGATGACGTACAAGGCTCAAATCCGACCTCTACTAGAGTTTTGCTCGCACATTTGGGGTTCAGTACCAAAGCATTCTCTCCGTCCTTTGGATTTCATTCAGAAAAGGGCCATTCGGTTGATAAACAGCTCAACTCTATCAGATACCCTTCACCCGCTAGAACATAGAAGAAGAGTTGCAGACCAGACATTACTCTACAGATATTACTGCCGAAGAACTCGGCACGCTGATCAGTCTCACCCATTTACTCTCAAGATTGACACTACAAAGACCAATCTCCATCAAGAATTATTCTTTTACAGGGCTGCTACGGAATGGAACAAGCTTTTCCATAGAACTATGACCTGCAACTTTTCAGTCCTTTGGGTCCACAATCATCTTCTTTCTATAATCCCTTTCCCTTGTAATAGTCGCAGTGCGGGCCGTCCGCAGCCCACACGATAGGTCTACCCTTTTTGCAATGTACATTTTTAAGAACGTGCAACACACATTTAGAGTTGATTTATTCAAATTAGTAACATTTCTAAAAACATCGTTCCGAGTTTTTATTATAGTGTAGTACAGTCAAATTGTGTTTCTTTTGTGCTAGTTCTACAAACTATAAAAAAACCATTATAGTAGGATTACGATTGTAGAAATTGTCGATCTTTTGGTCATTGTTACGTAGCGCAAAACTTTGTTTAGGATGTCCATACCATTTCATTGGAGTTCTTCCTCGCAAATGAACCACCTATAATTTAATTTCCGAACCCTGAAACCGCTATTCTTAAAGTTTTAGTGAGGGATTTTAGTGGGATACTAAGAATCATTTTTTAAACAAACATTGTTAGTTCATATGAGATAGATAACAATCCCCTACCCAAGAAGAACAGTATGAGACCTTTTATGCGGCATTATTTACAAGTTTATAACAATGGTTGATTATTTCATTTACTCTTGTATTATTTATCAAGTGGAAATTTATTAACTGTAACGTTCTTTATTGCCTGGTAATTATTTACTTTTACATTTTTTATTATCTGGAATTTTTATTTATATGTCAATATTTATTATAGGTATTTAACATTTTGTTTGGGTTGGTTTTCTTTTTCTTTTTATACTAAAATTTAAAACAAAGCACTTTCGATCGTATAAACTTAAACATTTTTCATTTACAGTTTGTTTACTGTTTTAACTTCTGTGTTTATAAAAAATATTCCTCTGAAAAAAATAACAATAGAATATAAATTATCCTTATAAAGTTGCATTAATGGTTCTTGTCCCAAATGCTTTTGGCATACTTGAAAAGATGAGTTGTAGAAAAGCAAGGGTAAAAGACTTACTAATGAGATGCTTTTTTTCTATTTCGTCTTATAGTGCTGTACCACAATATTAAAAAAAGTGATTGTTTTAACCAATTGCCATGCAAAATCTTCATCAATAGAGACATATATATTTAAAAAAGATTTGGAATGAGCTGAATATAAAATTAAAATATCAGTGGTCTGAAGAGGTCCACACGACTAACTTCCCAGTGGAAAGAATAAAAAAATGCCATATGTTTTGTTGTTATAATTATTATTATCATCATTAAAATTATTGTAAAAAACGATTTCAAATTGTTTATAACAAATTACAATTATTATTAACAATATTCTGTTTATGTCAACCGTATTCTTTTAAACTTTTTCTTATCATTTCATAAGCGGGAGCTAATTTCAATTGTTTACAACAATTGAAATTTTTTTTTTATTATTATGATCGATAATCATTTGTTAGTAACAATATTCAATTGTTATAAACAATGCTTGATTATAACTAACAATAATTTTTCACTGTTATAGAGTCTTCAATGTTATTCTCTTAATACTGACACGTTAAAATTCTCCAATTCCTATTTTTGTTTTCTAAGACTATCTCTTTTATGAAATATTGTCATATTTTTCATACAAATATTCCTAACATGCAGTTATCATATTATTCAAAAGATCTTAAAATTCTGTATTAAAAATGGTATAATTTATAAAATGCAAAATTCAGGTAGTTTATCATTTTTTTTATTCTCCATAAAAAACAGCTCGACCGATGATTTTGCTGAAAATCTTATCAGTTCCAAGTTGCGTAATTATGCGTCGAATGCTATTGGTCCCACGTCGATATCATTTTTTGTTCTCGAGATAATCGAGACGTCCATTTAAAAACTATTGTATTCGACTCTCGGGACCTTAAAATGTGGAGATATGTCAAAATTCGTTATTCGCTAAATCGGACCCGTTAAACTTCCCATTGGGAAGGTAATCAAAGTCTATCAAGTTTAAAAGGGCCATTCCTAACTGCATTTGGCCTTAAAAATTATGTATCTTCTTCAGCCTAATTTCAGTTGCAACATTTCTAAGAAGCTGCGTTTATGCACAAAATGTATGGCAGGTTTTGTATTTCCTAAAGATTAAAAACATGTAATAATGACATAATTTCAATAATTACTTTTACGATAATTTGCCTTAGGTTCGTTAATTTAAAACACTCGGTACAAAAAACTAAACAGTTTCTATATGTAATAAAATAAACACTTATTTAGAAATCACTTAGATATTCGCTTTACAAGTCTCTATATGTTCACTTCTTAACTTCCTTTTTTCCGCGGCACCGCATTCCCTAAATAAGTACAAAACAATCGTTCCAGAAAGAATGTGTTCTTTCCCGAATTGTCGCTAATATTCTACAATCGCCGGAAGCAGTTAATTAGGTCGGGCGTTTGATGCCACTAAAAGAACCATAAATCATGCGGCTTATTTGTAGGCGATCCGCCGCGTCGTGGTCAAATAAAGGCTCCAGGGGCGTACTCTCTGACCACAATCTGTAACATTACCAACAAATAAACATTATATTTCCAGTAACATATAGGGTTTTTCTTCTTTAAATACGATACCGTGAAGTGAATCCTCTAGCCATAAATATTACTTACAAATTATAATTCTAGTTTCCACAAATCATAGATTATCTTTGGATTCAATCATTTTAAAAAAACGGTACATCAACGTACGTTTTCTTTAAATCACTAAACAACACAATTGAATCACATCAGATCTCAGGGAAAGTAACTAGAAGATAAAACTAAAGCAGACTCTATCTTTGACATTACTTACTTCTAACTCTTAGTATGTGAATAGCTGATTGAACGAGAGAGCAATACAATATTTTAAAAATGTAAATGAAAAATGTATTTAAAGATCCTTGAATGAAACCTTATAATTTAAATGATTTAAAAACAATGTGTGTTTTATAACGTTACTTTGAAGTCAAATAATACACCAAGATCACGAACACTATGAGCCATTGATTTTTGTTAATAATTTAATTAAATATGTTAATTACTAAGAAAAACAAAAAACAAACTGTTAGTGTGTCGTTAAACGTACTATGTATAATATCGAGCAGGAAATTGGAAATTATCCTACAAATCATGGATTAACGCTCTTTTTCGACGTAATAGACTCGATATTATTCCCTCGTATCGCATTCTAAAGGTATTAAATCGACTTGCAAACATTCTTGCAACCACCATTCCCTTTGCCTATAAAAGACAAACAACTAATAACATTTTGGAGAGCATCTGAAATTGCGTATCGACTGGAGTTATCCGAGCATAAATTCGTTCTCCTTTCTCCTTCGAATCCGTTGAATAATTCATATTCCCGGTATATATATATATATATATATATATTCCTTCTTTCTTTTATTTCGTATCTCGGTCTTCTTTGTTTCTCCTCCGCGCCATATCCGTGGCAGCGTGTGCACTTCCGCGATACCACGGGGAGGAGTTCCATGCTCCGAAAGGAAAATCCGCGCTGTCTAGCCTTCCGCCGCCGTTTTAATAATTCCAATGATTGATACATTTTTTTTTTAACGTAAAAACCCCATTAAGATTTTTGTGATTATTGCAAACTGATTATTACTACTTTCATGGGGCAAATTCTGTCCTACCTTTATGCTATTTATCCAAGGTTCAGCATTAACTTGTACATTTTTGCCGAACATTGCGCTGCTTTTTCGCTGTATCTTCATCCTGATTAACCTTGTCAAGGAGCTGGAAGGACTTGACATTCTCGTGTTTGGATTGATGTTGTTCTTAACTCGTAGCAAATTTTCTTCTGTACCACCAAGAAGTCTTGACGATGCTCTTTAATACTTTATTCCAATAATGTTGTATAATTTCGATGTTACTTTCTTCTGCACAGACCCAAAGATGAATTCCATGTGTCCACACCGGTTTACGGACTTATTTTTACAATAACAATTTGTTGTAGGTAAACAGAGTGGACTATTTTTCTTTTTTCATAGATATGGTAAATCATCGTTATTTTTCCGTATTTGTATAAAGTATTTGGTTATTATTTATACTGTCTGGAATATGTTGTTTCCCTTTGTTGGTAAATTGACGTGGACATACATTTCGTTTAGTTTATTGCGCTAGAAGTTTGGTTGCTGCTTCTTCGTGATTTCTTCTGGCTGCTAAAACAGTTTCGTCATCTGCAAATGTTGCAATTGTGGTTGTAATTAATACACAATCACTTAAAGAAGAAAAATGATCAAATAGTTACCTAACAAATAATTGCTCGCAAGAGTTGTTTTAAATTCATCATTATAATAGGGACACCCCTTTTATATTTGCACTTAAGCGACGTGAAAATTAGTAAAAAGTATCGAGATTATCGCGTCAAATTTTTAGTTAGCAGAGAGATTTGTCTGCAGTCAGAAATGGTCCAAATTGTGTGCAAATTGTGTCTCAACTTTCACATCCTATCGATCACTTTCGGTGAATAATACAATTAGACTCAGGCAGGAACAGGTTGATTCCATCAATAGAGATCTTTGCAATAATTTAAATAGTTAATGTTATATTTATACCTTTGCTGTATTTATCCATTTTTAACAAACAATATTTTTACGGATTGTGGTCAGCAAATGCGTTCCTGGAGCCATTATATGCGATGCGGCGTATCGTTTACAAAAGATGTCATATGCTTAATGGCTTTTCGGTAACATCAAACGCTCGACATATTAGTGAATGATTTATAGCCGCGGGCGGTAATTGAACACCTGCGATGGTAATTAGAATACCTGTGAAGATTCAGGAAAAGTAACGTTTGTTTTAGAAATACCTATTTAAAGAACGCGGTGCCGCGAACAATTAAGTTTAAGTTGAAGATTAGTTTGGTGAACAAAGAGACTTGTAAACCGAATATCTAAGTGATTTTTAAATAAGTATTTATTGTATTACATATAGAAATATTAAAATGAATTATTTAGTTTGCGTATCGTGTGTTTTAAATTAACGAACTCAAGACGGAATATCGTAACAATATTAACAAATAATAGGTTAGAGGTTATAGTACAAAATGGATGGGTAATTTCTTTTTCTTCCTTCCTCTAGTCATCCTGCCTGGGATCCAATTCCAGGAAGATTGTCACTCCAACGTTTTGTGGGTCGTCCAATGCTTCGGCGACCTGGTGATTTGTCGCTTGTTATTTTCACCTTTTTTTCTGATGACATTCGACTGATATGGTGGTTTCAATCCATCTTTCTTTGTAGTATCCAGTCGCATCATCTGTCCATCTTTCCCTGTCCATCAGTGTCTTGCCCGCCATCCTGCGCACCACCTTCATTCATCTTTGCTGTCTCTAAAATTCTTCTAGTTCTTGATGTTTCTGGTCTGGTTTCGGCTGCAAAAGTTATTATGGGTCTTATAGATACGCGATTTCGCGTAGGTAAAAAGAAGACAGTTGACTAATCCGATGACAAGCTGATTGCTTTTTTTACATTTGATTTGAAATCGGTCAGAAGCAGACATGCGCATTTTTTTTTAAATTGAAAATTATCAGAACTTGTTTGTAGCAACAAACCCATAATGTCACTTGGACATTTATTAACAACAAAATCGATTAAAAATAAATTTCTTTCTACGAAATGTGACACGGAAATGGATGCTTTTTTTTTAAACGCATTGTACATTAGACATTCTATCCGGCAATAGCAATAGAGCAGCAGCAGCAGCAGAATCATGATAATGGCATCGCAGGCGCGCAATTAAAAACGCGCCGCAAATCGATAGGAAACGGTGAAGCTGCAGCTTTCGTTCTCTCCTCCTCGCTACCCTAAAAACATCCAGTTCTCGACATATAATACAACGCACACCTTTTTCTCTCCTTTTTCCTCGATAACCATTGTGTCTGTTGCCACACCGACGGACACGCGCTCCTTTATCTTCTGTTTTCGCTGCTGCTGCTGTTGCTGCCTTACAAACTACAATGCAGCTGCAAAAAATTTCTGCAGATGTTTCCCAGGCGTAAAGAAGAGATCTGCCGTCATTTTTCACAATGTGTAATTTGACATTAATGCACAAAGTTGAATTAATTATATATCAGTAACGACATAGACAGTACTTTTATAGTATATTATATAACAAGAGTTGCAAGAAGCATATTACGCACGACTAGAGTAAGTTGTAATTGTCTTTTAACTCGAGTTGTGTACTATACTTTTTCTACGACCGCATTCATTTCCATCAAAAGTTAGGATTGCATTGAGTGAAAATATGTTTAATCAATCAATTAAATAACTACAAAGATATTTAAACTATTATACGTTACTATATTACTTATTATAGTTTACTTTTGATTGTTACAATTATTAATTGTAACTTTGCAGTTAATCTAACCTTAATCTAACATCAAAAGTAAGAATGCTTCGCTGTTACGTGTTCCCAATGTTGCTTTATGGAGCAGAATCATGAATACTCACTCAATACTCCACAGAAAAGCTTGTGGCATTTGAGATGTGGCTATATCGGCGAATACTTAAAATACCTTGGACAAGCCCACGTCACAAATGTTAGAGTGCTCGAGAGAATAAATAAAGGTATGGAGATCATAAAGAAGATCAAGACTAGGAAGCTTGAGTACTTAGGTCACATAATGCGGAATGGGAAAAGTTATGAGCTTCCACAGTCCTAGGACGGAGTGGACCTGGTAGAAGGAGAAATTTTTGGTTAAAGAATTTGAAAACTTGTTTTGGTACCACAACGACCGGCCTTTTCAGGGCAGCTATTTCAAAGGTTCAAATTGCCATGATGATCGCTGATATCCGTTAACGGATGAGCACTTTAGGAAGAAGAAGGTTAAGATGGAGATATTGCACACCCTGTATCTCTTATGTTCTATGCTACATAAGAGATGCTTTTATTTAGGTTTCTACTTTTACTTAACTGAATGGGACTGCTAAATTGCGTGTGTTATCTGCCACTAATGACAGGCATATTTTTTTTAATTCTTAAGATCCTTGATGTCTCGAAAACATTAAGAGGTCTGCATACAAGACCAATAATGAAAACGTGTTACATTCACATGTAGAACCCAAAAAACAACTAAGTAAAGTAAAATAACTAAGTAAAGGATGTTCCATTTGTTGGGATTCTAAATATTTTTTAATTAAACACAGTTTGTAACCATATCATAAAGTTTTTTGACTATTTTTATCTGCCAGGCAAGAACTTTTTCTATGCTCTATGCATTCGTTGATTCTAACTATACAGGGTCTAATTTTTATTACTATATAGCGAAACAAGTCTTAAGCTGACTTTTCAAAGAATAATATGACATATTATTAGTGACATTTTGATTGTTTGTGTGTTTCCAAGACAACGAATCATAGAAGTTCATTGTCAAATCTCGTATTAAAAAAAACAGCCGAGAGAAGGTTCTTTAAAATTGCTCCTTAAATATATTCACCATGTATTTTATTAACTCACGTTGAAGTTTTATAAAAATGAATCGACGTCAATTCGTGTAACAAAATACGTCAAATAAAACCCTCGTCACTAAACTTTCCTCTTTCTATTATCTATCGCTACTTAACGATTTTTTTTGTTGTGCGTTCGTCAAAACCCCTTCACATGAAATCCGATGCTTCTAGCACCACTTGAACTTGTCTTATTCGGTTTAATATAAAGATATAAACGATAAGATCGACATATTTATTAACATCACCATCGAAGTAATGAATAAAGTTGCATCTATTAGCAGTGCCCCGGTTTCAAGCCCTCTCGACACGAAATCGGGGACATTGCCGTCGAGAGGGATGTTGCAACATGAGAAGGGCGATTCGGGTTTTCATTCATTCATCCGTCACCCCTCTCTTTCTCTTACTTGATTTTTTTTTTGTTTTGCTACACCAGGGACGAATTTGTCGTTAGAATTTTTAGTCTTACATTACTTTGTACCTGATGTCTGAATTTTAATTATATTGTGGCGAAAACAAGTAGTGAATGTTGGATTTGGCAAAAGAAGCATGAAAATAGAATTAATGCTGCGGAGAAGTATAGCCGGAGTGACTCGGTTGGGTAAAGTAAAAAATAGTGAGATAAGAGAACGCTGTGGTGTAAAAGAAGATGTGGTTACAAAGATAGATAGAGGAATGCTTAGATGGTTTGGACCTGAGAAAGGATGGATGAAGGAAGATTGACGAAACAAATTTATAAGGCGAGTGTGAATGGACGGAAGTCGGTAGAGGTCGACCTTGGCGAACATATCTCGATCAGATCAACATTCTTTTGAAGAAAGGCCAGGTCAAGAGTACAAACAACCGATGAGCATGCATGAGAGCACTGATAAAAGTAGAGGAAGCAAAAGATGTGTGTAAGAACCGTAGCAAGTGGAAGAATTTGGTCTCTGTCTGTCCCTACGGGAAAAAGGCGTGACTATATGTATGTATGAACGTCCACGCTTCAGCTCATTTTATTTTTTATTAGCCTATACCTGTGATTCCCAAAGTGGTCGAATCCAAACTGCAAGGAGTCCATTGCAGCGAAAACAAAAAATTGAGACGTAATGGAGGTCCAAGAGAGTGTCCTTCACGCAAACTTTGAAACTAGGTTTAAGGATGTTTTTACCATGAAAATACAACGGTGATTGTCATATCATACGGTGATATTGAAGAAACTGGTGTCATTGTGCAAGAAGAACTGATCGAAATAAACACTAATAAAGAGCTTTATACAGTTCGGAAACCAGCAAGAGAGACATACCTATTAATTATTCTGCATCATGAACTATCGCGAGAAAATTTTTCATAGAATTTCCATCTTCATACCTAGTAAGAAGGGGTTTCAGCGAGGTTGCCAAAACAAATATATATATTATGTTGACCAAACGCCTCTGGTGGGACGCTTTCGCTCTCTAGATCCGTGTTTTGGGTGGATCAATCCCAGTCGTTTATATAACTCTCTTTAAAATGTCTTCATTTTCCCCGATCGTACACCCTCTCTTGCCAATTATTTACTCCTGCCTTGCGTGGATCTTCTTTCATTTCCTTTAGCCATTCCGATCTGGATCTTCCACGTCTTCTTCTACCTCCTGGGTCCCATTGTATCATTGAATAATCCAATGTTACATTCCCTGCTCTCCACACGTACCCTAACCATCTATAGTTTTTCCATTATCAATTGCAGAACACAGTTATGTGAGGAGTTATCAGTATTTAATATATACGCACGGCACTAGTGTCAAATTTATAAACAAAAAATAATGTTTACTGCCCGTATAAAATCCGGTTTAAATCCAAGAGAGCGTCTATCTACGTGAAGTTGATTAACGTGCGTCAAAATTCACAAACTAGGTTATTCAACCAGTGGAAAAAGCGAATCATAAGGTAAAACACAATGGGTTTGCCGAGAGGTGTAACGCGTAAAAAAAGCTATAAATAATCTTGTTTATGTTTGAAAAGATAGTCTGTGATATCAGTGACGTAGTGTGGTGTGCTGAATTTAGAAATTTCATTAAATAAATAGAAATATGGCATTTTGGAGACCATGGGCTAATAAAAATAATAAAATGGCACAGTGTAGTGAGAATAAAGACAGATACGAATTTAACAATTAAGATTTAGACATAGGTATTTTTAAAAATAATAAATTCATTAAATGAGTTATATCAGCCTATGGCAGATTAAAGAATATTGTCGGTAATGGTTCGGAACGAGTTTTTATATTCTGCAATCGATAATAAAAGAACTATAACTCTGGATTGCCTTATTTTTGTTACTATATCGTCATTTATTTCTTGTTTAAGGAGGTTGGAGCGTTGGGCGGAAATAATGAAAATGAAATTTCATGCATTTTATGCATTGAACAATTATCTATGATTGGTCAGCTCAAGGTCCATGGACGCGTGTAGGGTTTAGTACGTCACACTGCGTTACACCAATGAGAGCAACTATTTTAAATGGCGCAAAAAATTGCATGCTTGGAATCAAATCCGCGTAGTTTATTCATGAAATAGACCGAATAAAAAATAAAAAACAATAAATGTAGGTTTTTGGACATACAGAACACGATTATGCTATTTAAAAAAATTAGTGGTCTCCCCCATTCTCGATTTTTAATTAATTTTTTACTTATTTAATTTTGTTAAGTTTGTTGTTTTTTAATTTTTTCAACTATTAACTGTATTAATCATTGAAAAATTGTAAATTATTATACATTTTTATTTTGTTTTTTCTTTAAGTTTGGACAAATGTATCCATCAACTTTAAAAAATTAATTAAAGTATTCGATTTATAATAATAAAAAATGATTTAGATAAGCATTTATTCCAAAATTTTGTTATTAAAAAAACTAATAAACAAAAATTATTTTATTCTTTTTTATTATTTCCGCTTAACGCTTCAATCTTCTTAATTTTTTTATTTGTTCTAATCATCCCTCCCATTAAAAGCATTTATTTTTTCGTGTTGATATATTATTTTAATCTAACTAGATATCGAGTGTTCTTAATTAAAACGTGTATATCACTCATCAAAGTCCGTAGCACTGTTTCTGCTGTCGGAAATTCATTTAAAGTTGATGAATTTGTACAAAGTTAATACTAAGGGGGTCTACCAAAAGTAAAAAAAATTTTGCACATGGTCTACGAGTCGAAGTACAAATAAAGGAAATGCCGCAAGGCCGGTCCTGGATTTCTGACACAATGACTCATTCGTGTCGAACAAAAAGGGCACGCGCCTTATTCTCTCTCTCTACCTGTTCGTTTAGTTGTTTGTTGTAATAAAACGATACAAATCCATTCACGTATTGAATGGATCCTTTTTTTTTCATTTTTGGTAGTGTGTTCCCTTCGAGGTAGGTATCTTGTTACAATTAACGACTCGTGTGGAAAGAATCCATGGCATATTGTCCTTCAACATTGTATACGCGTGTTTAAAGCTCGCAAACATTTACTTTGATCGGAGGGTCTTTATATTGCTTCATCATCTGTCGAAAAGTCTCTCGGGAAAATATGCCGAAATGTTCCGACATAATTGGTCACCTTTAAGAGTAGGTACATTTTCTAACATTTCGATGGCTTTCTTATTGTCGAAATCTTCAAGGAAGCTTCTTTTGCTCCAAATATTATTCCTTGAAACGTCCTTGCGATCAGTAATGGTCACTGTAACAGATCTGGAGAAAGCGGCGAGTGTGAAAGTAATTCGAAATCTAATTCAAAGCATTTATGCCTTCGTAACCTTCGTTTCGTCTTTATTACTTCTTTAAAACACTCCAATCACCCAATATAACATTCTCTATTGACTGAAACGGGAGTTAAAGAAGCTTTCACTGTACTAAAAAATTCAGCAAAGGGGATGGGACTATCGTTAAACATGGAGAAGACGAAATATATGCTCGCAACAACAGAGCAAGACCGACGTGGACAAAACCCCCTGAGAATTGGCGACGACGTAATAGAATCCGTCGACCAATTTTGGATCCCCGGTAACCAGAGACAATAATACCTCTGAAGAGGTATTTCGCACTAATGCCTCAATTAAAATTTTCAAAATATATCGATAACAACAAAGTGTAAGCTTTATAAGACGCTAATCCAACCAGTGCTAATGTAGGGCTCTGAAACCTGGACGCTTACTAAAAAGGACGAAGCTGCACTGTGATGCTTCGAACGAAAGGTCCTGCGTAGGATCTTTCGAGGCGTCTACGAGAATGGAGTATGGAGTATAATTTCGAGCTGTACAGAATTTTTCAGGGGCCAGATATCGTAAAGTCCATAAAAATAGGGAAACTGAGATGGCTGGGACATGTGATGCAAATGAATGCCAATGACCCCCCAAGAAAGACCCTCCTAGACAAACCAATAGGAAAACGTAAACGAGGGCGACCAAGGACTTCATACATGGAGAATATTGAGGATGACTTGAGAGTGATTGGAGTTAGAGGATGGCGAATTAAGGCGTCTGACAGGACGAATGGTCACAAATTCTACAGCAGGCTAAGGCCTACCCAGAGCTGTAATGCCATCATGATGATGATGATTTTTAATGTAGTCGCATACCAAATTATCTTCCCGGTAGACTGTTGCGTCTTTGACCACTTTGGAAGACTTTCATCCGATGCTTAAGGCTAAAGTGACAGTGCAGTTTACTCCTATGAAGCAAACTAGAAGCTGGTTACGAAACAACCACCGCAAATAATGAACTGAGCACCCAGACATGAGACATTAAAAATCTTTTACCTGGGAACCATCTGGGAAAGGGCAAAAAAACTCCTAAGATTGCGCGAATTATTATAAAATAAAAAAATCTTGATTAAATTTATTTGCGAAACAAAATCTAATTTAAAAAATGTTCTTGTGTCGCAACAGATCTTCGCTATCAACTAATCGTAATCGTTTTTTATTATAACGGTGTATTTATTCGCTAAGTGGCGCATAAAAAGTAATTTATTCATTTATAAAACTCCTCTTTTAAAAGACTTATCTGTGAAAGAGAAGTAACATAAAAGTAAAGTATATATCTCGTAATCTTGCAACAGATCCATTAATTAAACTAATAGTGAGATATTGCCCTGTCTACAAATGGATTAATGGATCTTGGGAGAAAAACGTCTGTTATTTCGCTCAAGGCACACGGTTTTTAAGCGAACGCTACCATTTCCTACTGTATAGACCAGGAAATTCGCCTTTTTTAATAACAATCCAATAATATCAATGCATAACATTAATTCAGAGGGACTGAGTTTCTTTAATGATCTATCCTGGATCTTTTTTTGCTGCTCACTTGTCTTAAATTCTTGAGCCCCATAGGTGGGACATAGTGCCTGTGTAATATATAATTCAATTATAATTATTTATAAACTAGCTAAAGTATCCGGCTTCGCTCAGGAAGATTGTGGGGGTAGTTAGAATAAAAAGATAAACTTTAAAGTATAAGAGGTGTATTGAAATCACATTCTATTCACAATTTTTGTTTTATTCTTGTTTTATTCCACAATGATTTGGGATGTTTCAGACGTTCCCAAACATTCCACAATGTTCCAGAATTTACTAGAGGACAAAACTTTCAGCCCTTATACCTTCAAAATCACTCCCTTCGGGTAAAAAGTTGTTTATCAAGCGAATGGCTCTTTTCTGAATGGAATCTAGAAGACGAAGAGAATGCCTTGGTGCTGAACGCCAAATGTGCGAGCAATACTCCAGTAGAGGTCGGATTTGAGCCTTGTACGTCGTCAACAGTTGATCAGGAGTAAAAAACTTTCTGGCTTTCCACAGAAAACCTAGTCTCTGGCTTGCCGACTTTGCGATGTTAGCAACATGGTCATGCCAAGACATATTATTAGACACCATGACTCCCAAAATCGAGATGGATGGTTCAAGGGTATTTCCGGACATTGTGATGGGATGATTTGAGGAATTCACTTTCTTGGAAAACGTGGCACTTTGTGTTTTTTGGGCGTTAAACTGAAGAAAGATTGTTGGTGCTATACACACCAAGCAAACGGACTATAATTACCTAGACGATCGGGTTAAATATATAATTTTATCTTTTCTAGAGCCTATTTATTGACTCCGGACTTGTACCCATTGTCTCAGTTGTCCAGGAATGAATGTAATGGTACCAATGATAATGATACAACAATAGGGAATATTCAAATTGTGTTTGTTGATTGTTAATTTTGTCTTTCTTCTTCGTTGCCTAGTCTAAATTCCACGCCGCCGCTCATCTACATTTGTGTGTGTGTAACACTAATCTCATAATGGCATAATTGTGCCTAATGAATCGTCTTAACGAAGGCAATTTACTCGCCAGTTGGCGGAAATTAAACCTTAAAGGAATCTTCTGTTAAAAAATACGTTTGATATGCCTTAGATGGTGATCTCCGATCTTCTAATAGCGAACACTGTCGATAGAAATAAAATAAAAAATGATGAAAAAACGCGTTTCTATCTGATGCTTTTGCTTGGCTTCTTTTTTGTCGACTATTCCGGGTAATATACATCATTAAGGTATAATATATAACTTCCAACTTCTGTAAACGATTTATTAGATTGACGGTTGTCACTTAGCGTTGCAGTAAAACCGGTAATTATTACAGGAATTGATGGACCGTACTTTTATCGTTCAATTACTTCTTTAACTCTCTTTTTGCACTAGATGTTCCTGATGCGCTCTTGAAAGTTTTTTTGCTATAGTTCACAGTAGCTCGCGATGTAGCGTCGAGATTTTAGACATTTTCATTAAATACTTTAGTCGACAAATCTCTGTCGCAAAAGGTGGACACATTTTGAGATAATAAATCGTTTGATTAAAACAATTTCTCAATAGAGGAATAGGCAAATTCCCTCTCAAGAAAGATAGGGTCAAAAATAACCGGCAAATTCGGTCCCGAAATTTGTGTGTATCTGGAACTACATTTTAAGAGAGGAACAGTAAAATAAAACCAAATACGTAGTGATAAGTAAAAATCCACCACCACCCAGGTAGCTTATTAAAAATAACCACATATTTGGGAGCTACAATCAACGAGAGTTGGGATCATCCTCTAGAAATACGTTGTCGAATAGAGAGGGCTCGTGCCGCATTCCTTAAAATGTCGAAATTGTTTAAATGCCACTTTCTGAACTCAACAACTAAAATACGACTTCTACGATGCTATGTGTTTCCTGTGCTCCTATGGCGTTGAGTCATGGACTGTAACAGATGCAGCCAGTAAAAGGTTGGACGCATTTGAGATGTGGCTGTATACTAAGAATTCCTTGGACAGGCTCATTCTTTTATTTTTTGTACCGTCCAGGAGTTTGTTGGTTGCTTATTTAGAATTTCCGAAAGAAACGGAGCAATATCTAATACAATGACAGATGGTTCATGTAACGATGGTAATGGTTTCTCTTTTAACCATTTCACAAACATCTCTGTATTCATATTGTCATGATAATCGGCCGATTTTGATTTTGACGAAAATAAAAGATCCGCACCATCAACAAAACCATGCCCACCTACATGCACAATAATGTGTCTTTTCCCTTTACCGTCGGTGTGTTTTATAGACTTAATATTATCGTCCTGAAAAAATCTTTTTGTTTCACCTTAAGCAAAAATCGAAGTTTCTTCCAGATAAACAAATGAAGAGCATTCTTGTTTACAGTGAGTATAATTTCTCAAAAATTCAATTCTTTTGTGCACGACCGAAAGGCTTTGTGTGAAAAACACAAAGCCTTTCGGTTGTCCTCATTTTTAAACTTAAACCCTATTGACTTTAAATTTTGAATCAAGAAGTCCCGTATAAAATAAAATTCGTTACCTACGAAATTTGTTTAAAAATATTATGAGAATTTCGTACTTCTTAAATGTATAGTTGAATACTGGTTATCGAGTTTCTAAAGATAATCCGAAACCACCGTATATTCGTGAAATATGCTATATAATTTTGAACGCCACAGTGAAATGAGACAAATTTAATAAAATGCAAATTTTTTTCTACGAAATGAGATTAAATATAGCGTTTGGGGACTGCGCCTAACTGTTCGAATGTCGATGTATCTTCTTACCGAAATTTAAAACGGTGATCAATCAATCCATCTATAGAAACCAATCTCTGATTCTCTGTTATTAAATCCGCCGTTTAACCGTTTAGACGTAATTGCTTTTGACTTACCAATATAATAACCGTGTCAATAAGAATAGAGATTTGAATCTGATTTAGCATTAAAATGATCAATAATGAACACGGAATCAGATCTCGTTATTCGATAATAATCCAATCAGTATTAATGTCGTACCAATTTTAAATTATTTGTAATAACCAGCTTTTGCCCGCATGGTCTGTAATCTTTTATTGTAAAAAAAGTATGGCTTAGGATCATCGCATTGAGACAAAATAGGAAAAATATTGCTGTGAGAGTAAGTTAATCATTTAGGTGTTAATTAATACTTCTCTATATACAGCTCTCATCCTCGAGGACCACAGGTACTTTTTATACAGTTTATTAATTTAGGTGATGAAATTGGATAATATTTTCATAAAAACATCTATTTAGTGTACCCAAATCGGTAGCTTGGAGTTAAGGGACACTTGTAAACACTTCTGTTACTGTTTTGTAATATTGTGTAACATTTGGATACTTTTTACTTACCGATCCCTTCGTGTTGAATCGCTGAACTCACGTAGCGACCTACACCAACCTTTTTCATTTTTTAAAACTGTAGAGAAAAGATTCACAGAATAATAGAATATACACAAAGTGCCCTGGTTGGTTAACTTTATTTTATATATTTTATTATTTCGAATGCGCTTTAATAAAAGATCTATATAAGTCTGTACAATTTACTCCATCTGGTCCAGTGTAAACGCCCTCCTTACTTTACCTTATTTTGTTTTTCTTTTATTTTATTTATTTTACTCGTCGATTTAATAAGTATAAGTAATATTACTTATAGTTTAGTCAGTAAATAAGCGCGTTTCAATGAAGACTTGAGTATCCCTCAACACAAAGGCCATAGAAACAGCAGAGCTTTTCTGACACTGCAACATGAATGAATGAATAAATAGGAGTTGTGGAAGAGGTCTAATTTTTCCCTAGGTACTTCAGCATTGTTAACATGTTAACAATATAAATATGGACTTAGCAACAATTCTCGAATGGGGATCCAATAACTTGGTAGAATTCAATGTAAACAAAACACAAGCATGTCTTTTCTCTAGAAAAGCCGATCTCACTGTGCCTAACATAACTTTGTCAGGAGTAACCATACCACTGAAGTCATCCATATCGATGCTTGGTATTACTATCAGCAATAACCTTTCCTGCGAAAATCACGTGAGGTCCATTGCCAAAAGTGCATCCCAAAAACTTGGTTTTTTGTTTCGTGCCAAGAGCTATTTCACCTCCAGTCAGCTGCTTATGATCTATAAGGCACAGATCCGACCTGTACTGGAGTACTGTTCCCATATTTGGAGTGCAGCACCTAAACATATCCTGAAGCTACTGGATTCTGTCCAAAAAAGGGCAATTCGTCTCGTCGGTGATGCCTCGCTTACAAACTCGCTCACTTGTCTGGAACACCGTAGAAAAGTTGGCGATTTGTCTCTATTTTATAGATATTTTCATGGGCGATGCTCTTCTGAAATATCAACAATCGTTCCTCCTTTGGCAGTCTCTTCGAGATTAACCCGTCAAGTTCAGTCTTCACAACCCTTCGTGGTCACTTTGGAGACCTGCAGAACGTCACTTTCCAAAGACTCATTCATCCAACGAATTGCGAGGCTTTGGAACTCATTGCCTAGGAGGTGTTCCCCGAGGCATACAACCTCCAGAAATTTAAGAAGAACACCAACTCCTACCTTCTTTCCCTTGGTTCCCACGATGTTCTCTGAACATTACAGGATATCCCTTTTCGTGGGAAACAGAACATAAAAAAAAAAAAAATTGTCTGCTTTTTGAACCCTTCCAGCTCCTTAGTTTAGTCCCATTTCTTCAATGCTCCTGTTAGGAGTAAAAGCTCATGTAGGTACTGCTATTGCCGCAGGTGGATCCCTCCCTTGGTCATGTATACACCACATGTAGTGCCTTCACTGGGCGGTGGCTTCGCATTACATAATCTGCATATATGTTCTGTGTCAGACACGCCTATATTGTGCAGATGTTTGCTCAAAAACCAGTGTCCGGTACAAAGCCCTACAACTGTTCTAAATTTTTCCCTACTTAGTGAGAGCAGCTTTCCTGCCTGCTTGGGTAAGGGGTTCTTTCAGCATTAACTTGCTATACCTAGCTCCCTCTGGCTGTGCCATTGATCGCTGCTTTAACGCTGGCCTTGGGTATCCCTATTATTGGTTCTGGCCCAATAAAGGGTGTTTTAGAGCCCCGCGTAGCTAGTTTGTCCGATTTTTCGTTACCAGAAATGCCCTGGCACCCACGACAAAGTGTTAAGGTTCGTAGGTTTCTTTAGCGGATGAGTTTTGGAAGATTTACGTTTGCCGATGATTGCTGGTGTTAAAAGCCAACTTCCCTTCCTTCTTGGAAGAGTTTTTTTAGGACACGGTGATAACTAATTACCAATAAAGTGTCCAATAATATTTCCAAATAATCCAAATATTTTTAATGCACATGGTGGTTGAATGTATTAGGCCTGTTCGCACGCCGCTGATTTCTTCCAGCCTCGTAATGAAACCTGTTAAAACATTAATCATGCGATACATTACAATACCGGATGTTTGTGCGTTTAGCGTCGAAAGTGTTTGTAGTAGTTTGAGTGATTAACATTATTATTATTTTTTTGTAATCGTATCACAACCGATGGCACAAAGATAAAGAGATTTAATGACTGGTCGAGCATCGATTTGTCGATTGTTGGTCGAGATTAAAAAAAATATGTGAGGTGGGTCAGATTATTATACCGCGACATGTTTTTACAGATAACTTTCGTTCAGCGCGGTCGTGTACACGCCTCTTATAAATATGAAAAATGATTTTCATCGATGACTCGACAGTTTAAAGATCTAGCACTTTAACTACACAATTAAATTGGATAATGGACTTTTTTTGAAGTTACGATGTTGGAAGTTTACTTATTTTCATTCTCTGTATAAAAACACGAACTAATGCAAGTCTGGAAGGTGCTTGGGCAAATATCCGTTTAACGTATTGTATGCAGACGGATCTATATCAGTAAATGGAATTAGTTTAGGCATTTACATTAGGGACTTATGCAATAAAACTGCAGATTCTTTCAAGCACCGAATCGTAGATATTATTTAATAAAGAAAATTTTACAATTTTTAATATATGACATTCTAGAGTCTATTAATAAATTATTTCCATCTATCCAACCATGTTTTTATTTCAGGGATCAACCTCCATGTCCAACGTCCGTATGTCCCATTCGTCCACATTCCTTGCCAATGAGCGATCAAATTGTCCTTGATAGTTTTTTTCCCTAGATCATTGTATGATTCCAGTCTCTCCTTGATTATTTTAAGCACCGTTACGTACCTACAGTGACTTATTTCCACTGTCTTAATTGAGTTATTAAAACAATTCACAACAGCGCAATATGCAATGTGCAAGAATCCAGCGACGATAAAACTGAAACGTCTCGAAAACAAACTTAAACCGTTTGAATTTACCGCGCCAGTAATATCTATACTTGTTTCTGTTATTTATTAACAACTAGCTGGTCAATATTTTTATTTGATTTATTTTTAAACTTGAAACATTAAAAGGCTGTTAGTTTTTTAAAAGATTCTGACAGTTAGTTTTTTGTCTAGAACTAATCAACTGGTACATAACTATAACTATAAGTATTATAAACGAATCTGTCCTTTTCGTGGTAATGAAATCGTCGTGCACAACACAGGTTAAATGAGATAGGTCTATTGTTCATACATTGACGCCTTGACGAACTTTTACATAAATATATTTCTGACAAGAAATATGCTTAGAAGTTATTGTTTGCATAAATTCAGTTTAACTCTCGATAATCGTAAAAAACCCGAGTTTTCAAACAACTTAATCTAACCAAAATGTTCAAGATAAAACTAAACTTGATTATGCCAATAAAACAAATTAAATCCAAATTTTTGGATGAGACAATTAATAAGAGCGACAATATTACATGATTTTAACGTTTCTTTGTTGTTGCAGGGATCGGACGCCAGTTCGGTGATATTCGCGTCGACGCCGGCATCGAGGAAACACGAATTTCCAGGCGCCCTGCCCCCCAGTCTGCCCAGTCTGAACCATGGTACCAGCAGTTCGCCGGTACCGGCACCGACACCTCCTAACCTTCCAGTACCGTCGCCCGCCCCCGCACAACAACCGCCCCAGCATCCGCCGCAAGCCATTCCCTCGGCGTCGGTTTCGTCCGCAGCCAGCGTCGTGACGGCAGTGGCCGTCAAACCAACGCCTTTAGGTAAGTACATTCGGGCGACTTTAACTGTATATAGTTTCTAATATAGCAAAGTCTTAGCAGTCAAAGGACCTAGATAGATCAACAGAAGTCTAACATTTATCGAATAGGGTTGTTTCTATGCTCTTGCCTGCCAGAAAGCCGTGTTGTGACTTGCTGAAGAGATTTTCGTTCTTAAAATACCTAAACGAATCTATTGTACACAACCAGTTTGAAGAGCTTTGAGAAAGAGCTGTAAAGGCTGATAGAGCGATAGTTTTCGAAAGATCTTGGCCTCCTTTTTTGAGACGTGCTTCAAATCATAAGGGGATTTTGTCCAGTTTCTAGTAATTTATTAATAATTTCACACAGTGGGTCAGGCTATACTGTCAAAGCATTCTTTTATTAAGATGACTGACGCCTTGCTATAATTCATCTTGCAAGGATAGATATTTGGGAAAACATATTACCACGCGACTCAAAATATACACAGTTGGCAGCCCTGTCGATTAAAGTGCATTGTTGCCGCTTTAATGAGTGTCTTTTCAGTCCGGTGTGTTTTGGAATATGTTCGCAAGCTATTTATTTCACGTTCTTCATTTAATTTGTGTATTATTCTTAAAAAAGTGTTCTTTTAGAAAGAAAAAATTAGTTTTTGATTTAAACATAACTTTAACTTTTAATAATTCTGACAATTTGGCAACTTTAAGAAATAATAATAACGTATTCTACTCAAAAACTATATTTATCGTGAATCGTATTCCAACTATCTCCCGATTACAAAAATGCCTCTATTTACTGTCGTCCCTTTATGAAGACTACCGCCACCCGCCGTATTTCGCATCCCTTCTCGCCCTTTTCTTTAGGTACCTGATCTCCAGACCGTGTCCGTGTACACTATAAGCTCTCCTTGCATACAGGGTGGATCCAAATATATCTTTTGTTTTGTATTACCTATACAGGTTTTTTTTTATAAAAGAATAATAACGTTGCCATTTTAAGAACAAATAATGATATTTAATCTATACATCAATTTTGTCGTGTTCTTTTCCTTAACCGGCAAGAAATCTAGCTCGTTAATCCTTTTATTGCATTAGATATTTTACGATAAAAGTAACTGTCAACGAACATTCTTTCTTTTTTTTATGACGTTTCATCGGGACGAGATTTCCTTCCCATATTTAGAAACAACACCTGTTGGTGCTGTTTTTTATTAAAAAAACCCAATTGTACATTTTAAAAGGTTGGAATTAATAACGATTGCTAATGACCGTACAGTTTCGATTATTTTACAATATTTAGTAGTCCCTGTTTTCATTTTTGGTGATTTGCAACAATATTACGAGGGCGGTTTGATAAGTCAGTGACTTTTTGAATAAAACAAATTTTTTTTCCGCAAATAAACATTTTATTTTTCTACATAATCACCTTTTAGCTCGATACATTTAGTCCAGCGTTTTTCTAATTTTTTTATTCCCTCCAAATAATAGGTTTTTTCAAAGCTCTCAAAATACGCGTTTGTTTCGGTAATGACTTCTTCATTCGACTCAAATCTCTTACCGCCCAGCCATTTCTTTAGGTTTGAAAACAGAAAATAGTCGCAGGGGGCTAAATCTGGAGAATACGCTGGATGGGGTAGCAGTTCGTATCCCAATTCGTGGATTTTGGCCATCGTGACTAGACAAGTGTGCACACGTGCATCGTCTTGATGAAACAGCACTTTCTTCTTCGCCAAATGCGGCCGTTTTTGCTTCAAATCAACGTCGAATCTGTTCAAAACCCACTGTTTCGATTGCTCCTTGGTCTCTGGCGTGTTGTGATGGATCCATGTTTCATCCACAGTAACAAAACGGCGCAAAAATTCGTCCGGATTACGGCTGAACATCGCTAAACACTCTTTTGAAGTGGTCACACGATTGCGCTTATGGTCGAGTGTGAGCAATCGCGGCACCCATCTCGCAGAGAGTTTTTTCATGTCCAAATATTCGTGTAAAATATGATGTACCCGTTCAGTTGAGATACACCTACAGCATGAGCCAACTCACGCACTTTCATTTCCGATCATCCAATATCATTTCATGGATTTTATCGACGATTTCCGGCGTGATCACTTCTTTTGGGCGACCTGGACGTTCGGCGTCACTAGTGCTGGTACGCGACCACAACGGAACTCTGTAAACCACTTCTTAACGATTGAAATTGATGGTGCCGAGTCCCCGTAGTATTTATCAAGTCTTTCCTTAGTTTCAGTGATTGATTTTTTACGTAGAAAGTAATGCTTAATCAGCACACGAAATTCACTTTTTTCCATTTTCGTAAAAATTCACGAGGTTGTCTGCTTTGAACGGCTATCAAACACCAACTGCACGACGTAGCTTGCTCAAAATTAGAAAGTTGCCCACTGATAGATTATAGTTGACGGCAGCACTGTTGCATTTGGAGTAACTGCGCGGGAAATTCAAAAAGTCACTGACTTATCAAACTGCCCTCGTATTACCTTAAAAAAAATCATTCAAAACATATGGTTCCAGCCGTAATAGAAGTTATTTTATTTCATTGCCTTGCCAATTTATACTTGACGGCTTCTCTTCTCTACATCTATCGGTAATGAAGATAATGACATGTAAGAAATAATAAAAACGTATTCTACTCAAAAACTATATTTATCTTAAAGCGTATTCAAACTTCTATCTATTACAAAAAATGCGTCTGTACACTTTTGTCTCTCCTCAAAGACTATCTTACTACCTGCCGTATCCGCGCCCCTTTTCGTCCTTTTCTTTAGATACCTGCTCTCCAGATGTGTTCGTGTGCCCAAAAAGCTCGCTTTGCATATAGGGTGGATCCAAATATATCTTACAAACATCAGTTTTCTTTACTTTCAAAAGTAATTTATTATCATCAAACCAGTTTTTTACCTTCAAAAAAAATACTTCCGTGGTTTATAAGATCCTCACTTTCTTTTTTTTTTTTTATGAAAATAGTCGCAAAAAGGGTAGACCTATCGTGTGGGCCGCGGACGGCACTGCGACTAGGACACGCTTTTTTAAAAGTTGCAGGTCATAGTTCTCTGGAAAAACTGATTTTGAAAGCTTATTCCATTCCGTAGCAGCCCTGTAAAAGAAGGATTCTTGATGAAGATTGGTCCTTGTAGTGTCAATCTTGAGAGTAAATGGGTGAGACTGATCAGCGTGCCGAGTTCTTCGGTCGAATGTGGCCAATGGTGGTACAAGAGTTTTTATTTCTCTGGAGCATCTGCCATGTAAATATCTGTAGAGCAATGACTGGTCTGCAACTCTTCTTCTATGTTCTAGAGGGTGAAGGGTATCTGTGAGAGTTGAGCTGTTTATCAAGCGAATGGCTCTTTTCTGAATGGAATCTAGAAGACGAAGAGAATGCTATGGTGCTGAACCCCAAATGTGCGAGCAATACTCCAGTAGAGGTCGGATTTGAGCCTTGTACGTCGTCAACAGTTGATCAGGAGTAAAAAACTTTCTGGCTTTCCACAGAAAACCTAGCCTCTGGCTTGCGGACTTTGCGATGTTAGCAACATGGTCATGCCAAGACATATTATTGGACACCGTACAACTCCCAAAATCGAGATGGAGGGACTTGGTTCAAGGGTATTTCCGGACATTGTGATGGGATGATTTGAGGAATTCACTTTCTTGGAAAACGTGGCACTTTGTGTTTTTTGGGCGTTGAACTGAACAAGATTGTTGGTTATCGAGTTAGTATCATCTGCATAATTAGCTACATTTTTCTCATCTCTCCAGGCAATGCTGCTGTATATTATAAACGTTATTACACTCCCCTGTGCAATTCCTGTTAAATTACTTGATAGATCCGATTTAGTAGTCTTTGAGGAATTTTCACGAAGAAAATCAATTTTCCATCTATTAGATTTAATTTTTTATTGTTTGTTAGAACCTTTACCGCCTCCTCCGACGGTGTCGATAGCAACCGTGGTTCCTCAACCGCCGACGGTAACGATGCCCAGCGTTCCGACGGCAGTGACGATACCTCAACCCGCTGCAGCACCAGCTGCTCATCATCCACCCGCACTCGATTCGACCAGCATCATTCCGGGCGGCCACGCAGCGATGAGGACCGAAAGTCCAGCGGTCGCCACATCGGTTAATGTGGCGGTGGCACCGTCGCCCAGCCAGTACCATCATCCGGCATCGTATCAGCACCAGGTAAGAGACCATCCCCACCAAATTACTATTTACCGCTCGTAAGTAGCCATAGGGAAGGGGGCAAAAGGAGCATATTTGCATTCCTACTTTGCCCCTTACAACATGCACAATCATTAAAACACCCTATTAAAATTTACTTGCGATAATATTGTTACGAGTTTTCTAGTTCTTTCTTGGGTTCGGCGATTTAAAACTCTCGATACAGTAACAAAACAGTGTTTATTCCAATACAATAAATTCTACTTTTATAAATCACTTAGCTATTTACAATTCATAAGTCATAAGCACTTTTAAAACTTAACTAAAACTGTCCGCGGCCACTGTCTCTTTTATACTTGTAAACTTACTTACTTCGACCTTATTCGCGAAGGCGACAGACCTCTTTTCGATAATACGAGAATTTACTAGACACCTCGTCGAGAATTTGCAGGAACTTTCCTTTGGTCTCCGCGCCGACAGTCCCAATTGTGGCCGACGCATTGTCGCGACAGAAAGGATCAACAGAGACGGACTCAAGAAATCGTAACAATATAAACTGACTATATACATCGATAACGTTTCTATTTCGAAATGGTACGAAGTAATAAATCCTACTTATAAATGCAAAACGCTAACAAAGTGGTCAGACAAACTTTAATCATTTCTGAATGGTCCGTTATAGTATGGATTATTATCTTTTACTTTAGCCACCCTGTTTTTATTTGGAAGCCTGCCGTAAACAAAAGGGTTTTATCAGCAAAAGGGTCATTTCCAACCTACAGTGGTGTAACTATGCGCATCACATCCTCCTACCATTTGACATCACCCTTCCACCTGGATACTGAACAATAAACATTGAGTGACATTTTTCGTAAAGAAAAACGTTTCACTTCCTAACTACGTTAATAAAGAAATCCATTTTTTAAATAGTTCGGAAAAGAAAGGACGTCTTTCGTCACCAATAGCAAAAAATGTCATTTTATTTTTCAAAAATTAGAAAAAAACATTTTTCACTTGTTAACCAACCCAATTATGGACGCCTATGTAACAGCCCTCAGAAAATGATCTATTACTCCGTACCATTTCAAAATAGAGTATAGGTAACATTTTTAGATTGTTACAAATAATTATTTTATGTCGCAGCCAACTCCGTTGTACACTCCTTATGCAACGACAGCCACCTCGGCGCCGCCGCCACACTCGTCTTCCCCGTACATGTCGACACCGACGCCGATGACTGCGACGGCAGTGGCGGCGACTGCGATGAATGCCGCCACCGCACCTCCAGGTCCACCTCAGGCGGTACCGCCGCAAGTGGCGGTGGTGCCTCCTCAAGTGGCCATCACCAAGCCTACCTTACCGCCGCCGTCTCATCTCGACAGGGAGAAAATGCTGCCGCCGTCGCAGCAAAGGGGACCCAGCCCTATGAGAGACGGTCGAGAAAGAGAGAGTTACAGGTATTGTCTAAAAAACAAACAAATCATAAATAAATAAATAATTTGTCTAAAAAAATATGATAAAGATTTATGGCGCTTTTTTTTGTTGGAAAAAAAAATAATGTGGTTAAAAATATATTTTTTTAATTCTTAAACATATCATCATTAAAGGAACATTAAACACTTTTTTTAAATATTTTTTTTTCAAGTTGGCATAAATTATCATGAAAAATGGCCTTTGTCAGATTATGTCGTGCGGATGCCAGAAAGTGGGACATCCGAATTTTATTTTTTTTTTAATTACTAATAAATTAAAATATATTATTTTTTACCACACTAACGTTTGATTAATTTATATTAAGGAATGTGTCTGTCTGTAAAAAGAAAAGTAAGTATCTCCGTGCCCCGTAATAAAACGTCGAGTTAATTATAATTTATTTTATAGCAACACGAATTTTTATACGCCATTAAGTTGTGTAAACACGATAAAAAAAACAAACGCATTTATGTAACCGAAGGCGCAAATTCCATTTAAAATATAACGAATATAGTCGTAATTTGTACATTTTAATATTTATTAAGTAGCTGCGTAAATAATAATTTTTACAAAAAGCGAATGATGATCGCGTAATTAATGAAAATGAAGGATTGTGGGTTTCACTTACTTTACATTCTAAATTTATTATGTGGTTTGAAATGGTTCGTTTAAAAAAATACCTTAAATTTGTATTCGTTACCTTTGATTTTGTTCAGATTCAGAAACCACTGCTTTTTTTGTCGTTTCCTATTTTTTGATTCTCCGATTCAGAAACCGAAAGTTTTTAATAAATTTATTAAAAAAATTGACAATTTTTTAAGCAGTTTGCGGAAAATTATAAGTGGCCATTGTCATATAAATTATGCAAGGGTGATTTTATTAGTAATATTTCAGAAATTACTGCTCTTTTAGTCGGTTTGCTTATTTTTTCGATTCCCTAATTTTCTTTTAATATATTTACAAAAAAATGTAAGTGGTTTGCTAAAAAATTTTGTTTCCTGATTCAGAAACCTTTTATTTTTTTCAATAGAAATTAAAAAATTGACCATTTTTTAAAGCAGTTTTTAAAAAATATTATTTTAAAATAAACCAGCATTTTTTTAAATATGTTAAGTGCGTTACTTTATTACTATTAAAATTTATAAAAACTGCTGTTTTAGTCGTTGCCCTTTTTTACTTTCCTAATTTAGAAACCTAAAATTAATTAATAGAAATTAAAAAATTGACAATTTTTAAAGCTGTTAATAAAAAATATTATTTTAAAATAAACGTGTGTTACTTTATCACTAATTAATTAAATATCTGAAATCACTTGCTCCTTTTAGTCGTTACCTTTTTTTACTTTCTTGATTTAGAAACCGTAATTTTCTCTTAATATTAATTAAAAAAAAATTTAAAAAATGGTTTGTGAAAGTTGCTTTCTTAAAAAATAGTCTTTTTAATATAAATTATACGAGGGTTATTCTATTAATTGTCCAGAATTAAAAACCACTACTAATTTAGTCGTTTCCTTTTTTTCTGTTCCACGATTCAGAAACCCCAAGTTTTTTAATAATATAAATTTATAAATTGACAATTTTTAAAGCTGTTAAAAATGATATTTTAAAATAATTTAATCGGGCATTTTCTTAAATATTTTACGAGGGTTACTTTATTAGTTATTAATTAAAACTCGGAAATCACTTGCTCCTTTTAGTCGATGCCTTTTTTTTTGTTGATTTAAAAACCGTAATTTTCTTTTAATATAAATAAAAAAAAAATTAAAATAGGTTTGCAAAAATTGCTTTTTTAATATAAATTATACGAGGTTTATTCTATTAATTCAAAAATCACTACCATTTAAGTCGTTTCCTATATCAGAGACACAAGTTTAATGCATATTAAAAAATTGACAATGTTAAAAGAAGTTTGTGGAAAATATTTTAAAGTAAAAGAGGGTTATTTTATTAATATTTAAAATTCAGTAATCACTGCTTTTTAGTCGTTACCTTTTGTTTGGTTCTCTGATTAAGCAACCGTTTTTTTTTAATATAAATGAAATACATTTAAAGCGGTTTGTTTAAAAAAAATGGACTTAATATAAGTAAATTATACGAGGGCAGATCGTAGTAGTTAAAATTTAGAAATCACTGGTGTCGTTTCTTTTTCCGACACTTTTTTTTAGTATAAATTAAAAAGTTGATAATATTTAAAGCGCTTTGTAGAAAAAAGTATTTTAAAAAATGGACGTTTTAATATAATCTCTACGAGGGTTGTCCTATTAGTAAAGATTTAGTTCTATTAGTAGTTAAGATTTAGAAACCACTGCTGCTTTAGTCGTTTTTTAGTCCTCTTTTTCAAAAACCATCACCTTTTGTTAGTATAAATTAAACATATTTAAAACCGGTTTGGGAAAATACATATATACATACATAAAGTCACGCCTTTTTCCCATAGGGGTAGGCAGAGACCACTTCCTTCCACTTGCTACGGTTCTTACACACATCTTTTGCTTCCTCTACTTTCATCAGTGCTCTCATACATGCTCGTCGGTTGTTGGTACTCTTGATCTGACCTTTCTTCAAAACAATGTTGATCTGATCAAGATATGTTCTCCGAGGTCGACCTCTACCGACTTGTCAATTCACACTTGCTTTATAAGTTTGTTTCGTTTATCTTCCTCCATCCATCCTTTCTACGTGTCCAAACCATCTAAGCATTCCTTTATCTATCTTTGTAACCACATCTTCTTCTACAACACAGCGTTCTCTTATCTTACTATTCTTTACTTTATCCAACCGAGTCACTCCGGCTATACTTTTCAGACTACTCATCTCCGCAGCATTAATCCTATTTTCATGCTTCTTCTGCCAAACCCAACATTCACTACCATACATAAGTGTAGGAACCAACATACCTCTATGTACAGCCAGACCTGCCTTTTTTGACACTTTCTGGCTTTTCATAAAGCTATGCAATGCCCCATTCATTTGTCTTCCTGCCAACACCCTTCGCTCAATGCCACTGTCATACTTTCCATCTCTCGTAAACTTTGAACCCAAGTACACAAATTCATTTACTTGTTCCACTCTTTCTCCCTCAATCGAAACTCCACAGTTTGTCATGCTTTCCTCTCTTTCAAAAACCATTACTTTTCGTTTTAGGAAAATAAGCATTAAAAAAAATATGTGGATATTTTCATATAAATTCTACGAGGGTTGTTTTATTAGTAGTTAAGATTTAGAAATCACTGCTGCTTTAGTCGTTTTTTAGTCCTCTTTTTCAAAAACCATCACCTTTTTTAGTATAAATTAAACATATTTAAAATATTTGGGAAAATAACCATTAAAATAAAATATTTGGATATTTTCATATAAATTCTACGAGGGTTGTTCCATTAGTAGTTCAAATCAACATTGATTTTATTAAATGTGTATTTCATACAGTCGACATAAATGTTTAATGCAAAGAACAGGATAACTTCGAGTGGATCAAAAACATTTATCATCTTTACACCACTTTTTATAAGTTGGCATCGAATCTAATATTTGAATATTATTATCTATTTATATTATAATCGAGTTTGATTAGCATCAGAAATACTCACGTTTTGTTAATTACACCATTTATTAACTCATACAAGGTGTCACGATAGTAATTGATCGGGTCCAAAGTTACAAATTTTAATGATTAATAAAAATTTAGTTAAATTAAAATGATTTTTAGATTTAAAAATTTCAAGTTGTATTGTTTTCCATGTGAGTGGTGATAGCGAAATCATATTTTCTTATCGATGATTGGGCGTTTTTCAATATAAACAAAAAAAAACACCATGTAGTTTCAAAGAAATCATAAAAAGATAATCAAAATTGAAATTGTGACACATTTCCTACGCGTTTAATTTTTTTTTATTATTATACCCCTACGTCTTTGATATATCGCGGTAGTAATATGTTTTTGTACAAATTATTCTTTATTGCTTAACATAAAATATAAGGCAATACCATAAAGATACCATTTTTTAAACTTACCAAAAAAAACAACAATGGCCTTTCAACCACATCTTTTCTTATATAAGCAAGAAAAACAGTTACAGTTACAATTTTTTTTATTATTAAAATACCCCTTGCGGGGCATTTGTTAATATTACAATCTGATCATATAATTCGATCAATGAATAATTTTTGTCCAGCTTTAATTAATCTGAAGATTGCTCTGCTTTTTTCTGTTACTTTCACTTACACTAACTCGAAGGGCTTCTTCCTCTCGAGTCTTCTTACTAGATCGTTATTGTCCAGGAGCTGGATGGCCTCGACATTCACGTGTTGGTGAAGTCGTTGTTCGTGACTTCTTTCAAATTTGTTTATTGTCTATTTAACAGTGTCTATCTCCAAGTCCCGGTGGAGGTCACTGTTTCTGCAGTACCAGGAAGCGTTGACAATCATTAATACTTTGTTTTGAAATCTCTGTATTAATGAGTAAATTACTCTGACTGGCACAGCATTAAAGCTGGATTCCATATGTCCATACCGGTTTTAGAATTTGTTTGTATAACAATATTTTGTTATATCATCATCATCATCTTCAGCTTCTCTCAGTCTATCTTTGGACATGAGTATCTCTAATTCGTCGCCATTCGTTTCTGTCGGTCGTCTGACTCATCCATTGGGTACCTGCCAGTTTCTGGATGTCATCTTTCCAACTCGTTTTTGGCCTTTTAGTTGTTCTGGGCCTCCACTTAATTGTCTTCCTGGTCCATCTATTATCATCTGTCCTCATCGAATGACCAGCCCATTTTCATTTTAGCCTTGCCACCCGTTCTGCGATGTCCATCACTTTTGTCTTTTGTCTGATCCATTCGTTTGTCTTTCGGTCTTGTAGTCATATTCCTAGCATTTTCCTCTCCATTTTTCTTTGAGCAATCCTTAAACATTCCATGGTCCCCTCATTGAGGCTTCATGTTTCTGCGCCGTATGTTAAGGTCGGCAGCACAGATTGGTCAAAAACTTGTGTTTTAAGTTATTGTGGAAATTTGGAATTAAAGACATCACCAAGTTTTCCGTAAGCTGTCCATCCAAGCTGAATTCTTCTGGAGATCTCCGATCTCTGACTGTCCTTATCGAAGGATATTATTTGTCCGAGGTACACGTATTCGTCTACGACTTAAATTTTACTGTTGTTGCCAAGGTATTTTGTTATATAATGACAGGTTAATCTTTCTTCCAAGCAACCAGTACATTTTTCTGAATTTTATGTTGAGTTCTTCACGTTTCTTTTTGACATGAACTTTCCAGCGTAGTCTCGTAGTTACAGATTTGCAAATGTTTCAGATCACGATTCCCAGACTGCAAAATCCGTGTATGTAATATCTAGGGATCTTGGATGCCATTCAACGACACTACCCCTTCTCCCAATCCATTAAGCAATGTTTTCATTTCAGCCTCATAATAAGGCGTTATATCGTGTATTAGTATTTTTAAGCAGAGATTGGTTTTTATTAGAGTATTTTAGACGTTGAAAATTCTCGTCTTGATAAACTCTGAACGATTAAAAAGTGTTATTTTGTATCGTGTAAATAATATTTGTATTTGTTTTTGCAGCAACGTCGGCAGTCTGAGTCGAACTAGTATAACGACGACGACGCTCAGCTGTCCCCCGCCCGCCACCACAGTGTCTTCTAGTCTAACGCCAAGCAATTTAAGTAAACCGTGGACGAGTAACGCGCCATCTGTCGTCCCGACGGCCGTACCACCGACTCAAATGAGTCCTGCCCCGCCGAGACCGACTCCGCCTATACATTCTTCGTATCCGCAAACTCCTATGTTCGCCGCACCATTACCGCCTCCCGTATCGAGGGCCAGCCCCATGGCGGTGCCATCCAACATGCCGCCCTCGAATCCGAATCCCTTTTCTGCCGAAAGCCTCTTTCAAACCAACAAATATCCTTCAAGTGAGTAATTTGTGTTAATGTCGAATTAAGTGTTGAATAATCAATTCGATAAGAAGAAGAATGTGAAAAATGTCGAGAGTTTTGTTGAATAATCAATTCGATAAGAAGAAGAATGTGAAAAATGTCGAGAGTTCTTTTTGTTATCTCTACCTTATCGAAGTTCGCACATTACTTATATTACGATCGACAAGATGAGGTATATAACAACCAATCTGAATGTCGTTTTATTTTTAGATCAAGCCGACATGTTGAGACGAGAACTGGACAGCAGATTTTTGGCTTCGCAGGATCGGAGCTTGGGGGTGGCGCCTCCACCGTATCTGAGAACGGAAATGCATCAACACCAACATCACCACACCCACGTACATCAACATACGACGTCGTTACTACCCCCTCCGGCCGCTTCTACTCTCTATCCGTCGCAGCTGGTGAGTCGAGATTATTTTTACACAACTACGTCGATTGTTGGAACGAAGTCGTAACACAAACAAGGATTGGTATCAAACCAACACTATGTATAAGATATATCCCAATAAGGGTTTTCTGTAATAATATCCATGAGGTGGCAGCACTGTAGCTTAAAGTCTAATCATCTGTCAAAATACATGAGCCTCTTATAGTTTACGATTATTTTTTTCATTTAATTATCTTTCAAATCGTCTGCAAACGCCACTACACGGCGGATTATTATGAGTTAAATACTCTAAGTTCTTTTAAATTGGTCCACCTCAAAATCCCGACGATCTAAGATTGATGCATATGAAAATCCAAACGTTAGTATTTTATGATCCTTTTACAAAAATGGTTAAATTTGGACATTTTTATTGAGCTAACCTTTAACATAACCCAACAATTAAAACAAGTCGTTTTAAATGGGTCCACCTCAAAATCTTGGCAATCTAAAATCCATACATAAAAAATTTATAACGTTATTTGAACATTTTATTATCCTTTTTATTGGTTACAAGAATGAGTTGAATTTCGAAACTTTTTATTGGAAACATTAACCTAATAAAAATCTCAAAATCCTGACAATTTCAAAATCCAGACGTCTTTTGAATAATTTATGAATTATCCTTGTTAAAATGTACAAAAATGAGTTGAATTTGAAGAACTTTTTATTAGGCTAACCTTTAACATAACTCAACAATTAAAACAAGTCGTTTTAAATGGGTCCACCTCAAAATCTTGGCAATCTAAAATCCATACATAAAAAATTTATAACGTTATTTGAACATTTTATTATCCTTTTTATTGGTTACAAGAATGAGTTGAATTTCGAAACTTTTTATTGGAAACATTAACCTAATAAAAATCTCAAAATTCTGACAATTTAAAAATCCAGACGTCTTTTGAATAATTTATGAATTATCCTTGTTAAAATGTACAAAAATGAGTTGAATTTGAAGAACTTTTTATTAGGCTAACCTTTAACATAACTCAACAATTAAAACAAGTCGTTTTAAATGGGTCCACCTCAAAATCTTGGCAATCTAAAATCCATACATAAAAAATTTATAACGTTATTTGAACATTTTATTATCCTTTTTATTGGTTACAAGAATGAGTTGAATTTCGAAACTTTTTATTGGAAACATTAACCTAATAAAAATCTCAAAATCCTGACAATTTAAAAATCCAGACGTCTTTTGAATAATTTATGAATTATCCTTGTTAAAATGTACAAAAATGAGTTGAATTTGAAGAACTTTTTATTAGGCTAACCTTTTACATAACTCAACAATTAAAACAAGTCGTTTTAAATGGGTCCACCTCAAAATCTTGGCAATCTAAAATCCATACATAAAAAATTTATAACGTTATTTGAACATTTTATTATCCTTTTTAGTAGTTATAAAAATGAGTTGAATATTCAAACGTTTTAATTGAACTGACCTTTAATCTATCATAACACTTAATTAAAACAAGTCGTTGTACAGTGTTTGAGGGTCTACTTTCCTAAGCTGAGGGAATATTATTTCGGGTTGTCCCTGCTGAAGTCTTTTTAATATCTTCAGAGATAAGTGTGTGTGAGTTGTGTACCGAATGTTTACATTTTAGTTTCTGTCTGTGTGGAGATGGGTAGGCATCCATAGTACCTTAAGACTACTAAGAGCAAGGCTTCTCTACACGTCTAGGAGCGCTCTACGAGAATACTCGCCGAACCAAAAAAATAACTTAATTAAAAAAAATTATTGCGTTAAAAAACATTATTTTTCGATATACATATGTACAACATTGTGTTATTCTCAGTAAAAAAGTTTTCAAATTCAACTCGTTTTTGTAAGTATTAAAAATGCTAGTAAAATATTAAAATGACGTTTGGTTTTTCACATGCTGGTATTTTCGCCTGTCGGGATTTTGGCCAGTCGAGATTTTGGACCGTCGGGATTTTAGTCTGTCAGGATTTTGAAAGCCATCCATTTCAAATGAATCCATTAGAATGTTTCAACTTTGTTTATATATTTGTGCTTGAATGGCAAAATGTTATTAGTCACTTTTTTAAATGTTACATGATAGCAATAGAAAGATTCAAACGTGAAAAATCACCATTACATTATCGAACGTGTTGCCAATGTTTAAGAATAATTATATTACTTGCAGTTGTTATTAAAAAATATTTGCTTGTATGGGCAGTAAATTACTGAAGATCTTGAGATACTTTGAACAGCAACAACTCAATAGTAGCTGTATTACATTTAATAGATTAATAATACATCGTTCTTCATATCTTATTTTTGAATTATTCAATAATGAAAATCGCTGTTAGCAAAATTTATTTGATACCTTTAATCAACCATTTACTTCCTAAAAACATTCCTCACTTAAACACTTTCAAGTTATATAGGCTTTACTCTTCTACCATAACAAGAATGAAATTAAACCATGGAGGTTATCCCTCACACTTGGCCAAAATTGAAGTTAACATATCATCTATCTGCCCTTGCAACAACTCCTCAGAAGCAGACATCAACCACTTAATATTCTCATGTAACCTCCATAACACACATCTGTCGGAATTTTTTAATAAATTAATCCTACAAGGTGTCCAATTGCCAACAAATATTGTTATTCTGCTGAGTACATTCAAAGAAGGTATATACATGATAATTATGGAATTTCTGATCAAAGAAAAAATCACAATTTAATTTCAATCTAATATCACGATAATGTGTATAGATAATAATGATAAAAAAGTCTGTGGCAAAAAAACTACGGTTTAATGCCAACCCACCACCCAAAAAAAAATCAACCATTTTGTCTCATTTTTAATTATTTTGTTTTTTTTTGTTTAACAGTCGTTAACGCCAGTGGAACCTCTAGCAAGAAGACGAGAGAGTAGTGTAAGTATAATTATTTTTTTGTAACGAAATTTTCACTTTAATATAAACAAAACATGTCGAGAACTTTAAAAATTTCATTTTACCATTCCCCTAGGATTTTACTAGTTTGAATGTTTCGGTACCAAGACTGTCTGTTTTGAGGTTCTCATACAATACAAGTCTGGAATCAAATATACAGAGTACGACATAATTCTACTACCTACCGTAGCAATATAAATATGACGGCAATTGCAGTGCCTTTACCTACGAACGAGGATTTATGAAAGCTTCCTGTGTTGCATGAATTAAAAAAATAATCCACTTTTTTGCAAATAAACAACAACAAATTAATTAAACTAAAAACGAGAGCTTCCTTCAAAAACAAAATTGCCACTCACCTTGGTCTTCTTTTGAGTCTGCTTCGAAGACTAAGCTATGCAATAATGTGCTTAGTTTTACACGTGTATATCAGAGTACAATGTAAAGTGAATCTCTTTTCGTCACCAATATTGTTACTTTTAACCAAGCTGTACTTACAAAGTATGTTTTTACAAGACGAGAGTTGAATTAAATCTTCTGAGACGAGTCAGGTGTCCGAGAGAGTTCCTCTTTATCTCTTTGGAGAATATGTTAAATTATACTGAGTGGTAATAAAATAAGAAACTTTTAGAATAACTTTGATTAAAACGAACACTTTCTACGGCCCATTGTTCACCGAAATTACTTGCATAGAAGGTACCGTTAAGAATATTTTATAAAATATCTCTTTACACAAATTTTTATTTGTACATATTTACGCATAGTTATTGAAGAAGAAAATTTTGTTTATTAATCACACATCGATATTGTTTGGTAATTTATTCCTAAAAAATTATGTTTTTTTAGTTTAAGGATATCCCGAAGTTAGGAAGCGTGGATTCTCCGTTCTATCGACAAAACATCGGTTTACCCGGTACTTATCCCGGCTACACGCCAGGTCTCATGCACCCCGGTTTAACTACCGGACCGACACCTTTCGTACCACCGAATCATTTGCCTACTTTTCAACCTAAAGTAAGTAAACCACCCGCAAAATTTTTATTTAACATTTTATACAGCTAAACGCGAATGTTTTTTACCAATACATGTATGTATTAGAAAAGTTACACTGTGTGGACAAGTGGCACTTCAAAATAATGCTAACTGCATCTTGTTTGGTGCATTACTGTCAAAGTGCCCACTAATAGAAATAAAACGTCAAAGCTGTAGCTGCAAAAATACGTAGATGGCGCTTGTTCACCACACCCCACGTGTCATATGGCGAATTAATTGTATAAACAATTATAAAGTAAAAACTTTGTAACAGTAAATACATTTCCGTATATTAAATAACATAAAAGTAATTAATGTAAGTAATGTCCCAACTATTTCATTAAAAATATGAATAAAGAAAACGCTATAGAAAAAAATGTACCATGGAAACAGCAAATCTTTAAATCCCAAACAAAACTTTGCATTGTCGCCTTTCTTACGTAAGTACTTATCGAACAATTTAATTGTCTCTTCACAGTCGTAATACCACTAATAGGGTTGAGGATTTTCCTTTTAAAACTGCGGAGGACTTACCTTTATTATTTAATCTATTTACTTTTCACCTAACCGGCTTAAAACTGCTGACAATTCGCCATGTCTGTCCAGTTTGTATCGTACAATCAGTCATTATCGAATGTTCTACTCATTTTGATACCGAAGGGAATAATAATAATAATAATAATTGTGTAAACAATTATAAAGTAAAAACTTTGTAACAGTAAATACATTTCAAATAATATAAAAGTAATGAATGTAAGTAATGTCTCAACTATTCCTTTAAAAATATGAATAAAGAAAACGCTTTAGAAAAAAACGAGCGAGCCTCACACTAGTCGCATATGATGTGTAACATTTGACATCTCACCTTAGTAATAAGCAATTTTAAAATTATATTCTGAAAAAAATGGGTTAGGTATTATTTGAAATGAGTTTTCATAACAAAATGAAAATGAAGATTGTATTTTATTTAATTGATACTGACAGTGACAGAAATTAACCTCAAAATGGCCAAATGATAGCCAACTCTAACCGCGCGCTCATTCGTCAAATCAAATGTTACTGTTACCGTTACACATTCCACGAAATGACCCCCAGAAATTGCGAGTAAGCGACATGTTACACATGCAAGAAAGCGAAAGCAAAGATCAAAAAATGTACCATATCATTAAATCCCAAACAAAACTTTGCACTGTCGCCTTTCTTACGTAAGTACTTAACGACAAACAATCGTAAAATTTAATTGTCTCTTCACAGTCGTAATACCACTGATAGGGTTGAGGAATTTCCTTTTACAACTGCTGAGGAAATACCTTCATTATTTAATCTATTTATTTTTTTCTAATCGACTTAAAACTGCTGACAATTCGCCATGTCTGTCCAGTTTGTATCGTACAATCAGTCATTATCGAATGTTCTACTCATTTTGATACCGAAGGGAATAATAATAATAATAATAATTGTGTAAACAATTATAAAGTAAAAACTTTGTAACAGTAAATACATTTCAAATAATATAAAAGTAATTAATGCAAGTAATGTCTCAACTATTCCTTTAAAAATATGAATAAAGAAAACGCTTTAGAAAAAAACGAGCGAGCCTCACACTAGTCGCATATGATGTGTAACATTTGACATCTCACCTTAGTAATAAGCAATTTTAAAATTATATTCTGAAAAAAATGGGTTAGGTATTATTTGAAATGAGTTTTCATAACAAAATGAAAATGAAGATTGTATTTTATTTAATTGTTACTGACAGTGACAGAAATTAACCTCAAAATGGCCAAATGATAGCCAACTCTAACCGCGCGCTCATTCGTCAAATCAAATGTTACTGTTACCGTTACACATTTCACGAAATGACCCCCAGAAATTGCGAGTAAGCGAGAGTAAAGATGTTACACATGCAAGAAAGCGAAAGCAAAGATCAAAAAATGTACCATATCATTAAATCCCAAACAAAACTTTGCACTGTCGCCTTTCTTACGTAAGTACTTAACGACAAACAATCGTAAAATTTAATTGTCTCTTCACAGTCGTAATACCACTGATAGGGTTGAGGAATTTTCTTTTACAACTGCTGAAGAAATACCTTCATTATTTAATCTATTTATTTTTTTCTAATCGACTTAAAACTGCTGACAATTCGCCATGTCTGTCCAGTTTGTATCGTACAATCAGTCATTATCGAATGTTCTACTCATTTTGATACCGAAGGGAATAATAATAATAATAATAATTGTGTAAACAATTATAAAGTAAAAACTCTGTAACAGTAAATACATTTCAAATAATATAAAAGTAATTAATGCAAGTAATGTCTCAACTATTCCTTTAAAAATATGAATAAAGAAAACGCTTTAGAAAAAAACGAGCGAGCCTCACACTAGTCGCATATGATGCGTAACATTTGACATCTCACCTTAGTAATAAGCAATTTTAAAATTATATTCTGAAAAAAATGGGTTAGGTATTATTTGAAATGAGTTTTCATAACAAAATGAAAATGAAGATTGTATTTTATTTAATTGTTACTGACAGTGACAGAAATTAACCTCAAAATGGCCAAATGATAGCCAACTCTAACCGCGCGCTCATTCGTCAAATCAAATGTTACTGTTACCGTTACACATTTCACGAAATGACCCCCAGAAATTGCGAGTAAGCGACATGTTACACATGCAAGAAAGCGAAAGCAAAGATCAAAAAATGTAACATATCATTAAATCCCAAACAAAACTTTGCACTGTCGCCTTTCTTACGTAAGTACTTAACGACAAACAATCGTAAAATTTAATTGTCTCTTCACAGTCGTAATACCACTGATAGGGTTGAGGAATTTTCTTTTACAACTGCTGAGGAAATACCTTCATTATTTAATCTATTTATTTTTTTCTAATCGACTTAAAACTGCTGACAATTCGCCATGTCTGTCCTGTTTGTATCATACAATCAGTCATTATCGAATGTTCATTGTATCGCTTGTAACTAACCACTTATTTCGATACCGAAGTGAATAAATTATGTAGAAGATGTTTTATTAAAATATATATTATCGTATATTTTATTTATTATAACCCGGCAATATTCATCGAGTTTAAAAATTTATGATCTTATTACACAGTTTAAAATATTAAGTAAATTAATCGTTAGTTCAATCGAGTTTTAATTAATGAATACTTTAATTTAAAATTAATTTAAAAAAAAAAAACTTGCATTTCATTAAGACATTTAATTTATTAACACAATCTCAAGTGGCTTTTGAGAGGTTTATTGAAACTAAAATGCAATATTAATAAATTTATTGATTTATTGCTAATTTATTCGACATTTATTTATTGCGGTAGTTTAAAATTATGTAATAACAATAAAAATTTTAATTTTATGTCGTAATAACAGTTAAAAATAGTTTCTATTATTAATAAGTACCCTTATAAAAGCAAAGCGACAATATCCTATCACTTCGTATTATTTTTTATTATTTTTAAGGTACCCATGAGGAAAATTAATGCACCATTTTAATTAATCACTTAATTATAATATTAGCATTACTATTATAAATCACAAATGCATAAAAACTCATTGATTAACTTTGTGTAATCATTTGCTTTATCAGTATTTGTAATCAAAAAAAAATATTATAATGTTGCATTAATTGTGTTCAGATGTTTTATTAAATTATCATAGAGACGGTATATTTTAGTAATGGAAACTAAGCCTAAAATTTTTACGTTTGTGATGTGTTTCATAAAAATTAAAAAAAAATCATCGTGCTGTATTTTCGAGCATGTGCTATGCCACTACCCCCCTAACACAACGCTTTTCTCTGTCCACAGTCGATGACATCTCAGGATCCAACGAAGTCTAAAATCGTGGTATGTAACATTATTTTTAAGCGAAATGTTATTCAATTAATTTTTCAATTAAATTTGAAGATAGTATACCGTAGATGCCCCCTTTTTCCTATTCTGCTGCTTCAATCTTTAACTGCATCATCAATCATGTACTAATACTCTATTTATACAGTAAATGTATGAGTCAGCGATTAAATGGAGTAAGTTCTTGTCCAGTAGATAATATTTGCTTTATGATGTGGTCACGCACTTAATTTAAAAATATTTAAAACTATATAGGAAGTCCCAAAAAAAGAGAGCAGCATAAAGCTGCATTTTTTTAAAAGGAACACCAATTCCTACAGTTGTCCTCGATATTTCAAAAACGACAAGAGCTACGCATAAAAGACCAAAAAACAACTTAAGTACAGGATGTTTCCTTTAAAAAAAAACCACTTTATGATGCCCTGATTTTTTGGGACACCCTATATGGTTTAAAAATTTATTAAACTGAGCACAATTTGTGACCACGTCATACGGCAAATAAAATTTTTTGACTATTTTTATCTACCAGTCAAGAACTTACCCTTTGCTATCGTAGACTCTCCTTATCATCGTTATTATTATATGTAGATATACAACTAACGTAACTTACGATTTCTTACGATTTATGCATAAACAATAATGGTGGTTTATTTCTGAAATTAGAAAAAATATGATTAAAAAATGTAAACATAAACAGAGCATCCTATTTAAAAAAAAATCATTGTAATCCCTGAAGTCTGCACGTAATAACATTTTAAAAAATATCAGTCATGACCATACAATTTTTTTTCTGTATGCAATAACGACGATGATAAGAAAGTAATTTATAGCGAATAACCCCGTACATATTGGTACGATTAATAAAACAAATTTAGTAATTAACAAATCAAATTAATTAAATGTAATTTATTAATTTTTGGTATCAAAGATATTTTTTATCTTAATCACATCATCTCTATAGTTAATTACCATTCATTTATTTCCTTAGAAATCTGGTAAATGGAATGCCATGCACGTGCGCGTCGCGTGGGAAATATACCACCATCAACAGAAGAGTGGTGAGGCAAAGGGTAGTTTAGCATCGGCGACCGCCGCGGCGAAATCTTCGGCGGAGCTTCTTAGACCGCCTACGCATCTATTTTCGCCGAGCGTTCACTCCAGACCGCCCCACGATATGTCGCCATTCCAAATGTCTTTATCCAGTCACAGGCCGCCAGGATTCGATCAACCGCACCATCCAGGATCGCTGTTCTCATCACCAGCAGGACATCTAGGTAAACGACCCCACCGACGAAAAATTATCACAATAAAAATACAACTCTGTAATTGACATTTAATCTGTACGATGTTTTTAGGAAAATCACCGTTTACCGCCAGTTCTACGATGTCTCCGTTCACCCGGTACGGTGGCGGTCCTTTGGGTCCTGGTTCAGCTTCTCCATTCGGAATGTCACCATTCGCTAGGGAAAGCCACCTGGCACTCGGACCTCTTCATCACGATCCGTGGCGCACGTTACAGCGCTCCATGCCATCGTTTCCACCGAGCGTGAATCCCCTTCCTCCCACGTTACCAGGATTGGGACCTGGACCGCCAGCACCGTGGACGATCAAACCCGATCCTATCATGGAACAAAGGGAGCGAGAAGCCAGAGAAAGGGAGGAAAGGGAGAGGGAAAGACTAAGAAGGGAGAGAGAAGAAAGGGAAAGGAGAGAAAGGGAGGAGAAACAGAGGAGAATGGAACAACAGGTTGGTCATTTATTTGGATTGGTATATAGCGGTAAATAAATATGAAAAACACTCAAAAAACCAGTTAATACGAATGTTGGAGTTTATTTAATTATGGATGGGTCACTAGAAATCCTTAGAATTGTTTAGTCCAGCGTAGAGGTAGTCAGTTGTGAAATTGATTCCGTTACATAGATAGATAGATACGAGTCAAGCTAATATAAAGCGTATAAATCCCTTTGTAAATCAGCGTTCAAAAGATGCAATGTTTGCTTAGAACAGCATGGAAAACACTTTGAGCATATTTTCTAGTTTCATTGAACTGTATTAGTATGTGTGTGCTGATAGTAAGTTTGTACTTTTGACAACTGACTTGTGGCCCATCCTGTATATTAGTATTATTGTATATTAGACAAACCTATTTGAAATAAAGACGTCTTTTATTTATCTTTGTACATATTTTTTTAGCAACAGGAACAACGCGAAAGGGAAAGAAAAGAGAGAGAGAAGCGCGAGATGGAAAGGAGAGAATTGGAAAGGCAAAGAGAGAGGGAACGAGAGAGAATGATACAAGAACAAAGACTGGCCGAGTCGGTAAAAATGCAAGCGCCTATGATGAGAGATAGATCACCTTTGAGAAATGGAGATTTATCGGAAATAAGAGTAAAAGAGGAACCAAGGATAAAAGAAGAAGATATTATGGCTAGATCAGATCCCAGGTATGATTTTTTATTTCCTCTTATGCGTTCTGTGTTAAAATTTAAAATTTTATGTTTACTACTATTACGTGGGAAGGCCAAACCACGCATTGATGATCAAATTTTAAAAGTAAAATACTAATTACCATTATTTTGGGTTTGGTATAATTTTAAATGTTCTGATTTACATTGATAAAATTTTGATACGGCACTCTCTAAAGTTTTAAACTACGCACTAGGCTCTCAACCACTCTGCTGGATGTTAAAGCCTTGCGTCAAGCTCGAAAAAATGTCGGTAAACTTTTTAACGTAGCAATAGAGTTAACGGTAAACAAGGCAATTGTAGTGTCATTAAGACGCTTACTTTTAACCCGATGATTTTGAAGTTCAACTCACCGTTGGTAACAATCATTGTTTATTTGCTTACGCGTTATTTGTCATTTCGTCATGCTTAATTTTGTCATATCAGCGAATAGCTGGCGTTACTTCCGAACACTTCGTGTTAATGTAATTCGCTGAACTGATGTAGCGACCTACACCAACCTAAATATTTTACAGGCTCTCGACAGTACTAAAAAGAGTGTGTAAACCATATTCTACTATCGTACTAGTTAGGTTAGGTTAAAACGGCGGTTCGGAGGGAAACCACTTAGGCCTTTTGGTCCGTTGTGATACCGTGCTGGACGGCGGTGCCTTTCCCTCTACCGTGAGAACCAGTTGGAACTTTTAAGAAAAAGTGTGAGGTTTTTAATGCTAACTGAGCTGAGATCAGATAAGTCATCAAAGTTTGGTTGCCCTAGTATAGAAAGCCGTTTTCTGCCTAGGGCAGGGCAGTGGCAGAAAAGATGTACCATTGTTTCCTCCTGTTCCTCATCGTGACAGCTTCTACAGAAGTTGTGTCATAGCTCTGCGATTCCCATGCGCCGTGCATGGGTTCCACCTGCACAGTGTCCTGTTATGGCCGCGATCGCATTTCCAATGGACTCTCTGGATAGAGTTAAAACATCATTAGTTCTACGTAGATCTAGTTTAGGCCAAATCTGTTTCGATGATGTAAATGTGGGTTCATTTTGCCACCTCAAGTTGACCTTTTTAACTACTTTGCTGCGCAGGAGGAGCCGGCAATTTGCAATCGGTACTCATTTCTGAGATGAGACAGATACAGCTGGGAGGGTCGTGCCCTCTTTTGCTAGCTCGTCCGCGTTACAGTTGCCTGGTATATCTCAGTGTCCGGGTACCCAGACAATGTGAATTCTAAACTTAGCTGCTAGCTCATTCAGAGCGGTTCAGCATTGCACCGCTGCCCTTAGAGGTCAAGTAGACTGAGTTCAGTGATTTGATAGCAGCCTGGCTATCGCAAACAATGGATATCTCGCTGAACTTTTGTTCGTTGTGGAGCGTTTCAATGAAGCACGAAAGTATCCTACAACACGAAAGCAGATTGCTTTGCCATCCAAGAGGAATCCTGACACTACACAATTATTAATTTATCGACTTTTAAAAAAAAATAATTTATTTAAAAATATTCCAGGTACAACCCGTTCCTGCGGCATCCAGGTTCATTACCACCGCCGCCGGGCCCTCCCACATCGGTATTGGATCGTTCGAGAATGATGTCCCACGGACTGCCCCCTCATCCTTATCACACACCGACGACCCACTGGGGCGCGCCTCACCCGGATCCTTTCTACAGATACACCTACAACCCCATCGTTGATGCTATGAGGGCACAAGAGGAGAGGGAGAGAGCGAGTTTCTTCGGCGCGTACGGAGCGCCTCATCATCCTAGCCAGCTGAGACCTAAGGTAAAGTTTGTAGATAGAAAACGTGAAACGATTCGTATAATAGTATTTTTAAATGACCTTGTTCAGAGAAGATCGTGTATACCTTCGTTTCTCGGCCTGGGGAATCGCGTTTAAAAATATAGTTACTCCATGTTTCCAAAAAATAAAACACGTATACGAAAAATTATTATTAAAGTGTTTTTTGTATAAAAACAAGGACTACTTTGGAGAAACAGTTATGAGACTGTATTTTTTTAAATACGCGAGCTATGAATATTGATGTGTGTTTTTTTGTTATTTATAGGTTGGTATGATTGTTGTGAACAGCTGGCATGAATTTCATAACATTTGCCTTATTGCAGTGTTTTTTTGTGTTTAAAGAAAGTCGTCGGAGATTTTTAGAAAGGAAAATGGCGATGAATATTTATCAAAATTACAAAAACCAAAACCTAAAAAACCACGTCAAAAAAAGTGCGTGAGTGTCGTGGAACAGACGCGCATGCGCGTTATTTTTGCAATTTTCATTTTGACAAACACGTGGACTACACAAATAGACGTCACTTTGATAAGTATTTATGTGCTACGCGTTGTGTCTCCTGTACAACAGAACGCGCATGCGCGTTATTTTTGCAACTGATGTTTCATGTTTCGTGACGGAAAAATCTTGGACAAAAATCTTACACTTTCTTTCGCATACCCCCCATCCGCCAAGCCCTCAACTGGCCAACATGTCGTTTCTGTGAGTTAATTCGAAAAAAACGACCAGAGTTAGGGCGAAACAATTCATGGTTTTTGTACGAGAAAGCTTGTGGACTGTAATCAAAATTCCACAAGCGAGGTAATTAATAATATAAGAAAAAAAATCAATTGGCATGTAACGAGAAATCGCTTGGAGAGAACATTGAGCCACTCACCTAAATCTTGCTTGTAGTATGCATTGTTTAGATTGAAGACTCCGGTGCTAGCACTGATACAATAATTTTTTTTTCACACGTGTTTTGTCTGTACGAGACGAGAATTAGTTAAGTCTATCTTTCGATGTACCGTTATACCGTTGTCAAGCTGAAATGTCACGTGCACGTTACCCGTACTGAAAACTGTGTACAATAACTGTTTTGAAGTCTGGAAAAAATGTTAGAATAAGAGTATCCTAGAGGAAGGGGATTACTTTGTAGGAGGCACTTTAAATTTGGATGAATATAACATTCTTTGTGTGTTTAATTTAATTAGTCTCATTACTTTTTGTCCAGTATAGTTCTTACCTTTCAAACAGTACGCAACCGTACGTTAACAGTAGTTTGCTAACTGCTGCAGAAACAAACCTATTGACATTTTAACCTTCACTTTCCCGCGCTGTCATTCTGTCGAAAAACATATGTTTTTGACGCCAAGTGTGATTGCATTTACTATAACCTATGTGTTTACTAAGATAAGTATACAATTTAGTGAAAATTTCGATATTTGAACGTTATTAAATTCAATATTTTATGTTTGAAGGAATTCAGATATGTTTCTATCATTGTCCTCAATTTTTGTTTATCTGGCTGCTACTCCAAGTAGTCGATGCATCGTGGAGCAAACCAAATTATTGTGATGTCAAAAAAAAAAAGGATAATAAGTGGATAATCAGTTCTTATTGTTTGCAGACCAGTGCTATTAAAAGTGATCCTCATGAAATCAATGGATGACATGACTTCCATGATAATTATAAGTATTTATTTACTTATGACTTTAATAAAAATAACCAACAGGAAAACTTGCGTGTCTTCTTTCAATGAGTTTTTCATATCTTTTCTTTTCCTCTTCTATCTTCAGACTTTTGGATTTTGTTATAATGCTGTACACAGGTAAGTTTTTACTTGGTATAGCAGTATTTTTCAGGTAAAGTTTTTGATAGCCCCCTGACAGATTGATAGGTAATTCTATTAACCACATAAAATTTAGAAAACAAAATACTAGCAATCACTAGGAGTTATGAAATCTTTCGCAACAAAATGTGCAGAACAAATTCGCATGTTTTTGGTTACTCTCTTTCGTATTTTCAGTCTCCAACGGTTTCTTTCTATCAACCATAGTCACCATTCCCGATTCTCTAATATCCTCAACTCTTTGACCCCCATTTGGGAAATAATGAAAAGTCAAATTGGGATTTTTTTTATACACCGAGTTACATCCAGGTACACAACAATTTGCTCTGTTGGTCATTTTTACTATTAACAAATTATTAGTCACTATTAAACAACTATAATCTTCGCACAAATGCGAGCTTCAGGGTATATAAACACAAAGCAATCACACTTGCTCATCACGTGATATTGATGCGAGTTTATTCCGTCAGATGTCGTATTGCTTAGCATTAAAGTACAATAGGTTTTACGAACTTTACTGACATGTATATATTTTTTTTAAAGGATCCATCGCTGATGCACTTGCGAGCAGGACCGGGTCCCGGCCCGCCGCCCCCTTCTACGAGTCACAAGATAAGCGTAACGCCACCCACCGATCTACACAAGAAAGATGAACCACGATAGCATCGGCATAATAATAATAATGTGATAAAGACCGATGACGAAGGACTCTTATAATTCGAGACGTCGTAAAAGGAGAGACACCATTTAAAAAGGGGACGGCACTAAATTAATTGATAGTTGACTGAAGTTAATCGACGGACTTTTTTTCTCTTATTATTTTTAAGCCAAAGAGGGCACTCTGCAACACGGTGCCGTTAATTTTATCTTATTTTTCCTAGGGACGATTCAAGAATTTCTAATTGTTGAAATTTTAAACTCGTGATATATCTAATAACTAGGATGTGTATTTCCATCTGTATGTTTTTCGTTTAAGACTGTTTAACCACCTTATATCAAAATTTCGTGCCGTCTTCTTAGGTAAAAAACTTTTTTATTTTTGCAACCGTCGAATGTGTGGATCAAATAAATCAGTAACTTTATTTAAATGTGATTGAAAAACTAGTATTTTAGACACAGAAATGCCGAAGTTTGGGACGTGCGGGACGCATCTTTATTTCTGGTTAAAAATTCAGTCTTCCATAAGAAAATGCGAAAATTAATCTTGTTTTGTGGCCGCGCGACATTCTCTTGAAATTCTCATGATTTTTGGATTGGCGTGTCTGCCTGTGATCCCCAGGGACCAAATTTTTATTATTTTTTAAACTAAGTTGCAAACGAACCTTCTAAAATCGGCGATTTTTAAAAGAAAAGTTGATTAATTTAATTATTAATGCAGTACTAGAAGCAATATTTATATTCTAAATAATTTGCCATTCCTAAAATGTGCTCGCATTATCCAAACTTTGGCTTCGAAGATGTTTTAATCAAATGAAATTAAAAAAATCAATATATCAGCTTAGAACCAAAATTTTTACAAACTCGGTAGTTCATATCGAACCCTGAAAGTAGAGGTTTCCAGTAATTTTCGAAAAAAATTTAAATGTTAGTGACCACATTCTTAGGATTTTTTATTTTAATTTTTATGATCTCGTATAGCATAATCAAAAGGGACAAACTAATAAGTCCCAGAAGATATTTTTGCAATGGTTTTATATGTGTGTGTAGATTTATGCATATATTATCCAATTGTATACAGCATGTCATAAGAATTACCGATGTAGCTAAACTTTCCAAGTTTTTTTTATCGAACATTTCGACGACCTATTAAATGTATATCTTGGCATATACAACACAAAACCAATGCACGTCACATAATTCGATAGCGTCGCAGCTACACTCCAAATTGTCGGAATTGTAGGAGAAATTAAAAATCTTGCCATTTTCTAGCTTGAAAAAAAATCATTTATTTGCTACAGCAAAAACACATTTTGATCGACAAGGCCGCCAACTGCATATGTTTTGAGTCGAATATTGAAAATAAATTATTTATTTGCTATATTTCATGAAGAGACAGAAATAATCGGAGATTGCTTTTGGTAACTTTTTTCTCAAGGTGTTCTCTATGCAAACCATCTAGACGTCGAACTTTTATAATAATGAAAGAAAATATCACTAGAAGAGACATTTTACCGTAAAATACATAGTTTGTAAACTTAATCTCAACTAACCAAACTGAAAATATTCTAATTAATACAGCACCAACGCTTTATGATTGACAAGGCCACCAACTGCATATGTTTTAAGTAGAATGGAAATAAATATTAAAAATAAATTATTTATTTGCTATATTACATGTAGACTGCAAAAATAATGGGAGATTGCTTTTGGCAGCTTTTTTTTCAAGGTGTTCTCTATGCAAGCTATCAAGACGTCGTAATTTTTATAGTAATAAAAGAAAATAATACTAGAAGTGATATTTCATCTTAAAGCAAATAATTTGTAAACATAATCTACCTTAACGAAACTAAAAAGATTCCAATTATTACGGCAACAACGCATTTTGATCGACAAGGCCGCCAACTGCACAGAGTCGCATGGAAATGAATATTTCAGTAGGTGTTATCACTGTTTTGACACATCTACGTTGTAGATGACGTGCGTTAAATTTTGTGTTGTATTATCTTTAATTATTTATGCACCCGGTAATTTTGTTAACGTTTTAAATGAATATTTTAACACAAAATCCGTTTTTATAAATAACCTAATCGTTATTTTATGGGACATACTGTATACAACGAGTCGTTACTACCCCAACAATGTAGTTATGATCTTGAATGTCAAAATGGAAAGTACCACTGTTGCTTTTTGAAATGTAAACATTTTTTCTGTCGAAATTTTACTAATCTTTAATCATGGCTAGTTGAATCAAACTTGCCCAATTTTTGGCGAGGTTCCCCAGAAATGTATCGCGATGAATCGAAAATATTTTAGAAACTAAACTAAAGAGTTACCAAATCGAATTTTCATTTTCAAATATGAGTCTTTTAAAAAATAATTTGTAACGTCATCATCATCATCATCTAGCGCTACAACCCTGGGTGGGTCTTGGCTGACTGCTCAACTTTTTTCCAATTGATACAGTCTTCCATCAATCTTTGGTCAAAAGGGACATTCATTTTCTGCAGATCTGATTTAATGTTATCTCTCCCAACGCATTATGGGGCGTCCAAGTGGTCTCTTTCCTGTTGGAACCTCCTCCCACACCAATCTTACAAGTCTTTCATACTGAAGTCTGTGTACGTGGCCTGCTCATCTTAATCGTTGGGATTTAATCTCTTGCACGACTTCGCTATCGTTGTATAGCTCCTGTATTTCAATGTTCGTTCTAACAAGATACCGATTTGTCGTCGGATCGTGGTGAGCTCCGAAGATATTCCTGAGAATTTTTTGTTCGAAACGAGATTTTCTTCGTTTGATTTGGTCATTGTCCACGTTTCACTTCCATATGTTATTACTGGCCTGATAATAGTTTTGTGAATTTTAATTTTTGATGTTCTAGTTAGGTTTTTCGACTTTATAAGATTGTTAAGTGGGTATAGGCAGCGGTTTGCAGTTTGTAACGCATTAAATATAAATTATATTTATTGGTATTAAATGAATTTAGGTGTTAACTTGAAACAACTTCACTTTTTTTCATTGACACAACCGACGTATCATTAAAAGGCTGAAGAACATTACGAATGTTTTTATCGTTTAATTTAAAAAGTTAAGACTAAAACATTATATTAAATTTGTTTGGAAGGTTACGTTAAATCAATTAAGAAATATTACTACATATATGAAAGTAACGAAAATTGTATTTAATCGAGACGAACTCTTGGAAGGTGGGACACGACCTTTTTCGAAGAATAACTATAAGAGACTAACCAAAAATTATTTGATCAACTATTCTTATAAAAAGGTTAAGTGTGGCTTGTAGATGTTCTATTACTTTCTTACAAAGAACACCGCACAAATCAAATGGGAAATGGATCACAGTCGAATTGGCCAAAATTTGGATATGTTGTAGTTTATACATTTTGGATCAAAAGTCTCCATGGGTCCGAGACCTAAAAATGGACAGTTTTTTCGGTATCGAAGGTCGTAAGTTGGAGATCTATTGCATCTGAGAAGTACGGCCCTTGAATTGTAAGTATATATCCATCCGGAGCGACCACTAGAGCTGGTTTTACCAATTGTCGATAGTAGGATTGTCGGATAGCTCTAAAATTGCGACTTTTTGGAATAGAGCCATAGGTACCGTCGATAGCCGCAATTACTCTGGGAATATTTGGTTCTGGATTATATAAATTGTTGGCGAATTCTGTTACGTGTCTTTCAATATAAAAATTTCTTGTTATAGCATCAAATCCTATATTATTAGGAACAAAACGTGTCTAACCATAGCGATTGTTAAACTTGTTAACTGTCTATTTGCATATTTTAACATGCCAGTGAGAAAATCGTCCGAAAGGCCTAACGTAGTTTACATAGAAACAGTTACATATCTTTTTTATTAAAATCTTCTTTCAGACCGTTTTGACAAGGTACTCTGTTACAATAAGTAAACAGATCCTGAAACTGTTGTTTGGTCACAGGAAAAAAACTTTTGAACTCCTCAAAAGAAAAACTATTCTCATCATCGAATCTTGCAAGACTCTTGGCCACAGTACGAAGTCCTTGCAAGAAATTACAGAGTTGAGGTCCCCTGATAACGTATGGTCTGTTAATCCAACGTAACCCGTTGATGAAGGGTTTCAAGATACAACTTTGGTCTCTAAATGATGTTGACATGACTTCACATTTTCAGGAATATAAATATTTGCAATGATGAAAACTCCTGCTTTAAATTTCACTGACAATTTATATAAAGCCTCATAAATCAGACAAGTACTATTTCTGGTTTGCATTTAGCCTCAAACAAGTTGGATCCTGTTCCATTGCTATCAATTTATTCCTAATTGATTGATTACAGTTAGTACATATTTTTTGTATTAGGCATAACATCAATAGGTGTTCTATCCAATTACTCCCGTCTACGTTTGGCGATTTCACATTTATCGGCATTTTCGACAATCGACAATCACACGCGTAACAACTAAGAACGTTTCTAAAATCCATATCCAAAATAATGCGAGACAATCAACACAAAATATTAGTTGTATAACGATGCTGATAAAACTAACCAACGGGGTGTTATTAATTGTCACTATTATATAGCTTCTGTCAACTACTCCTAAAAATTATTGTTGGGTGGATACGAGAACATATCAATATGGGGTTAGTTTTTGTCCTACAATTGAAATAAAACTCGTATGGAGGTAGAAACCTGAGTAAATCTTATGCGCAAATAAATAAATTGCACTAGAGATCTCTTATCGGAGCACCAAATGAAGAGATGCAAATTCATTTTCGATCGCGTGAGAGATCTGTACTGGTCGCAACTTTCGACCTTCGATACCGAAAAAAGTGTCCATTTTTAGGACTCGGACCCATGGAGCCTATTGATCTGAAAGGTATAAACTACAACATATCCAAATTTTAGCCAATTCGACTGGGATTCATTTCCCATTTGATTTGTGCGGGGTTCTTTCAAAAGGAAATATCTTAGACCACTTTTACTACTCTTCTTATTTGGATTAAGTGTTTAACTCTCAGCAACACATAATTTTCGCAACAGTTTTAGTTTTTTTGTACTTGACCTTTACTCAAAGGAAGTCTACAAGAGACTATTTAACAAATGCTTGAAGATATTGTGAAGGATTTCAATAAATCCTATTCTCTTAGAAATAAAACACATGTTTTATTATCCTGTTAAAAATTCTAAAACGAAATTTTTTGAAGTTCTTTATGCGCGTTGAGCAACTTTTGATAGGAAAAAAACTTATGGTTTCTCGCGTCAACCGATAGATGGGTGTTTTCCATGTAGAAGGTGACAGCGGCTGTCAGCAATGGCCAAAATAATATTAAAAAATAACACATTTAGCACTCACTGTTGTACTGCACAGTAATTCTGCAATTAAACAATTAAAATAATAATTAAACTAACACACAATTTAAACAATGTACCCCTATTGAACTTCCCACATAATCAAAGGGTTCAAAAGCAACGGTGACGTCATAGCTTCTTCTCCTATCTGTCTGTCAAGAAGTGGCCTCGAGCTGACTTTTATTAGGTTATTGAATGATTTTAATCCACAAATTATGAAATTTTAACTTTAAATGCCACAATTAATTAGAAAATCATAGCTTATTTCACTTCTGTCGGTAGTCTTAATGACTGCCAATTTTTTTGTTTAAACATGTTTTAGCCACACATAATATCCCCAGTAGTTAAATTTTCGTTTATTAAATATGAAGCCTTATATCCAACAACCGTAGAAAAAAAATTTGAGACACAATATGCTGGGGAGAGTTTTCGGTTTGGGATAGTTAAAATAAAAAAGCGTTGAAGTTTGATCCGGTCATTATTCGAGTGGGGACGTCTCGAACGCATCAAATCTTCTTTGTAAATTGCGTTTTTTCGATGATTTTGTTTACATTTCGAAATGCCGTTAGAACTTTAACCTGTGATTACCTTACAGATTTTAAATTTGATATCGTAAGAGAAGCCGAGGCGCAGATTTGTAAAAAATGTAATGTATGTAAATGTTCCTTTATTTCTTTGAAATAATAGCACATCATATTATTGTACATAAAAATTCCGATAACGGATTAAATAAGCGTTGTGAAAATTACCGGGTGAGCCAAGTGTTTTTAACAATTAATCAAAAGAAACTTTTTTAAAAAGTATTCCCTATTGGTTATTAAAACGACTTGTTTTCTCGACATTTATAAAATGTAAGTAAAGTTTTTAAAAAGGCTCGAGTAAATAATAAAAAATGTTGCACGATGAAAAAAATTTACCATTTTTTTAGTTTTCCAAAATAATATTTGTCTCGCCCGGTATATTCAAATTGTGTGGTGGTGCAGTGGTGGTAAGGACAAATATTGTATTGTATTAGACTTCGTCATTTTGTTCATGTAGAAGAAGTATTAAGAACTGCCTAAAAAATTATTGTAAATAATATAAAGAAGCTTATGGACGTTTTTAAAGATTATCGATTAATTGTAAAGAGAAAAAATATTTGAACAGTTCGTTACACGCTGTTTTTTATTTTGCTTATTTTTTTCGTTTCTTTTACTCTTAATTTATTTTGTAAATATAATTTTTAGGTAATTTATTTAAGACTGATGACTTATCATCTTTATTTCAAAAATAGTTGTGCTTTTATTTATACACAGAGTATGCGGTGTCACAATTTTGGTAATTTCTTTCAAATGGTTCTATTAGCGATAAATATTCGAATAGCTTAGCAAATTTAATTTAATTGTTAGTTAAACGAAGGTACCTAATGCTGTGAAAATTCTTTGCAGACATTTAAAAAAAAACAATTAAAGCAAATATACTGAATTATTATTACTACAATGATAAATATTTACACACTGTTAAAAAAAGTAAACGCAAAAATGAAATGGTAAATAAATCCATATGGATTATGCAATGGGTAACGAGCACGTGACATTTCAGGTTGACAACTGTAGAAAGAGTGACGTACATGTGAAGTGACAACTTGAGATTCTATCTATCGGTTAACAAGTGGTCTCGGCTACAGGTAACATAAACCCTAATTTTTAACACTTAAATATTAATGTTTGCTTTATAAAAGTTTGGAAAATCAAATTCGTTAACCAAACACACATAACCTTTGAAGAATATCACATTTGTTGTAGCACGTGCACGTTACTGATCTCAAGCTGTAACGTCACATGTAAATCACCCGAGTCACTCGGATTTTACTAACAAAGAATTTATAAATTAATGCAAGGTAAAAAGCGACTTTAAAATTGTTTTTGTTGAACAATCTATTTGTGAAGGGTTATAAATAAAAATTTATTTGGATCTATTTTTAGAAATATCTTAACAAATTGCAAAAACCTAGAAGAAAATCACATTTCTCTCTATGGTATTCTACTGAAAGATATAGTAGAGTATGATTCTTTAAATAAACTAGTTGGAATCATATCAAAATCTGCCGACAACTATGCTACAAACAAAACCTTTAGAAAATGTTTACCAAAGGTAGTTCAATTGATTGGAAAACAAGTTTCTGCGTTGGAAAAACTTATGTGTCATATTATTGGAACCCACAAATCTATTTGGAAAACTACAGTTAAAAAGATTTATAATGAGTTGATTCAAGACAGAATTACGATGTCACAATCCTTATTTGGAAAACTACAGTTAAAAAGATTTATAATGAGTTAATACAAGACTGAATTACTATGTCACAATCCTTAATGTATTTGGAAAATTCTTACTAAAGGTAGTTCAGTTGATTGGAAAAACCTTTGAGTCATATTATTGGAACTCACAAATCTATTTGGAAAACTAAAATTAAAAACATTTATGATGAGTTAATTCAAAACAGTATTTCGATGTCACAATCTTTAATGTATTAAAACCTTTGAAAAATCCTTACTAAAGGTAGTTCAGTTGATTGGAAAACAAGTTTCTGCGTTGGAAAAACCTTTGAGTCATATTATTGGAACCCACAAATCTATTTGGAAAACTAAAGTTAAAAGGATTATGATGAGTTAATTCAGGACAGTATTTCGATGTCACAATCTTTAATGTATTAAAACCTTAGAAAAATATTTACTAAAGGTAGTTCAATTGATTGGAAAACAAATTTCTGAGTTGAAATCATTTTATTGGAACCAACAAATCCATTGGGAAAACTAAAGTTAAAAAGATTTGAGTTAATTCAAGACAGTGTTTCAATGTCACAATCTCCAATATATTAAAATTTTGTTTTAATTTTTAAATAATTAAACAATTTTCTTAAAATTTTGTAATTTGCTTTATTTGTTACTACTCATTACAAAAACAAGATTATTAAAAATTTCCCAAAAAATAGTTTACTATACAGAAAAACTAAAAATGAAATGAATTATTACTACAGGAATAAAACTCAAATAAATTAATGATGAAATGTCATTTTTTTAATTAATTATTCTTATTTATTGTCCTCGTTATCATAGAAACACCATCAACGAATTTTGTAAGGAAAAGCACATTGGCATTTTTGAACAATCCATCTTTGAGGGAAACAATTATAAACTAAAAAGGAAAAAATTAAAAAAAGCTTTTAATATATTTCCTATATTTTGTATACTTTGTACGAAGTCTCAGAATCCGCCTCGAATAGATTAAGAGTTATGCACAAAAGATCTGATGGGTCGAGGTGCTTGAAAGGCTGCATATCCTTCACGACCCCCTCTACAATCTAATCTATCATGTGCACGTCACCCATTTCAAGCAGTGACGTCACCTTTTATACCTATGTCAAAAAGTGGTCACGTGCTGCACGTCACCCATACTGACATTATTTTAAAATAAAAACAGTTAAGCAAATGTAGAGAATTATTATTATAATTACAGTGATTAATATTTACTTAAACATAGTAAACGCAAAAATGAAATGGTAAATCCACATGGATTATAGATTATTTGATCATGCAAATATTTGTAACAAAATTGCCAATGCTCGGACACCTCGTACTTGTTTGTAACAATAGATGAACTTTTAATCTAATTTGTTGTATAGTTTACTTTGTTGAAAGTATGCACCACAGTACAAACCAAGTTCCTCCCTTTTCTCCATTATTACATATTTTGAGCTATATCATAGAATTTGTTGTATTATTTTAAACGAGTACCGTGGTACATACGTGGGGTTGTGGAGTTCTCTTCCCATTTGTGACATTGTAAGCTTGTAAGTGAATAAGTCTAAAGGGCCAATTTGTGAACTGCATTTTGAATTATAATTTTAATAATGTTCGTCTAACACTTTCTCTCTATAGATATTATTTAAAAGTTCCCGCATTGTAATTGTAATTTTATCGATTTATTTGTTTGATTTTAGTAAAATGTCATGATTTTTTTAACTGTAAATAAAATTATCTCCGACCGAAATAAAACTACAGTATTTGACGAACGTTTTCAGGTTGTAGTTGTCCACATATTGACCCACAAAATCTCCTGTAGATAAATGCTTTTTAAACAAATTTCAACATGTAGATAAATCACTGTGCTGTATTCAATGTTTGTTAGGAAACAATTTTTTATGTGTATGATTCTGAAAGAATCGCGTGATGTAATATATAATAAATAATATTGTTTCTATAATATTAGAAACATTAGTCATAGTTTTTTGTTTGATTACTTTTAAGCCAAATTGTCACAATGGCATTTATGAAGTGATACCAATGTCGTGACATCAAATGATGCAAATCTGACTAAATGATAGTGTCATTGCACTAAAGTTTTTTACGTTTGATTTTGTGACACAAATTTCACAGCATAAGCACCATTTAACTGGGCTTTCAATTCATCATTGCCTTTTTAACCCTTGTTAATTAAACATCTAATGCCGATGGTGAGAGTTAAAGCTACTGTTGGCGTGACGACCGTCAGTCTTCCGTCCGACCCGAAATATCTTGGCTATAGTAACTAAAAAATGAGATCTTAACGAAAAATTAGGAAAATTACAGATGACAAATGACAGTTGTAAAAAACAACGCGTTTTTATAAAATTATTATAAGTTATATTTTTTGTTTGAAAATGTTCAGTCACAAATTTACAATACTTTAGCACTCCCATTAAAAATATGAAAAAAAATGTAGGTAAGTTAAAGAATATGGATCTAGCGGCGATTTTTATAAAACTTTATATTAAGTGATATTCAGCAGTAGTACCTACTTAGTTTTTACAAGCTTTTATTTAACTTGAAATGTATGTTTGTCCGGGTGGAATCTTGCAACTCAATTTTGAAGCAGATATCTTCAACCAATTGAGCTGAAATTTTGTATACACGTTTAGTTTGAATGACAATGCATGGTTAGCTGTGTGACGTCATTCTAAATCCAACATGACAGAACACCCAAGATGGCGGACTAGTTATTTTTAATGCACTCCTACAATATGGGTATCAAATGAAAGGGCTTGCTGAGAATAACTCAACAAATAAAGTGACGTCACTCTGAATCCAATATGGCGAACTTAAAAGATGTCGGACTAAGTTTTTTATGCTTTCCTATAATATGTGTATCAAATGAAAGGTCTTGATGAGAATAACTAGAAAAATAAAGTGACGTCATTCTGAATCCAATATGGCGGATTAAATTTTTTATGCTTTCTTACAATGTGGGTATCAAATGAAAAGACTTGCTGAGAGTCGTAAGTCGTAAGCTATTGAAGTCAAATTGTTCGAGTCTGTAGCATCGGTTAGTTAACTTTGATTTGTGTAATTTAGCGAAATAAGCGTCAAGAGCATTGGTTTGCAATCTGTCTAGGAGAAGGAAAACTCCAAAATCAAAGGTCAAGCTTATGTGCCCTTAAGTAGGGTAAATCATTAGGTCTCCTTATTGAAGAGCTAGACTATTCGAAATTAACCGGCAAACGACCTTGCAACAATGATGCGTTGAATGAGATAAACAGACTGAGAAACCTATCAGGCAATAACTAAAAAGTAAAAAATAAATTAATAGTAAAAAATAATTTTTAAAAACAAGCTTTTAATTTAATGCGCTAAAAAAAAATAAAATAAACTTTTCTTTTAAAACTTTTACTATCAACTTAAAACGTCATTACACAATTTATCATGTTATTAAAACTTGTCGCGAGATTTAAATACTCATTTATTTAGTCTAATAATACTAAAAATTAAATTTATAATCAGTTATAGTTATTTAATTTACTTGATTATCTACAAAGGGTAAATCTCGCGACAAGCTTTTATCACATAATAAATTGTGTAATGACATTGTTTTCAGTTGATAGTAAAAGTTTTAAAGAAAAAGTTTATTCTATTCTTTTTAACGCATTAAAATAAAAGCTTGTTTTTAAAAATTATTTTTTACTCTTAATTTATTTTTAGTAAACTTCGATTTGAGTATGTATCGTTGTGTTTGATGTTTTTTTTTTTAAATAAGAAAATTTATATGAAATTAATAACAATAAAATATGAATGAAAGTAATAGTTTAGATCATGAAAGTGAGCAGCCTTTTACAAAGAACATAAAATTATCAAGTGATTCAAGTCAAGATTAAGTTAATTATATTTTTATATTTTATAATTAATTATATTTTATAATTATGTGTGTACATGAGTGTGGGTATATTTTTAATATTATATGAATATTTTATTGTTGATCATGCCAAACTTATTTTCTTATTCCTTATTTCCAAGAGTCCCGCGACGGCTTTTTTTTGTTTATACCCCTTTTGTGTCTTCAGTAAAGAAGCTCCAAATAGCGATCAACAAACAAAACAAAGATCAAATAATTTAATACCTTCATAAAAGTGTTACAACTTAATGAATCAAAATTAAAATGGGTTATTTACAGAAAAACGTACTTTTTTTAATGTAACAGATTTACTTAAAATTCTAATTTAATTTGTTACTTATTTTCTATACCACATCTGTAAGGTGTTTGTTCTTTTAACTTTCTTTTGCAACTGCAAAACTCCATAGAGAAGGGCTTCGGCAGTGGGTGGGCATCCAGGTACATAAATATCTACTGGAACGATTCTATCACAACCCCTAAATTGTAAAAATGAATTGGTTTAAATGGAAGTGAAATTTTATAATCAAAACCAAGTTTTTATTGTTGAAGGCGAAAATATAAAATTATTTGTCATACCTTACAACTGAATATGAATAGTGGTAATATCCACCACCATTGGCGCAGCTGCCCATTGAAATTACCCACCTAGGTTCAGGCATTTGATCATACACTTTCCTTAAAGCTGGAGCCATTTTATTGGTAAGTGTTCCAGCAACAATCATAACATCAGCTTGACGTGGGGAAGCTCTAAATACTACACCATACCTAAAATAAGTTTGGTTTATAATATCCCAATATGTTGTGATTTGGTTTTTACCTATCCATATCATATCTAGGAGCTGCGATATGCATCATTTCTACTGCACAACATGCCAAACCAAAGGTTAGAGGCCACATTGAACCCTTTCTTCCCCAATTTAATAAATCATCAAGTCGTGCAAAAGCGTATTCTCCTAAATTACTCTTATCAACTTTAAAGGGAGAATATGACCTATCAGCTGGGACAGGTTGTGTAGTTTGTTCTCGCTTTTGCATTTGTACATTATGAAAACTACCAGTCAAATTTCTTAACAGATTTGAATTGGTAACAGCTTCTTTACATGGTATTAAAGCGGTGCGTAGCATCTAAAAAAGGTAAAAATAAATTACAAGGATTTGTAGGTTAAAAAACTTTTAATTTGCCATGTAAATAAAAAAACATAAATTTCTTACCCTAAAAGTTAAATTCTAATTGATTAGAAGGGAAATTGAATAACTTAATCTGTTTTGTGGATATTTACGTAATTCTATATCACCATTTTATTTGACTTTTAAATGACACTTATTTGACAGTTAATACTCTTCTTCTACTAGTTCCACATGTTTACTTTTCACTATGGAGAGTAGATAAGAAGAAAAATCTTTGTTTTAAAAATTGTCCTTGAAAGTGTATTGAATCAAGATAGCGTTACTGTAACAGAATACTATTTTTAAAAAGAACGCCAAAAGTTTTGAGAAAAAGGACAAAAGATGAATGGTTTTCGGGTTTTTAGGCTGTCGTGAGTTTGAAATAATTCTCGACGTTTCGCCATTGCGAGTGGATGGCATCTTCGGGAGATGTAATTTTGTCGGCTTTTATGCACCACATCTGCATATCACCCGAGGCTCTATAGAGAAGCGATTCAAATACATAAACACCAGCAGAACTTGAATAGATCTGATCCAATATAAAATATTAAATGTAATAACGATCAAATAACGAAATTTTCACTAAATAGCAAATGCAATCACACTTGGCGTCAAAAGCATATGTTTTTCGACAGAATGACAGCGTGGGAAAATAAAGATCAAAATGTCAATTGACATCTACCTTTCTGTAAAAAAATAAACTAAAATGATGTGTACAACTAGGATAAGACATGTTTAACAAAAGGCCAAAACAATTTTCATACCAAGTAACCGTCTCTATTGTTGTCACTGATGATTTTTTACAGTTATTCAAAAGAGATAGATTATATTATTATTAGATTATTATTGTTTTACAATTTGAAGTCATGAATTTTAGATACGAATATTCTGAAGAAAATAAATCTTTGTTACAAAGTTTCATAAAAAAAGCCGAACAATGTAAGTCTAACCCATACTGTAATCTTCAAGAACACTACAAACTATCAAAAATTTTTCCAATGGTAAGTATTTACCAAACATTTCAACAGTTAGTAAAAATTAATTTTTCAGGCAAATATCGAAAAATACATCGATAACAATGAAATTATCAATATAAGTGACAGCGACGAAGATAATCTCCATGAAACTAATTTACTTGGATCTGACCAGTCAATGCATGAAAGTTTAAAACCTTTAGAGGAAACAGGAGCTGATATAATTTTTGCTATTAAAGAAACTTTAAAAACTGAAAAATGTTTAACCTCACATGTGATATCGGATTTACATAATTGTAATTTAAATATCAATGATATTTTTAAACAGTTATTTATTGAATTAAATTCAGAAGAAGTTATTCATTTTGGTGTATCACTCAGATCAAACTGTGTTAGCAACAATAACATTATTGTGGCTTATGTTAAGCATCTGCTCATAATGAAAGTAAGGATGTTTATTAAATTACAACTATTTGACATTTGTTTTTAAAATAAATATTTTACAGCTTATTTTAGAGTACTCGGAACAATACCAACAAAATTTTAATCAATTTTGTGAAAAATATCCTGAGATAATTTCCGATGAACTCTCAAATTATTTATTGAATTCAGACAATTATTCAAGAGTTGAATTGCAGTACATTGATGGTTCACCAATAAATTTCAAGTCCAGTCTATTAAGGTATTAATTTCAATTTGTGTCATGACAATTCTACTGAAACAAGCTTAAAATAACAATTACAAGAATTGTTTGATAAAAACAAGTTTATTTTTCATGTTTATGGTAACACTGTATATTTGTAGATATCGATACTACCAAAGAAGGTGATTGTAAATAGTGCTCAATTGGGTTTTTATAATTATAATGCCATCACTTAATCAGTGTTTTTATAGATATTGTATTAATTTTTTCAAATTTTTTTTCATTGGGGCTTCACTTTTCTCCCAAAACTTTTTGATGTGAAACATCTAATGCTGTGGGTGAGAGTTAAAGCGGCTGCTGGCGTGACGTACGTCAGTCTTCCTTCTGACCTGAAATACCTTGGCTGTGGTAATTCAAAAATACAATCTCAACGAAAAATGTATAGGGTGAGCCATAGTTTAATAGTATAATAACGAGCACTGAATTCAAAAAAGCGTCCCACGACAGCTCATTTTTTTAATCCTCAATCGCTTCAATTTGCATGTTTTATGGTAAAATTCAATTTTATTTTTTAAACAATCATTATTTGGAGTGGCAGAAATCTTTCTAAAAATACCTATTTTCGACCTTGTTACACTGTAGTTTAAGGGGTAACGTGCACGTGACGTTTAAATATTATAATGGTAGAAATAGTGACGTCACAACTTGAGATTCTATCTCTCTGTCAAAAAGTGACCTCGGCTACAGGCATAGACATATAAAAGATAGACTGCGGGTCCCAGTACGAAGAGTTGGCTCCCGATGAGAGAGAGATAGTTGCCCTGAGTGTTGTTTCGCTCTTTCTCTAATGGGCAGGTCTTATGCCTGAGAGGCACGCGGCTAGCTGAGTGGAGGGGTCGGCCGGCGCGACTCCTCTATCTCTTTTCCCCCGAACAGATATGGACGAAAATACGATTTAATATTTAAGTTTGAAGCTTTTGAATTTTTTAAATTACTATTAGGTTTCCGATAGTTTAAGTTTCTACATACTGTGTAGTCTACTGCTAAACGCTTGATAATTTGCTCGCTATCATTGCAATAACAATCCTTAGGCAAATTTTCAAAATATTCCTTGAATAATCTTCATATAAAAAACATAATTTAGCTCGAGCAGAAACTGGAATAATCAAAAAATAATTATTTTTTGAAAAATTCAAAAAGGTTCAAACGTGATAAATGATTGAATATCTTCTCTAAGAAAAGAGAAAAAAAGATTGAAAAATCATGGCCTGCAAGTTGCACCGGCAGATAGGAATACTCTATTACCTGCCGAAGCCTGATTTTCCTACTCGCCCCTCTACTGCTCAGCCTGACACGGTCGGCGGTGCCTGCGCGCCCCCGCGACCGTAGGCCCCGCCCATTAGAGAGAGAGAGCAAAACAACACTCGGGGCAACTATCTCTTTCTCATCGGGAGCCAACTCTCCGCACTAGGACCCGCGGTCTATCTTTTATATGTATATGGCTACAGGTAACATTAACCATACTTTTGAACACATAAATATTAATGTTTACTCTTTAAAAATCACTGATACATACGTACACACATATAGTCACAACTAGAAGTAGGCAGAGACCACTTCCTTCCACTTGCTATGGTTCTTACACACATCTTTCGCTTCTTTTACTTTCATCAGTGCACTCATACATGCTCATCAGGTGTTGGTAATCTTAACCTGGCCTTTTTTTCAAAACAATGTTGATCTGATTGATAATAACATGACAGTATTGTTCTTTAAACCTAAAAAATTGTCAAAAAGCTGTCTAACTCAAAACAGCTCAGAAAATCAAATTCGTTAACCATACACACATAACCTTATGAAGGATATGTCATTTGTTGTACCACGTGCACGTTACCGACTTTAAAATTGTTTTTGTTGAACAATCTATTTGTGAAGGGTTATAAAGAAAAATTTATTTAAATCCATTTTTAGAAATATCTTAACAAATTGCAAAAACCTAGAAGAAAATCACATTTCTCTCTATGATATTCTACTGGGAGATATAGTAGAGCATGATTCCCTAAATAAACTGATCGGAATCATGTCAAATTCTGCCGACAACTATGCTACAAACAAAACCTTTGGAAAATTCTTACTTAAGGTAATTCAATTAATTGGAAAACAATTTTTTGCGTTGGAGAAACCTATGAGTCATATTATTGGAACCCACAAATCTATTTGGAAATCTAAAGTTAAAAAGATTTATGATGAGTTAATTCAGGACAGTATTTCGATGTCACAATCTTTAATGTATTAAAACCTTTGGAAAATTCTTACTCAAGGTAGTTTAATTGATTGGAAAACAAGTTTTTGCGTTGGAGAAACCTTTGAGTCATATTATTGGAACCCACAAATCTATTTGGAAATCTAAACTTAAAAAGATTTATAATGAGTTAATTCAAGACAGTATTTCGATGTCACAATCTTTAATGTACTAAAACTTTTAAAAATTCTTACTAAAGGTAGTTTAATTGATTGAAAAACAAGTTTCTGCATTGGAAAAACCTTTGAGTCATATTATTGGAACCCACAAATCTATTTGGACAACTAAAGTTAAAAAGATTTATGATGAGTTAATTCAAGACAGTATTTCGATGTTATGTCATTTAATGTAATAAGTTTTTGTTTTATTTTTTAAATAAATAAACAATTTTCTTAAAATTTTGTAATTTGCTTTATTTGCTACTGCTCATTACAAAAGCAAGATTTTTAAAAAAAATTAACAAACAATTGTTTAATGTACAAAAAAAACTAAAAATGAAATAGAATTATTACTACAGAAAAAAAACATATTTTTTTTTAAACTTAATGATAAAATGTTATTTTTTATAATTAATTATTCTTATTTACTGTCCTCGTTATCATAGAAACACCATCAACGAATTTTGTACGGAAAAGCACATTGGCATTGTTGAACATTCCATCTTTGAGGGAAACAATTATAAACTGAAAAGGAAAAAAATTAAAAAAAATATTGATGTGTATAGAAATTATACTCACTTGGCTTTTCTTAAAATGGGATTTTAACATATTTCCTATATTTTGTGTATGAGAGAGATCCAAAGCGGCGTCCACCTCGTCTAAAATATAAAGAGGAGCAGGTCTGAACAATAACATGGCTAAAATCAAAGATAATGCCGCAAGAGATCTTTGACCACCGCTGAGTTCAGTCAAACTTTCCTTCCATACTCCACCTAACGAAACTTTAACCTAAAATAATAAGTGTCAATTAAAAAAGGCGAAATTGAGGTAATTCTATACAACAGAAAATACCTCTAATCCTTGTAGGATTGTTTTCCCTGGAGGAGGCAGTAGTTTGGCATTTGCTCCGGGTAGTAAGGTACCAAAAATAGATCCGAAATCCTTTGAAACCTGATTGTATGCCAATTTTAGAGACTCTTCCTTCTGTTCGTCCATTTCCTTCAGCGTATTTAAAATTTTCTGTTTGTCTTGTTCTACAATCCTTTCTTTTTTACGACATTCGTTGTACTAAAAAGATAACGAATTCAAAGAAAACACAAAATGCGGTAAGTAACAAAAACTACAGAAGTAAATGTGAACACACAAAAAATACTGTGGTGAGAGCCATTTCGCATTTCGGGCCGATCCGGCCTCGCTCGAAATTACCAAGTCCCCTGGGAAATTCCTAGCATTTTGCGAGGTTTGGATAAAAACAAAAGGATTAAAAAATATTTCTCATGCCGAACACCCATTGAAGATAGTATTTAAAAGTATTGGAAAGAAGAAAGCAAGACAAACTGTAAAGTTTCTATTGAGGGAGAAAGAGTGGAACAAATAAATGAATTTGTGTACTTGGGTTCAAAGTTTACAAGAGATAGAAAGTATGACAGTGACATTGAGCAAAGGGTGTTGGCAGGAAAACAAATGAATGGGGCACTGCATAGCTTTATGAACAGCCAGAAAGTGTCAAAAAGGGCACGTCTGGCTGTGCATAGAGGTGTGTTGGTTCCTACACTTATGTATGGTAGTGAACGTTGGGTTTGGCAGAAGCATAAAAATAGGATTAATGCTGCGGAGATGAGTAGTCTCAGAAGTATAGCTGGAGTGACTCGGTTGGATAAAGTAAAGAATAGTGAGATAAGAGAACGCTGTGGTGTAAAAGAAGATGTGGTTACAAAGATAGACAAAGAAATGATTAGATGGTTTGGACACGTAGAAAGAATGGATGAAGGAAGATTGACGAAACAAATTTATAAGGCGAGTGTGAATGGACAAGTCGGTAGAGGTCGACCTCGGAGAACATATCTTGATCAGATCAACATTGTTTTGAAGAAAGGCCAGGTCAAGAGTACCAACAACATATGAGCATGTAAGAGAGCACTGATGAAAGTAGAGGAAAAAAAAGATGTGTGTAAGAACCGTAGCCTACCACTACGGGAAAAGGCGTGACTATATGTAGGTATGTATGGAAGGATTCAATAAGAGTAAAAATCTAATTATTTTAAATACTTTTTAATCCTTTTGTGTTTTTAGGGATATCTAACAAATGACTATATGTTTGACATTTTTCCATCTACATACATTAGTATTTCCACTCGTTTATTTTCAAATATGCCGAACACTTATGATTTTAACAATAAACGTCAATAAGCGTCAATCTCGACAAACAGTATTAATGTAGATAGTGAAAATAAACGATAGTGCGAAAAAAATGTGTTACTGTTACCAGTTGATTGATGTGCTTAGTATTATTTATGAATTTTTAATCAAAGGTTGGAACGATTTGATTTCATCTGAGAAGTGATTATATGAGTATCTATGTTTTCGAAAAAAAAAGGTGAGTTAATTTCATAGTGAATGTTGTATTCAATTAATTTGTTTAGTATTGGAAATAATTTAATTGTCTGTTTATGAAAAATCATAATGTGAGTTTGATTTATTTAGATTGTTGCATTTAAAAGTGTGCGGTTTGAATTTAGAAAACGAATGCTTCTCTTATGGGTAATTGTATGTCGCATGATCTGATCTGATCTTTCTGTTTATGCAAAAAACGGACAAACAAAAATGTACTTCGTTTACTAGCTACTTAACAATTTTAGTAAAAAAAAAACATTTTCATTCCACAGCTACGCAAAGTACGATATTAAATTGAATTGTGTTTTCTTGGTAAATACATGTTCGATAGAATACTGCTTTTACTTCCCTAAAGCCGGTTCTACACGATGCTACAAACGCTCCCTCCAACGTTGGATCGAACGTTTCAAGTCAAATTCGACAGCTGGTGGGGCGAATGTTCCTGCTGCACGGCTATTTGAATGTTTGATTCAAATATTTAACTCAAACACTCGACCCAACGTGTGCAGTCAGTTTCATACTGACTGACAAAGAAATAATATGATAAAGAAGTTGCTATAGGGAAGAATCACGGAGTGGGCGACATCTATTATGATCTTATGAACTTCTCGAGGTGTGAACAACAAACTAACCTCCATTTGTTTATATGGGTGAAAAGTGAACTTTATATATTGTTTTGAGCAATTTAAGCATTGAAAGTGTTACATTTAAACGGTGTTTTGTGAAGAATTGGTGTTAATAAACCACAAAATCCGAAAAAGGCGATAAGGAGATAAAATCGTGAAAATTATGCTCTGTTCCACAATGATCTACATTATGGCAATTCAATTATATCTTTGCATACATTTCTTTTAAATCCTAAGGCAGCTCAGAAATGGAAGATGATCTTAAAGATACGAAAACCAATCTCAAAGTTTATGTTTGTTTGCAGTAAGCTCTTTGTGAAAGATGATTTTTTCAGTGGTAAGTTTGATATTGTTATCCAATGATCTATCATTTTATTTGTGATTATTCATAGTGACTTCAACAACACAGAGAAAGCGTTTGAAAGATGAATCTGTTCCTATCCAGAACCTTATTCCAGTGTTAAGGTATCAACATTCCATAATTAAGAAAGATAGAAGTGACCAAAGTTAATTGGATGATAATATATAATCCTTAATTGGTTGAACACGTTCACCCACATTATACAATATGTCCAAAAATAATATTTTGACTTTTATAGGCATTGCAACAAGAATTCCAGGGACAAGAGAACTAAAAACTTCGAAAATAATCCAAAATCGATAGCTGAACACACCTGGTCTTTACTGTCATTTAACAAGAATCCAGCGACAATAAAACTGAAACGTCGAAAACAAATCTTAAATCCAGCTTCAATGTAATAGTTAAACACAAAAATCAACTCAAATCTCTGAGATAACTAAAATTCCCTTCAATAAAAACTTTAGTTCTACAAGTGATCAAATTACAGAATATTTGTTATTCACACCTCGATCCAGAATTTTGTCATTGACAGCGCTATCTCGCGTTACGTGATTTTTCCCTATAGCAGTCGCTGTTGTTGTTGTATTGTCATGTAACTTATTACTTGAAGAAAGAAGATGCAAATGACGTACTAGGAGGTAAAGAATTTCTCTACCTACCCAAGTCTCTCCCTTCATATGAACGAGTCGTGTAGCAGTTGAGTCGAACCCTCGAACATTGGACCCGTTGGAACAAGCTACAATGTGAATGTCCGAGGCTCGACATTGGACGCTTGAAGGTTCGTTGAATGGCTACACGATGGGTCGAACCATCAACGTTGGAATGTGTTCGGAGTATCGTTTCGAACTGGCTTAACAATTAATATCAGACTGAGCCGCAGCGAAGCGTTAGTTTGATATAAAAAGCCGAAACATCGCTGACTGTCTTTCAATCATCCGGCTCGAAAGCTACCACACGATCGAAAACTTAAATGTAAATATGAAAACCGACAAAAATAAGCAACTATTTGAGAAGAGAGCCTCCGAAGTCGGAGGATATATAGAAATTGGAACTCGTAGTCATGAACGCATGGCAAAATTCAGATAAATAATGAGTGAATAGTTGTAAATAGTTTTGTTAATAAATAGTTGTAAATTATGTACATTATGTTTTAAATAAATTAAGTCAATAAACGGACAAATTTAAGACATTACCTGTTTTTCTTCTTGCTCAAACATACTCTGAGCTTTGGTGTTTATAATTCGACTGAGTTTGTGTTTCTTTTCTTGATACGTTTTGATGCGCCCTTCCAGTTCGTGGCCTTCTTTCTCAGAAAGCTCTTCGGCTTTTTGTAAATTAGGATTTCCCTTGACCTTTTTCGAAAACTCATTCTCCTTAAAAAGTATAATAAATTGTTAAAGTTTATTTTTTCCCAGCGGATAAGAATAGTTTTGTTCAAAGAGAGGCATTATTTCAATTTTGTTCAACCTTTGACAGCAATTCATAAAAATTACTTACTCTAGTTTTCACATTTTTACAATGTTCTTCCAACCTTTTCAATTCGTGACTATTTTCTTTAATTTTAAGTTCCAAGTCAATATTTGAAGCGAAAAGTGCTTCCTTCTGATGGTTTTTCTTTTGAATATCCTTATTAGCTTCGGTAATTAACATCTTGATTTTTTTAACTTCGTTTTGCAGGTTTTTAACGGCTTCCTATAAGTACATAGTGAAATCATAAAAACAATTCACAAATAGAATTAGAAAGTAGAAAAAATAATAAAAAAGGCAGAAGTGAAACATCGAAACTATTTTGTATAGAAAATATGCATGAAAGGATGGTTTACTAAAGGAAATAAATATGGCATAATCAAAAACAAAATGTTCAGATAAAATTAAAAATTCTTAAAAATGGAGACGGCTCAATTCTTTCAATCAGTTACTTCTGTAATAGTTAATATTTGATGTTGCCTGTGACGATTGGTCGATGATAACTGGGGGAGGACAAAACCGGTAGGATAAACTCTTTTATATTCCATACTAGCGGACCCAGCAAACGTTATTCTGCCCGAACGTTGGCTTGCCTGCTTCGGGAATGTCACTATCAAACTCAGCGTCTCCGAAGACCATGCATTCGACACTAATAACACCCTTCAGGTGCTAACAAAATTGGAAATGTCGCTATCAAACTTAGCGATCCCAAAAATTAGAATTCGACACTAGTATCAGCCGTTTTCTATATTTTTATATTCCATCCCTTTCTTAGGGGTGCTAACAAAATTGGGAATGTCACTATCAAACTCAGCGACCCCAAAAATTATGAGTTTGACACAATAATATTGGTTCTTTTTTGTAGTTTTAATATTTAAACTCCCTCTTACTCCTTTTTTGTAGGGGCTTATCGGGATATTTCTCAAGTTGGAGCAATCATTACACATTTACAAAATTTCAATAAAATCGGACTATGAATTCGACACTAATATCAGCCATTTTAAATAGTCAGAGATAGTCAAACTTTCGAATTGCTCAGGCGAATAGGATTAACTTGGGCCGCATTTGGGAACATAAGGCACATATTAAAGTCGAGATTTACCAATTTGTCTAAAGAGAAAGGTTTTCAACCAATGTGTTCTGCCTGTCCTAACTTATGGTGCTGAGACTTTGACATTAACAAAAAAGGCTGTACAGAAAATCAAAGTGGCACAGCATGCAATGGAAAGGTCAATGCTGGGACTGACCCTCAGAGACCACAAACGATGAGCTACATAGAAGAACCGGAGTAATTAAAGCAGTAGAAAGAATAGCAATTCTAAGTGGAATTGGGCGGGACGGGACACATTGTGTAAATTCGGGACAACAGACGGACCAAGAAAATCATAAAGTGGAGGCCTAGACAGGTCGCATACAGAAGCAGGGGACGACCACCAACTACATGGCCCGATGATATTAAACTTATCCACACAAATTGTTTACAGGAAGCACAAAATAAGAGAATGCGAAGGCAATCAAGGGAGGCTTATGTCCAGCAGTGAACGAATATGGGCTGATTGATGATGATGATATTTCATACCCCTTTCCACCCCTTTCGTTGACCGATCGCTACCAAAATTCACAGGAACACCCGCCGGGCTTACCTGAAGATTGCCAAAAATTTCGTCAAAATCGTACAGCCGTTTTGGAGTCCATAAAGGACAAACATATATAGTTACATTGATTTTTATATACTCTAAGATAAAATGTTATCCTCAGATGTAAAGCAGAGTAGTTCAAATGTAAATAGAGCAGTTTAAATACAGGGTAAGTAATCTGAAATTTTATTGTGGCCGATTCGTCATTTAATTTTAAAAATAAAAAACCCTATAAACATGTGTGGTAAATTTTGTCGTTATTGTCAATTATTTTAGCTTGAATACAAAAAAAAGAAACGTGGCGGGACGCCTGGCAGCATTCGATGCTGTGACAATTGGTCTATGATAATTGAAGTATGTTACAAAAGTGTTTGACATAACATTAACAAGGTATCTTATAAATACTGCATCTACTGTTCTATCTCTGGTAGCATAATCTCTTGGATTGTTGTTAATTGGCAGTTGAAATTTTTTTTGAAGGAACGTAATTATTGGCATTGATTAATTTTTGCAAAATTTACATTGTCCCCAGCTAAAATCAACGGCAGTTCATGTTTATTATTTTTAATATCCTAATGATCCTAGCCAGAATCTTTGAAAAAATGTATGAAATTATTGTATTGTCATCGGTCCTTTAGAAGTATACAAAGTTTCAAGTACAGCCAAGGTTTGGGTCGGACGGAAGACTGATGGTCGCCACGCAAACATTCGCTTTAACTCTCACTCGCGGCATTAGATGTGTATCACATCAATAAAAACAAAATTATACTAACTAAATTCGTTGCATTTTTTATGAATTTACCTTTAAATCATGAGCTCCTTCTGACTTCTCATTAAGTTCCACATTTAAATCAGCAATAATCTGTTCACTAGCTTGAATTTGCATTTTAGTATTTTCCAAGCCAGTCTTTAGCTCAGAAATTTCCAAATTTAAAGTTTCATAATCCTGCTCTCTCTGCTTCCACTCGTTTCTACTCTTTTCTGCCTTTTGCTTTAAATTCTTCATTTCAGTTTCTACTTTTTTAAGTTGCTTATCTCTGTAACCTTTAGTGTCTTTCATTTTTGTTTCTAATTCCTTCGCCTTCTGATTGGATTTCTCCTCCAAGTCTTTGCAGCTGTTCACAGTCACTTTGAGCGTTTCTGGAACAAATAATTCATAAAACTGAAACATTTCATGTACACAAACTGACAAAATAATTATTTAAAAATAACTAAAACTATACCTATTTGATTTTTTATATGATTAATCTCTTCTTGTTGCCTATGATGAGTACTTTGTTGTAATCTTTGTTGTACCAAATTTAATTCGTGACAGCAAAGATCCAATTTTTGCTTTAGAGAATTAAAGTTTTCCTGTACACCACTCAACTGTTGAATTTCAGCATTTACGGCGTTGAGTTCATGCTCTTTTGCCGCCAATTTTCTCTGAAAAAAATTAATAAATAAATTATTTTACAATTACTTTTAAAGTAATTATTTGATTACCTCGTTTTCTTGAGCTTCCCAAAGTTGGGGAAACATGCTACCACCCTTGATCGGAGCACCCCCACTGAGTGTACCGGATGGGTCCGTTACATCTCCATCTAAAGTGACGCACCTTTTCTTGATTCTATCATGAAACGATACCTGTTTTGCAACATTCAAATCTTTGCAAATAAAAACATTACCAAATACAAATTCCATAGCAGTTTGAAGTTCTCTGCCATACTGGATTAGAGATAGTGCCGGTCTACAATTTTCAGCTCCAACCTAAAATTGTCCTGTTGTAGACACATTGATAGCGGTTTAAATACTTATGTTTCTGTTATTTAAGTTAAAAATATTTAATTATTTATTTTTTTGTTCATCATTTTTAAAATATTTTGTACTTTATGAAAGCTCTGATTTATTTACATAAGATCATTATCGTTTCACAATTGACACATTTAATAAATAATAGTTTAAAAAACTAAGGCAATACGCTTTATAAGAAAACCAAACTAAAAAATAAAAAATAATGTTACAATAAAAAGCGCGGGCTTCTTTTTATGATGTTTACGTTTTCTTCTTGAAGACTTTACTGTTACCAATATCTGTTTATTATCAAATATATTAATTGATACAGCTTCTGATTGTAAAACTATATTTTATTAATTATTATTTATTTTTTTGTTCGGTTTTCTTATAAAACGTTGTTGTCTAATTTTTTTTAAACTATTATTACTTTTTCATTTTTAAGATCGATTTTTTTTTAATATCCTGATGATCCTGGTCAGGATCTTTGAAAAAATTTATAAAATTTTTGTATTGTCATCGGTCCTATAGAAGTAAACAAAGTTTCAAGTCGATTCGGTGTTTTTAAGTGGGTGAAAATCGTGACCAAAGATTCCGTTACATAGATAGATAGTGAAAATAAGCGTAAAAAAAAAACTAATTTGTCTAGAGTCTAGTCAAATACTTTCACATTAATTATCGATTGGATGTTAAAAGAGCGGGGTTTGTTGAAAAACGTGTCCAAAGATTCCGTTACATAGATATATACAAGTCAAGCTAATATAAAGCATGTAAAATGTTCTTTGTTTCTTAGAGCTTAATTTAAGAATACCAATTTAAAATTAAGATAAGCATACTTACCAATTTTTGAGCAAATTGAATTGTCTTATCGTCAATTTTACTAGCTTTGATTTTATTTAGAGGAATAAATGTTGTTCTTAAGCGAAGATTCCCGTATGTTAGAAGTTTTTTACCAGTATTTTCTGTGTCAACAATCACATTGTAGAGCTAAAAAGGCATTCATTCATCACTTAATTCTTAATTAATCAATTAAGTTTGTTAGTTAAGTTTCTTACCTTTCCTCCTGCAGCAGTTTCAAGTGCCATACAGACACTCATATCATTACATTGTATCAAATTGCACACAACTCCTTTAACACGCCTTCTGTTAAAATTTTGTTCGGGATCTGAATATGAAAATTTAGTATATGGTTTACGACTATAGAAATTTTCTATTTTTTCGTTTAAAGCACGTATTTCCTGGGTTAAAACCCGCCTTTGAGTTTGTAACTCATTCATTCTATCTTCGGAAAAGTGCAGTTTCTTTATATTAGCCTAAAATTACAGATAAGAAAAACTTGGTAAAATATTTAGCTTATTAAATGGGTGAGGTACGGCATGGGGCCACTTGAAAGGTAGAAAGGGTGACATACTTGACGTCACTGCTTAAGATGGTAACGTGCAGGTGGTACAACAAATGACATATTTGCAAATAAATAAAATTGAATTGCCTGTGATTTTAAAATAAATCCATTTTTGACAGATAGATAGAATCTCAGGCTGTTAGGTCACTTTTTCTACCATTTTCAAGCTGATACGTGCGTTGTACATTAAATACAACCTTGTCAAATCTCATTACCTCTAGCTCTTTAACTTCCTTTTCCTTTTTCTCAAGAACAACTTTGTTCTTTTCATAATCAGTAGAATTTGAACCCATTTCCTTCTGTTTCTCAGTTAACTGACTCTGGTGGAAAGTTAGTTGCATAGAAGCTTGTTTACTTTCAGTGACAGCTCTCATGGCTTCCTCTTTAGCCTTCATGAACTGTTCTTGGAGAGTCTGAGCCTCTCCATCTTCATTTACTTCCATGCCTTAATTAAAAGAAATATTTAAATTTGGAGTTTTGATACACTTTAATCAGAAACAACGAATACAACAGGTGAAACTAATTATTATAAACTCCTGGACAAAATTAACACAACAATATGAAATTATCCAAAAAATTAATTTTTCCATGTCCGTTTTTAAAGTTTATACATATTTTGCTTGGTTGTTCATGACGGCTATTAAAACAATTCGTTATCATTTACAGTTTTAAAGAATTTGTTAGAAGATAAATAATTTTATGCAGTACTTGCGATAGATTTTTGAAACACGTTCATTGTCTGTCTACCGTTTAATTTTTGACCCTGAAATATTAATCAAGCAAGGAATTTAACTCAACAAGAGGCAGTGCGGGCTCAGTTTTATTGGGTGAGAGATATTGTCAAAGTTATGTTGCCAATTTGTTAGGCAAAAATTGTTTCGCAATAAGTCATACAGTAAGAAGCTTGAATAAGGCAGGAAATTATGCTAGAAGGACTGGGCGAGAGCGAAAACGATGCACTTACGTTTTATTCCGGGGTCTCCCCACTGGCCTTTTTCCATGCATTCGGCTATCCAATATTCTTTAAGGTAACCTCTTATCTTCCATTCTCATCACTTGCCCTGCCCACTGTAACCGTTGTAATCTGATAAATTCTGAGAGTGGGGGTTCTTTAAAAGGATTGTATAATTCGTGATTAAATCTGGCTCTCCAGATATTATTATCCTTAACTGGTCCCATTATCTTTCTCAACACCTTTCTTTCGAAGATATTAAGCATGTTTTTTGTTCTCTCCGTCATGGTCCACGCTTCACTTCCATAGCTTAGGATAAGCCTTATTATTGTTTTGTAAACTTTCAGTTTGTTATTACTGTGTACGTTTTTGGATTTAAGTGTATGGGACATTGCAAAATATTCTCCATCTTCTGTACCATCTGAGTTTAGTTTCACTCCCAGGTATGTGAAATGATCTACTGACTTAATATTGTCTTCTCCATTACCCCTTTTTGTAGTAATATTTTTGTTTTACTAGAGTTAATCAAGGCCGATATACTTAGCATGTAGTTTTAATTCTGAATATGCTTGTTGTGCCGCTTCTGCCTTTCATCTCATAATATTAATGTCATCCACATAGGCAGCTAGCTTTAAGGTCTTGTTGATTATCACGTTTTCTTTTCCGTTGTCTGTCTGCCTTATTATGTATTCTAGAGCTAAATTAAATAGGGTGGGGGCCAGCCCATCTCCTTGCTTCAAGCCTTTTGAAGTTTCAAACATATCAGTTAGTTGGTTTTGGATTTGTACTGCCGCTGCTGTGTCTTCCATTGTCGCTTTTATCATTCTAATTAGTTCATGCGGTATCCTTAATATCAATTGCCTCACTTTTAAAAAATTTAATTATGAATAGAATAATATAACAACAAAAAACACTAGCACACCCATGCACTCATACAACTACCAAAAACTAAACCACACCTATAACCCTGTTCTACACTATTACATATTCCCGCTTAAAAATTTCGCGCGTACTTCTTTGTTTACCTTCAAGCAGGGTTATTTGGCAACCGTTACTTCGTGTGTTTTTGACGTTTCATCCTACTCCAACTGATTTCAAGAGAAGCTGTCCCTAATAATAAGAATTCAACTACTACTATTGTCCTATTTACACCATAATTTTATTTTTTTTCAACATTACAATTTTGTTATTATTAAGTCTTAAGAATCTTTAGTAAAAGGCGAAAGATTTATTTGCATTAAAGGGAAACCAGAAAGGGACAAATACACAATTTTCCGGCCCAGAACCCTTCTGTGGACTCTTCAAAGCCCACTTAAAAGAAGAGGTTCAACGCTGGGAAACAGATGAAATGATATCTCACTGGCATAAAGTGCTAAGACAAAGACAAGCGAAAAGGCTAGTAAGCTTTTCGCTAAGGATAGCTAAACAGCTTATCGAGTTGGACGAAAAAGACTTGAAACTGGTGACAGGACTCCTCACTGGACACTGTCCTCTAAGGTATCACCTGAAAAAGACAGGCAAAACAGAGAGTGATAGTTGCTGCTACTGCGAGAACTTCACTGAAACTGCAGAACATTTGCTTTGCGAATGCTCATCACTTTTCTGTAAGAGGCTTAAGTTAAACTTTGTACGAAGTCTCGGAAACCCAGGCCTCGAATAGATTAAGGGTTATGCACAAAAGATCTGATAGGCCAAAAGTGCTTGAAAGGCAGCATAGCCTTCAGGGCCCCCCTACAATTTACAAGTCTTAAGAATAATTTTAATTCCATATTGAATACAAATACGTTTTTTTAAACTTTTAATGAAACCAATGTCCATATGCAGTTATTATTCAAATTAATTCATTAAAGCAATTTGTATGATTTAATATGTTGTTGCATTAATTTTGTCTAGGAGGGTATTTGAAAACTTTAATAGAGCTTTTGGATATTACTTTATTAAAAACATATATTACCAGCACTGACAGCTTCAAATTTTTTCTGGGACAAAAAAAATGCTTCATTATCCTCCTTGTCATTCTTCTTTAGAGTCTCAAATAGTGACTGAACATTTTCTAATTCCTGTTCCTTGGCTTTTAGTGCTTTTCTATCATCTTCCAAATTATTATTTAACTGATTTATTTTCTTTTGTTCAGTATTTATCTGTTCTTTAACAGTTTTGATGGAAGCACTAGATTTAGCTTCAGTTTTTTCCTTTTCTTTAAGCTGTGCTTCAGCTTCCTTTAATTTTGTACTGTTTTCCTAAAAAATCACTAACATATTACAAACAGGCAAAAAATATTTTTTGCTAACTCACAGTTTCTGAATTGGCAGTTATATCCTTTATTTGTGTATCTAGTTGTTCCGCCATTTGAATGTTTTCTTTTATCTTGTTGTGAAATGATTCAATTTCTGTTTGAGCAGTTTCCAATTTCTTGCAAGCACTTTTAACAATGTGTTTACTTTGATAGTACTGCCAGCACTGATACAGTGCTAACATTTTTTCCAGCTCTCTATCAACTTGCTGATATTCGAGAAATTGCTCCCTATCTTGCCTTAGTTTATTTATTTTAGGGGCTATTTCTTCATTGAAAATCTAGAATAAATCACTAGATGTTACATAAATGATCTTAAAAAATTAAAACATTTAATAACTCATGGATCTTTGTAAACTTAACACTCACTGCTCTTAACTCCTGCAGCTTCGCGTCTTTTTTTTCTATTAACTTCTGTGCATGTTGTCTTTTAACCTCATACATTCTTGTTCCAGCAGCTTCTTCAACCATTGCTAAAATCTAAAAGAAAAAAAATTGTTTGCATATTGAAAATACCAATTTATGCTCATCCTAATATAAAACTTACATGATAGGTACTAATTTATTATTAAAGAGATCTTTTATAAATATGCCTACCTCTGGAGGTTTCATGTTAAGAACTTTTGTAATTTTTCCTTGCATAATCAAGAAATGTGGGTTATTAACATTTAATTGGATAGAAGTAAACAAATCCTGTATTTTCTTGTTAGGCACATTAGTACCATTGATCAAGTACTTGTTTTTTCCTCCTACAACAATTTGTCTAGTAACTGTAATCTCTTGATAATTTTCAAAACCAGGAGGTTGTTGTGCAGGATTCGAGTTGTCAAAAGTAATAGATACAGTTGCTTTATTAACACCTGCTTGCCCACATTTGTAAATAAGATCTTGCAGACTACCTGCTCGTACCTTAAAGTAAAACCAATTTCTTCATTAAAAATCTACAACTAAATGTTAAATACAACGTTTTCTTACATGACTGAGATTTGAAATTCCTAATACAAAACAAATAGAATCTAGGATATTTGATTTGCCGGTTCCATTTAGTCCAGTGATAGCATTGAATTGTTCATCAAAACCATCAATTTCTGTACGTTGTCCATAGGACTTGAATCCATCCAACACAATAGACTTTATAAACATTTTTTTGTGCCTAACTCAAGATGAAAGTGTGTAAAAACTGCATATAGAATTGTTTAGATAAACGAAACTGACGGTTTCCTTTAAACTGATGTCATTAAAAATGTTAACCGTCAATTCTTCTTCTTTATTATCTTTTTCTTAAAGATAAAGTAGATTGTGCAAATCATATGCAATTTATTCACAAAAGGTTTAGTATTTTTGTTAGAATTTTAAGTATCTGTTGAATAAAATATTTATTGGATAATTTTTATGAAAGATAGCTATTTTTAAATATAATAGCCCAACACCTACCACTTTAAAAAATAAGATTTTATTATATAGACCACAGTATACACCAACTCATTTTAGACTGGTGTATTCTGTGATATAAACTGTCAAATTTTTTAATCAATATATATTTACTTATTTTAAAGAAATTTCTATAGAAGTAAACAAATCCTGTATTTTCTTGTTAGACACATTAGTACCATTTAGGAAAAATTCTGGAATATAGTAACCTAGGAATTTTTCATAAAACTTTTAACACGTCATTAAAACACACTATAAAATATCTATACTGATAAAAATTTAACCTAACCTAACACCATCATTATCTTTTTTAACCAATTGAAACATTAACTTTTGTACACACACTTGTTCTCTACTTACTTGCTCATTAACTGAAAAACAGTCCTATGTATAAAGTACTTAATTTATAAGATAACTTCTTTTTCATTAACTGAACCATAAAATATTTATCTAATATACCATTATTTCTGGTTAGAAACGGCAACGTCGCAATTTCAACTTCGAGTTTAGTCAAGAATGGTTAATTCTTTCGAATTACTGACGTTTATTCCGTTAAATAATTGCAAAAAAATGTGTGAAATAGGTGAATTATAATGTGTAAATTGTGCTGCAAAAAAGTACGAGGAAGTGTTTGATCAAGGTAAAAACTTGTTACACAAAATACTCAAGTGGCTACCTTATTAAATTTACCACACATTTTTGTTAAAAAAAGTATTTACCAAACGTTTCCGCGCAAATTTTTTTATCAGTATAGTAATTTTATAGTGTGTTTTAATGACCTGTTAAAGTTTTATGACAATTCCTTTGGCTACTATAATTCAGAATTTTATCACCATCTATCAAGAACTTGTTTTTACCTCCCACAACAATTTGTCTAGTAACTGTTATCTATTTATAATTTTCAAAACCAGGAGGTTGTAGTGCAGGATTCAAATTGTCAAAAGTAATAAATACAGTTGCTTTATTAACACCTGCTTGCCTAAATTTGTAAAAGATCTTACAACTACCTGCTCGTACCTTAAATCTACAACTAAATGTTATATACAACGTTTTTTTACATGACATATTTGAAATTTAAAAACATTTTTTTATGCCCAACCTAAGTTGAGAATGTGTAAAAAACTGCATATAGAATTGTTTAGATAAACAAAACTGACGGTTTCATTTGAACTGATGTCATAAAAAATGTTAACTGTCAATAATTCTTCTTTATTATCTTTTCCTTAAAGATAAAGTAGATTGTGCAAATTATATGCAATTTATTCACAAAAGGTTTAGTATTTTTGTTAGATTTTTAAGTATCTGTTGAATAAAATATTTATTGGATAATTTTTATAAAAGATAACTATTTTTAAATGTAAGAGGCCAACACCTATCACTTTAAAAAAAGAAGATTTTGTTTACATAGTTTGTCAAATTTTTTATCATTTACTTATTTACTAATTTTAAATAAATTTCTACGTTCATATATTTCATTTATTTGCAACATGTTGGTAATATCTTTACAAAGAATTAATATTGCATTCGTTATTTCTTGTTTAATTGGATTGGGTCTATCTCTTTACGCATTTACAGTAGAACTAGAAATTGAAAAAAACCATAAATATACCCCTATGTGCGACATAAATCCATACGTTAGCTGTTCAAAGGCTTTTAAATCAGAGTGAGTACCTGAGTTATTACAATATTTTATTTTTATTAATATATAAACTAAAGTGGTTTCTATTTTATTAAAAACTTAACATTAATTCATAATTAAATGAAATATTTTTTACAGATATGGCAAAGGATTTGGTATTTTTGGAATAGGATCTTTATTACATCAACCCAATAGCTTATTTGGAATTATGTTCTACAGTATGATATCTACCTTAGGTAGGATATTTAATAACATTTTAAATAAATGAATATACTAAATACATTTTTTTGTTGCAGCTCGTTCAAATTCAAAGTTCATAGTTTTATTTTCTTTAGCAGCAATTGGTTTATCCAATTTACTTTCTCTCTATTTTGCTTATATTTTGTATTTTGAACTGTATGATTTATGTCTAGTGTGTGTAGCAATTTATATAGTTAATGTGGTTAATTTAATATTAATTCAATTAAAGTTAAAAACAATAAGTATTATGGAAAATGGTTTGGAAGCTAAAAATGAGAAAACAGATTAAAAATTTTAGGTAAATATAGGGGACACCAAATAGCTGTTTTAACATTTATTTTGTACTTAAGAATTTAGTTGGTATTTTACATAATGGAATAGAAATTAATTGCAAAATTTACTTTTATGACCAGAAACAGTATTTTAACAGCAGAAAAATGTTCCTGAATTTTTTGAAATATATATTGATCATGTATATGTGCTACATTTATTGTAAACTGTTATATTCGTAAGTAGAAACAAAATAAGTTCATTGCATAGAAACATAAGTATTCACCAGAATAAAAAGTTGCATCTTTAAATTCCAGTGGTAATAAATAAATACTTTACTTCTATGCATTGTATTCCCAACTTTTAGTGTACCTAAAAAGATAATTGTGCCAAAATATTTTTCAATTGTTGTTTTATGTTATAAATTTTTTATTATTGTTAATTATTTATGTATATTTATTGTGTTTTTAAAATAAACTCGTCAGCAAGATTGTCGTCTTTTATTTTTTTTGATGAATTTCCTAAAGGGTGTCATTTAAATGAGCGTTATTTTTAATAAAATGAGCGATATTTTTTTAATTGGTCACTAAACTCTTGAGCGATATTTATTCTAAACAAGCACTATTTTTTTAGTTTAAGTGTTTTTTAATATATGATGGTTAATATTTTATAAAAATCAACAAATTATATTTTTATTAGAACATTAAATTAGAGTAAAACAATTAGCCTAACCTAACCTAACACCAACAGTAGGTACCTTTATTGAATGTTTGGCAACATTAGTTTTGTAAAAGTAAACAATTAGCCTTACCTAACCTAATCAGAATATCCAACGGTTTTCAGAGCAAACTTGGAACACACTGGATCAACTCAGACGTCGCTCATAGATCCTTCATATGGTCTCAATGCCCGCTGATTGGAAAGCAGTGAAATGCACTTGCTCTAGTTTTCTCAAGACTTACAAATGCAAGCACGTTATTGGAATGGCCATTTTTTAAAACGTGTGAAACCTCCAGCAGCAGCCAAGCAGATTCCTATCGGCCAAAAACTCAAGCGTGGACGACCAAAGGCCACCAAGGCCTTGAAATAATGCAATTTTATTGAATTTAAGTGCTTAAAATATAATATTTTATCGCTCAAAATATAATTATATTCTATCGCTCATCTACAAAAATATCGCTCAAAAAAGCAATTTTATATCGCTCGACAATATCGCTCATACTATTAACGAAGATATCTCTCATTCTATTCAACATAACACTCGTTTAAATATAAGTGTTTCCTAAATTATACTGGGTCCTCTCGAGATCAGGTCATTTGAATACGTACATTATAGATAATGTCATAGCGCCATTTTAAAAAGTTTTATCTTGGCAAACTTTTTTAAAACCCATTTTCACATATAGTCACGCCTTTTTCCCGTAGGGGTAGGCAGAGACCACTTCCTTTCAATTGCTACGGTTCTTACACACATCTTTTGCTTCCTCTACTTTCATCAGGGCTCTCATGCATGCTCGTCGGTTGTTGGTACTTTTGACCTGGCATTTCTTTAAAACAATGTTGATCTGATCGAGATATGTTCGCCGAGGTCGACCTCTACCGACTTGTCCATTCGCACTCGCCTTATAAATTTGTTTCGTCAATCTTCCTTCATCCATCCTTTCTACGTGTCCAAACCATCTAAGCATTCCTATATCTATCTTTGTAACCATATTTTCTTTTACACCACAGCATTCTCTTATCTCACTTTTCTTTACATTATCCAACCGAGTCACTTCTCAGACTACTCATCTCCGCAGCATTAATCCTATTTTCATGCTTCTGCCAAACGCAACATTCACTACCATACAAAAATGTAGGATCCAACACACCTCTATGCACAGCCAGACGTGACTTTTTTGACACTTTCTGGCTGTTCATAAAGCTATGCAGTGCCCCATTCATCTGTTTTCCTGCCAACACCCTTCGCTCAATGTCACTGTCATACTTTCCATCTCTCGTAAACTTTGAACCCAAGTACACAAATTAATTTATTTGTTCCACTCTTTCTCCCTCAATCAAAATTTCACAGTTTGTCATGCTTTCTTCTCTGTCGAACAATACGTATTATAAAAAAATAAATGAAAAAATAAACAAAACCAAAAGTAAATTGCCAAATTCATTGAGTGCTTCTAAAATTGTCTATATCAGGGAGACACTTGTAAATCGAGATCCCACTCGTTTTGACGCAATCGACCAAGAATCCCAACATTTCAGTGGAGGCGGCTCCGAGCCCCGACCGCCTTTTTTAATAGTTGGTGATTTAAACAGAACCGGATTCGGAAATATCCATTCGCGCATCCTAATTTCATTCCTAATTATTTTCTGCACATGGAATTTTTTGGTTCGTCGACCTTACTAAGGTTCGCCTGGAAGACATCATAAAAATCCTAAAGGAAAAAGAAGCCCCTTCCAACATAGTAACAACGGTATACAACCTTAACACTACCAACAGAACGCAAATCAAAGCTGAAGTGAATATTACATCTAGCATCCCCACTCCAGGAGGAATTAGACAGGGAGATAGCCTTAGTCCATTTTTATTTAACCTCCTCATGAACAAAATCATAGAAGAAGTAACATCCATGAACTCGGGATACAGAATGAACAATATGGCTATCAGCATGGTCTGCTACGCCGACGACGCTGCAATATTCGCAGAAAGTGAAAACGACCTACAGAGATAGTTATTTAAGTTCTACCAGATCAGTCAGCAACTCAATACGGATATATCCATAGGTAAAACGAAAACCATGACCATCGCAATGAGATACAAGCTGGTAATAGATAAGAAACCCATAGAGCAGGTCATGCAATTTAGATACCTGGGCATAGATATGTCCAGCGCTCACGACCCGGTAAAGGACCTGAGAAACCAAATTAACAAATCAGCCATAATATCAGGATGTCTAAGGGAAACTGTATAGGCTAATCCTTATATGCGAAAGGAGAGTAAAATCAAAATATATAAGACATGCGTCAGGCCAATAATGACATATGGTATAGAAGCGAGAGAGGATACCAACAAGACCAAAAAGATGCTACGAGTCGCCGAAATGTCAGTACTGAGAACAATAGCCGGGAAAACAAGAAGAGAACACGTAAGAAACACTGACATTAGAGCACAATGCGACCACATCTTAGGAAATATTACAAAGGCAAGTCCGGAATCAACAGATCCTCTAGATCTCTAACAAGTAGAAGAAGGAATTTATTGGCGAGTAATAATGTACAGGGTGAGCGAAACTCGATGTTTCAGCTCTATTATAAGAAAAACGATACAAAAAATATGAAAAGATGTTCTTAAATGGGATTGAATAAGGTCCATTCTAAACCTAATGTGCATATTTTACCAAAATTGGAAACTGAAGTACCTATATTTTGGCATATTTAAAAAGAGCTAATTTTTCTAAAAAATATTTTGTAAAGAAAAAAAAAAGAATGTGTGCAGTATGTGCGCATATTAGAAGTGAAACTTCTAACGTTTAAACGACTAGGATTAAATTCAGTTATACTGAATATTATAAGGATTGGAATGAAGTATTTATAGAACATACACTACTATTTGCATATGAATATTATTCTTAATTTATTTCTGTAATCTGTACATTACTGGGTGCTTCAATAGCCTGTACATTGTGTGTAGTTTTTTTAAATATTTTTTGAAAACACGTGGACTACACAATAGATGTCACGTTGCTAAGTATTTCTATGCTACGCGTCTCCTCTCCTCCACGACAAAGCGTGCATGCGCGTTATTTATGCAATTGTCAATTTGACAAACACGTGGACTACACAAATAGACGTCACGTTGCTAAATAGTTCTCTTCTACAACATAACGCGCATTAGTATTTATATCTTGATATTATTGTCTACAGAAATTCAGTTAACGCCGGCAACGCCGCACCTGTATACGGAAATAATCTATTTGTTTACTATCATGAATCATGTCTGTTAAGTAAAAAATCTGGCCCTTAAATTAAATTAAAAAAGGACTTTTAACATCACTTTGTTAAACAAAATGCCGATTATTAAAATTTTCAAAAATGGTTTTTAGTTAGATAAACCGAAACGTTAAATGAATTTAGTTCTGTGTTTAATTCTAAAGTTTTTAATTTAACTGTTTATTGAAATAAAAGTACACCTTTATTGAACGTTGTCAAGATAAGTTATAAATGTTTATAGCAATATGTTTATAGTGAGTCACTTAGAATCGAAGCAAACAATCGGGTGCTTCTTGTAAACTTTTTTAATTCACTTTAATGCAACCTCTACACTCTCGTAAGAGGAACTCTGGACGAGGTACTCGCCGAAGTTTACTGAGGCGAATGTTATCATCCACATTCTCGTGTCTACTCGCGAGAAACTCAGTTATACGTTGGTCTTCTACATGGATGTCGTTGAAGTAGCTGCTGCTGCAGCTCTCAATGCGTATACATATTACAACTTATTAAATTGTTACTACACAAAAAAAACAACTAAATACTAAAGCCCTGAAATAAAAGCAGATGGTGGATGACGTTTTTAACTCAAAACAAACACTCTCACACTGCTCGAAGTGCGGCAAGAATGTAGTGAGTCTTCTAGTATTCGTGCCTCGCCGTATTTGACTCTGGTACAAAAAACCGACACGGAAGTGGGCGCCTGCAGAACGAGGCGAGGAAGCACGAGGCGAAGTGAGTAGACCTACTACACTCTCGTCCTCGGCCCACTGCGGATAACTTCAGCAAAAGTATAGTGGTAGCATAAAAAGTAGTAGATTATTTACTTTAGTAGATACCTATTGAGAATATCTGTTATACGGGAGGGAAAAGAATTAAATAAATGGTATGTATGCCTTGTGAATTAATAAGATTAGGGATTAGGACAATAACCATTATTTCGTCTTCTGCGATTAGAATACGAGCACTTCGTGTTTGTCCACTAGTTTTTTTTGGTAACACAGAACCCGTAGCAAATAATCTTTGCGACGCATTCACAAAACTGCGGGCATTAGGATAACGTTCATGAGGATAACGTTCTGTATACAGCCGAACAGCTGCATTAGAATTACCGTGAGCCTTTTCGTATGTAAATAACATGTTGTGATATTCGCGAATCGAAAACGCAGGCATTTTAATAAAAATTACGACCGTTGTATTCTTGCGAGTAACTAATCAAATTTATCGGTGGTACTTTTTGTTTACTAGAGTACAATGCATAGTTGCCAATTCTACATTTAAATAAAAAATTTTGTTCTCAATTTTTGGGAAAACGGATGACTGAAGAAAAAAGTTTATAAGAATTTTTTGTTCTTAATTATTCAATCTACACCTACTTTCAAGGAACGCACTATTTTCAGGGACACCCTGTATTAAAAAAAATTGTAATTGTAAAAAATGTTTGTGTTAAAATCGAGGTGGATTTTTGTTTTAAAATTGATCTAGTACGTATCTGCATTGATACAGCCAACGCCATTAATCGGAGCAAACAAATAACAAATATCGAAAATTTTCAAGGAAAACAACATCCTCATAATACAATTAGCATATGTTTAATAGGTTTTGTTTACAAACCTACGTATTTAAACAATCGATAAAATTCACTTGAAATTATAATAAACAAGTAAAGGTAACCATAAAACTTTCGATGTAAAAAGAACATATAACGCTTAAAAATGAAGAACATATTCTTATGGCCGTAAACAATTCACCAGGTATCCTAATGGATGTGTCAGCTTGTTATTACAGGTTTTCAACAGTTACAGGTTATGGAAAGTAAAAAAAAGTTTATTTGGAAGGTGTTTCATCGTCTGGAGGATCTTGGAATAAATGACCACGTACATGAGGGGACCTTAAATTTAAAGTTGGAAAATTAAGAAAACAATTGGAAATATTTTTGAAAGCTATGAGTTTGCACCCAATAAAAATTCCATTATAACGAGTTCAAACGCAGCTGCTGCTGGCCCGCAAGTAGAAAGAATACCGCTTGAAGATGTAGGAAACTTGCTTTCTATTACAGATGCAATATCAAGTCCAATGCTGGAAAATCAGTTTGATCCGATTGTATGATATGTCTTGGACTGTTCTTGGAAGACACCGATTCAGGTGCACAAAGAGTTTTAAGTGGGGCCATTAAAAATGTTTAAACGGCTCTGGACCACGACAAATTTGTTGCATCTCTTTTGATGATTAAAAGTGAAATTGGAAAAGCAGATATTTTAAAAATATATTAAATTCAAATGCTGTACAGGAAGAGATGAAACTAAATAAGTAATGACAGAGCTAAACGGATCTCTAATTAGTTTATCCAAAAAACATAAATACATATAAGAGTTTAAAGTGTGCCTTCCCTAAGGGAAGCTGCCTTTCAAGGAACATCTTCCATATGTAAACGTAAGCACTTTCCAACCAGAGCGATCACATGTGAAGAGGGCCTTTACAATGTGCAACCAACTTCCAAAAAGATTTTTTCCCTTTCACTCCAAACATACAAAGCTCTCATTTCAAAACCAGTCAGTCCAAATAACTTTTGAAGTTGTAAGAAAATGTAAGAAAATTGGTCCACTTTTTATTGACCAAAACCTGACGGGGAAATTGCGCCTACAGTTATTCTCTTCTTCTTTAGGTGCCGTCTCTGCTTCGGAGGTTCGCAATTATCATAGTAATTCTTATTTTTGAGACCGCAGCTCTAAATAGTTCATTATTACTGCACCCAAACCAATCCCTAAGGTTCTTCAGCCATGAATTTCGTCTTCTTCCTATAGATCTCTTGCCTTGCATAATTATTTGTAGCATTTGATATTTTTCTCCCCTCATGACATGTCCCATGTACAGCAGTTTTCTTCTCTTAATTGTCGGAATCACTTCTCTCTCCTTATGCATACGTCTCATCACTTCCACGTTGGTTATTCTCTCTACCCATGAGATCCTCTATTTTCTCCTGTATATCCACATCTCAAATGCCTCCAGTCTCCTCATGTCGGTTACCTTCAATGTCCAGGCCTCCATCCCATAGTATAGTATAGACAGCACATAGCATCTCATCAGTCGTATTTTTAAAACAAGGTTTAAATCTCTGCAGCAGAAAAGCCTCTTCATTCTTGTAAAGGTGCTACCTACAGATATTAGAAAATGAAATTGATCCATCATTACTTATTCACTAGAAAGACAAGTTGATGAACAGGAAATATGGTGCTACATGAACAGGGAAATACGGTGCTAGATGAATAGAACATATACCTTCAACAGGACGGAGCTACATCACATTACGCACTAACTGTAAGACAATGGATAGATAAACGATTATCAAGACATTGGATTGGCAAGAGGGGTTTTATAGAATGGCCAGCAAGATCTCCAGATCTAACACCACTTGAATTTTTTCTGTGGGGGCTACTTAAAAACATTAGTTTACAAAACTACTCCCGAAGACATCAAAGAACTAAAGCTTAGAATAACTGAAGAACGTAGACGAATTACTAGCGAAACTTTGCAAAGAGTTCGAGAAGAATTTGATAATAGGTTATATTATTGCCTACAAAATAACGGAACACACTTTAAACAGTTACTGTAAAAAGAAAAGAAATTGTTTGTGATTAACTTCATTTTAGTTTCCGTTATAATTTCGCTATTTCTGCAAAATAAATCGGTAGAATAAATTTTTGTTTATAAGGCTGATTTGCATTTGTCTTGAGTTTTCATTTGATGTATTGCTATTTGACATTTTAAAGAAAGGGTGGGGGATGTTAAAGGGAAACAACAGAATAACATTTTTAAACCTTCCCTTTGGAACAATGTAAATAAAGTATTCCAAAAATTCTCCGATTGATTTTATCGAAAGAAAAAAAACAAATATTAAGGGAAACGTTACGTCACACCTAAACATCGAATAAACGGAAACGATTTAATAGACCATTTAGCATTCCTGGGACCGTGTAACTTGTATAATGGTATTGTTTGCCACCGTATTACCCAAGAGACTATATTTCTTAATCTGTTTATAGAAAATAGTGGATTCGAAACTTCGGTTACAACGATGTTGCGTGTGTGATATATTTGATGATCATTTAATTTATTCTTACGCACTTTTATGCGATACGTTCTCTAACAGAATTTAAAATTATATCCGCATACTTATAGATTTCATTCAAAGTACCTAACGCACTGTCTATACAGTCAATACAAAACAAAACCCAATTTTTTTTTGTTCTGGTTCCCACGAAAAGGGATATCCTGTAATGCTTAGAAAACATCTTGAGAACCAAGGGAAAAAGGGTAGAAATTGGTGTTCTTCTTGAATTTCTGGAGGTTGTATGCCTCGGGGAACATCTTAGGCAATGTGTTCCAAAGCCTTGCTGTTCGTTGGATGAACCAGTCTTTGGAAAGAGATGTTCTGCAGGTCTCCAAAGTGACTACGAAGGGGTGTGAAGTCTGAACTTGATGGGTTAATCTCGAAAAAACTGCTACAGGAGGAACGATTGTTGATACGTTTGACAAGTCAGTGACTTTTTGAATAAAACAAATTTTTTTCCGCAAATAAACATTTTATTTTTCTACATAATCACCTTTTAGCTCGATACATTTAGTTCAGCGTTTTTCTAATTTTTTTATTCCCTCCAAATAATAGGTTTTTTCAAAGCTCTCAAAATACGCGTTTGTTTCGGTAATGACTTCTTCATTCGACTCAAATCTCTTACCGCCCAGCCATTTCTTTAGGTTTGGAAACAGAAAATAGTCGCAGAAGGCTAAATCTGGAGAATATGCTGGATGGGGTAGCAGTTCGTATCCCAATTCGTGGATTTTGGCCATCGTGACTAGACAAGTGTGCACACATGCATTGTCTTGATGGAACAGCACTTTCTTCTTCGCCAACTGCGGCCGTTTTTGCTTCAAATCAACGTCGAATCTGATCAAAAGCTTTGAATAATATTCGCCGGCGATCTTTTTACCTTTCTTGAGGTAATCGATGTGAATGACACCGCGTACATCCCAAAAAACTGTGGCCATGACCTTGTTGGCTGACAGACTCTGTTTCGCCTTCTTTGGTCCACGTTCACCCCGAGCAACCCACTGTTTCGATTGTTCCTTGTTCTCTGGCGTGTTGTGATGAATCCATGTTTCATCCACAGTAACAAAACGGCGCAAAAATTCGTCCGGATTACGGCTGAACACCGTTAAACACTCTTTTGAAGTGGTCACACGATTGCGCTTATGGTCGAGTGTGAGCAATCGCGGCACCCATCTCGCAGAGAGTTTTTTCATGTCCAAATATTCGTGTAAAATATGATGTACCCGTTCAGTTGAGATACACCTACAGCATGAGCCAACTCACGCACTTTCATTCTCCGATCATCCAATATCATTTCATGGATTTTATCGACGATTTCCGGCGTGATCACTTCTTTTGGGCGACCTGGACGTTCGGCGTCACTAGTGCTGGTACGATCACAACGGAACTCTGTAAACCACTTTTTAACCATTAAAATTGATGGTGCCGAGTCCCCGTAGTATTTTTCAAGTCTTAGTCCTTAGTTTCAGTGATGGATTTTTTACGTAAAAAGTAATGCTTAATCAGCACACGAAATTCACTTTTTTCCATTTTCGTAAAAATTCACGAGGTTGTCTGCTTTGAACGGCTATCAATCACACCAACTGCACGACGTAGTTTGCTCAAAATTAGAAAGTTGCCCACTGATAGATTATAGTTGACTCAGCACTGTTGCATTTTGAGTAACTGCGCAGGAAATTCAAAAAGTCACTGACTTATCAAACTGCCCTCGTATTTTAGAAGAGCATCGCCCATGAAAATATCTATAAAATAGAGTAAATTATCTACGGTGTTCAAGAGAAGTGAGCGAGTTTGTAAGCGAGGCATCACCGACCAAACGAGTTGACCTTTTTTGGACGGAATCCAATAGTTTCAGGATATGTTTAGGTGCTGCACTCCAAATATGGAAATAGTATTCCAGGACAGATCACAAGCAACTGACTGGAAGTGAAATAGCTCTTGGCACGAAACAGAAATTGACATTTTTGTTAGTTCTTCCCGTCTACACGCACCAGCTAACCCAATAATTGTTGCTACCTGAAAAAAAAAGCAAATTAAGTCGATACCTTTATATCCTACAATCGTAATATTTTGTTAAAATTATCTTTAGCATTAGATAAGTATGTTTCATTATCTGCTTCCCTAAAGAATCTGTTGATCTGCTTGCTGCTGAAGACTTCTGATTTCTTTACTTTATAACCAACATTCTTTCTTTTAAGAAATGCGATACCTTTGGGAAAGTATCTATGTTAACAATTTTTTTGCATTAAAATGGTACTTTTCAACATAGAGTACATGCTCCACAGGGTAAAGGATTTGACTGTTTCAGATTTATGCGCCAAATAAGCCAAAATTATATCCTCTGTAATAGTTTGCATTTCTTCATATCCATCCATTTCGTGAACAAATCATAAACGTTTTCGTACCTGGACTTTAATTGTTAAGGTAATAATTGTGCTGTAGCAGCAGCTGCATGAGGCATATTTTCAAACTCACTATCGCTGCTGCTACTTACTTTTACTTTTTCGTGTCCAAAACAACAACTCATATTTTTTGTGCCCAGTATTGGGCGACGTCAATGGCGTTCTGTTCATCATTCCATAAATCATCTAGAAAGCAGGTGTTGGGGCAGTTTCTGCAGCTCGTTAGATGCGCCATGTCTTGCATCTCTTTGCAGTCACAGAAAGCGTCTTGATGGTCCATTTGGTTCCACCTAATCTTGTTGGTTTTCACAGCTGCAACTCCAGTTCTGATTCTCCAGGATTTTCCTGAAGTAATGAGTAATTTTCAAGGGGTTTCATCACCAACCATCTTAAGGAAGTTCTTGCGTGATTTGTGCCTTTCCTATGTTACATATGTTCCGTATAGTGTGTGTGTGTGCTTGAATTTTTCTATGTAAAAAGTTTTTTATGCGAATAAATGTTGCCCGGGCACACTTAATACGTATTTTGATTTCAACTGATGGATCCCAGTCCTCGTTTATCCTGCAACCAAGGTAGCTCCCACTTGAGACTCTGTCTAATTGTGTTCCGTTGAGTAGACACTAGCAACTTGATTATGAACTCCTTTGCTTATTAGCATGTATTTGGTTTTTGCCGTGTTTATTTTCAAATCAATCAAGCTTCAGTCACCCTATTAATAAGTCTCTGTAGGTCATCGATGGACTGCGCGAGTATTACAGTGTCATCTGCGTATCTTATGTTGTTGAGAATTTGTCCATTTATCACAACTCCCAAATCCGTGTCTCCTAGGGACTGCCCAAATAACTCTTCAGGGTACAAATTAAAAATGAGTGGAGACAATATACATCCCTGTCTCACACCTTTCTTCACTTCAACATCTTCCGTCAGGTGACCGTTAATTCTGACTTTGGTTTTGAGTATCTCCATAAGTTTGTCATGTCGCACTTTATTACTAGAGTAATTAAAATTATCAATATTTTCAAAGTTTTAACGACACCCCTAATCGTTTTCTAACAGTTTATGTTACTGTACTATTTATTTACAAATAGGACAATTAAACTTGTTTAATATGTATGTAAGTATTTATATGACCGTAAAAACAGGATATTCATCAGCTACAAAAAAGAAATTCCGTACGACCGTGACATATTTCCATGCGACACAAAACATATACAGTTAGAGCGACCTTGTCGATCAAAATGCATAGATGCAGCTATAACTCTTCCATAATGACAATTTCGCAACGCTGTATAGCTGTGACGTGCATCGCATTTTGTTTTGAATTAACTATAGGTATCTAAGAAAGTATCATTATTTTGAAAAATTATATTATTTCTTAAAAATCGCTGGTTTCGTTTTGGCTTCTTTTCCCTTCACGTGGCTCGCAATATAACTGAAACATTTCAAGGCGGTAAAATACTGACTGTATTGAAAAAAATCACAAACCAATTTGTTCAAAATACATAGATTCGCGCCACAAAGTATTCCCGAGAGTACCTATCTGTGGGCATTCGAGATATCGTAATCACCATTATTACGTGCTATTAGGAATATAATGTGTTTTGTTTCACGTGTTAATATTATTGAAGTACTTCAGGGTGATATACAGAGCGATTCCGAAGTAATGGTCGAAAATTCAGGAGCACATTTTTTGAATATGCATACATGAAGTTACTTACTCCGTATCGCTACAGCCACTGATAGGCTTTGGCTGACGCGACGACTTGCCTCCATTAAACTCGATCGGTCATAAGCTCCGTGGCATTTTCGACGCCCAATTTTCTCAAATCCGCAGCAATGTTGTCTCGCCATCTCAGTCTGGGTCTTCCAAATGGCCTTTTCGCTTCTGGGGCTTTCGTATTAGCCTATCTTCGGGTTTCCTATATACGTGTCCTACCCATTTAAGTCGTTGAGCCTTTATTAAGTTTCACAGATCTGGTTCGTCGTATAGCTCTCCCAGTTCTGCATTTGTTTTACTTCTATGCTGTTACGTCTGTGGATCCTTTGTCGGGCCGTATATTTCATCAGTATTTGTCTTTCGAATATTCGGATGACCTCTTCATTTCGTACCGATAGCGTCCACGATTCGCAGCCGTACATGATGACAGGTCTGATGACAGTTTTATATATTTTGGTTTTGGATCTTCTAGTAACTTATTTGGATCCAAATACGTTCTTAAGGGCACAAAAGCAGTTGTTTGCGGTTTTAAGTTGGCACTTTATTTCCTCGCGGATGTCATTATCGGCTGTAATGACCGAACCCAGGTACTTGAACTGCGTGAAGTTAGACACGAAATTTTAGTTAAAACAAAGTCTAAATTAGGTCTAAAAACGACGTGGCTAATATTTCGAACAGTGCATAAACACGAAAATTACTTGCCTATTAAGTTTTTTATGTGTTAATTATGTATGGTAGTGAATGTTGGGTTTGGCAGAAAAAGCATTAAAGTAAAATAAATGTTGCGAAGGTGGGTAGTTTGAGAACTATAATAGCTGTAGTTACTCTGAGAAATAGTGTAATAAGGGAATGCTGTGTTGTGAAAGAAGATGTAGTAACAAAGATAGATTAGGGAATCCCTAGATAGTTCGGACACGTAGAGAGGATAGATTGTAGATTGTAAGAGGGTTTGTGAAGGCTATTCTGTCTCTTAAGCACTTATCAGATCTTTTGTGCATAACCCTTAATCTATTCGAGGCCTGGAATTACGAGACTTCGTACAAAAATTATCAGTTTCCTGGGAGCTAAGTTTCTGACATCGAAGGGCTTTAGGAAGGCCACTTCCATAAACTTGAGCCTTTTGCAGAAAAGCGCTGGGCATTCGCAAAGCAAATGTTCTGCAGTTTCAGTGAAGTTCTCGCAGTAGCAGCCACAGTGAGGAGTCCCGTCACCAGTTTCAAGTCTTTTCCAACTCGAGAAGCTGTTTAGCTTTCCTTGGCGAAAGGCTTACTGGTCTTTTCACTTGTCTTTGTCTTGGCACTTTATGCCAGTGAGATTTCATTTCTGTTTCCCAGCGTCGAACCTCTTTTGTCAAGTGGCCTTTGGAAAGCCCACAGAAGGGTTCTGGGCTGGAAAATTGTGTATTTGCCCCTTCTTTGGCAAGACAGTCTGCTTCCTCGTAGCCTTTAACTCCCTTGTGATCTGGAAACCACATCAGAGTAACCTGATTGTTTGCTGCCAGTAGTCTCAGGGATTGTTTACAGTCTCAAGTCAGCTTAGACTCACAAGTGTATGACTTCAGAACTTCTAGTGCTGCTTGTCTATCTGATAAAATATAGATATCTGCCCTTCGAAGAAGATTGAGGAAACAGATTAAAAGGGGCGAGCGTAAATGGGCAAGTCAAAAGCGATCGATTTAGGTGAAAGTATCTCGATGAGATCAAAATTGTTTTGAAGAAAAGCCAGGTCAAGAGTACAAGCAACCGACAAGCATGTATCTTCTTGTAAGTATACACATTCCTTCCGATGCTCCCATTTCTTCAATCCGTCCAAATAGTACTCGGCATCTTTTTCAGCAAATGTAACTAATCGGCACCAAAACTTTGATTTATTGCGTCTAAACTGCGCCAACAGGGCGCAAACGCGGTACATAAAGCGCAGACTGCTCAAAGTACCTGTCAACAGATGCGCAACCACATCCCCTAGCTTTTATTTACGAGTGCTGCCATCTTCACCTTGAGGTCGGAAACTTTCCGGACCACCCTCGTATGCAGCGAAATATTTTTAAATTTAGAATGAAGAAACCAGCTATTTCCTATTTAAAAATTTGGGCGCAATAAGTGTCACTCGAAGAGGGTTCAATGAAGGGATGAAATGTTTTCGTTGCAGGATGTCATTTCAAAACAAAATAAAATTGTTTCAGGATTCTTTAACGCGGTTTACGGGTAGTAAGATTTAGTGGAAATCGTTACGTAACGAAATGGGACAAATATTAACACAGTTCATCGCATCCGTCGTCCAGTGGTAGAATGCTCGCCTGCCACGCGGGCGGCTCGGGTTCGATTCCCGGTCGATGCATTCTTTTTGTTCTTTTACCATTTAATATATAATTTTTTTAAATTGTATTAAGGTATTCGCGAACTACATTTTAAAATTGTTTGGCAGATCAAAACGGAGACAGATAATTTTCTTGGTAAATGGAATAGTTTATTGACGAGAAAATTAATGTCATTGTTCTAAAAGCGTGGGGTGCTTTGTATGAAAAACCGAACAGTGACATTAATTTTATCGTCAGTGATTTTATTCTAATGTTAAAAATTATTTTTTACTTTTTAGTTTGATTAACTCTAAAAGCATGTTTTTTAGTTTTTTTAAGCTATAATTTATTATCATATAACCTCAACACAGGGTTGTACAGACACGTGGAAATTGTGTGAAAACGCATTTGTCATTTGTGTTAGATCATACGTGAATATTGTTTTATTATTGCAATTAAGTTTTAAAAAATGGAAACTGCAGCAAATGCGTGTAAGTTGATAAAATTGTATAGCTTGATACAAGTGTTTACATTCGTTTATTGTACATGTGATTTGAGTGTTTACTATTTATTTTACTATTTAAATTATAGGGAGACAATAGTGAAATCATGTGTTTAGAGTCCAAAAGAGTATGGAAAGCGCAAACGTCAGAGTGCAAATAAAATACCGAAAATCAATGCTCAACGCCAACAACAATTCCGACAGAATAAAAAAAAGGTACAAAAAAGTTGAATTCTTATCTTGCCAGGTATAATATATCTTTAGTATGAGAATCAGTAACAATAATATTTGTTTTTTTACAAAATACCTCGATCAAAATTTATAAATAGCGTAAGCAACTTCGTTCCTATCGGCTGTCCAATGACACCACACAGATTTTTTTATTATTTAAAATATTCAACGATGTAACAGTACCTGTAGTGAGTTCAGTAGTTAAAATAAAAAAACATTAAATTTTGGAAGCCTATAACTCCGACAAAATTTGTCTTTACTGGCTAACATTTTTTTTAATTTGCAATAAAAAAAATAATTTTACAGTTTGAAAAATCTGTAAAAATTACGCCAAAACAAATCGTTTTTGCTTATATGGTAGCAAATGATTTTTGTAAAAACTTTTGCAGGAAAAGCTTGTTAGTTTGAACAACATCGAGCAGCGGTACCAACTACCTGCTCTTCTATTTTAGAATTTCGAGTTACGCCATGATAATTGTCGACCTATTAGGATGTAATGCGTTCAGAACCCAAGGAGTACCACCACACACTCACACACACAGATCGACACCTACGTAGTGCCAGCCGCAAGTACGCGATTTGGTCGGCAAGGTGATCAGCAGTGGTACCGCACTACCACGAGGCTGCGGATCGAGCGTAACCCCCCATTCGAAACTTAGTTACCGAAAAGTTTGTGCATCGGTTGTGTTGTGAATATTCGATTTTCAAATTATTATCGTACTGTTTTTTTCTTGTGTTATTTTTTGTGATCTCATTGGATGTATCAACATTTTTGCTAGTGTAAGTATTTTTAAATGTGACAAAAGCGAATAGAAATACGCAGGAGAGGCGAGCAATTGTTTCATTAATATTTTTAAAGACGATCACAGAAAAAGTCGTCTCATATTAGGAAGTATGTGGTACGGAAATGAATACTTTAAATTTACAGGGTTTCCGAAGTTTAAGAAAATTTTATGTATCAATAAACAAATAATAAATATTTTCCGAAAGTTGTAAAAAATAATGATTCGACTTTGTTGACTTGTGAACTATAAAAAATTACCGCCATTGAAGGACTTTACGTGACATAAAGAAATGCTTTTAATCACAAAATTTGACAAAAATAGAAATAAGTTAAATTTTAAAATGAATTACGTGATTTTTAACATTTTTTAATATTAAAATACGGTAAATTCTCCATTAACCATTAAGAAATAGATTAAAATCTGCCACGATCATTAAAAACATGTAATTCGAAAATAATTACTCATTAAATTCATATTTGGAACTTTACCAAAGAAAGTTACTAATTTCTTTATGAATTGTTACTTTACTGAAAAATGCCGGAGCTTTCTCATGTTGCGTGAATTTATATATGGTTACTTTAATATCTAAATACAGTTGATGCCAAAAAAGAAGAAAATTAAAACATTTTGTTTGGTCGAATGAAATAAACCTTCATCCCCGCTTTTAAATTTCTTTTCTATAGTCAACGGATGGACCGATTTTGATGAAATTTTCAGCCAATCTTTAGATTATCCCGGCGAATGATCGTGTGAAGTTTGGAAGCAACCCCCCATTTTCAATTTATTTTCTGTAGCCACCAAGTGTTAATTTTTATTTATTATTATTGAACGTTTTCAATTCAATATAACTTTTTTTTTTACTGAAAATAGTCGCAAAAAGGGTAAACCTATCGTGTGGGCCGCAGACGGCCCGCACTGCGACTAATAGAAGGGGGAGGGATTATAGAAAGGAGATGAATGTGAAGCTGCTTTTTAAAAAGTTGCAGGTCATAGTTCTCTGGAAAAACTGATTTTAAAAGCTTGTTCCATGCTGTCGCAGCCCTGTAAAAGATGGATTCTTGATGGAGATTGGTCCTTGTAGTGTCAATCTTGAGAGTAAATGGGTGAGACTAATCGGCGTGCCAAGTTCTTCGGCCGAATGTGGCCAGTGGTGGTACAAGAGTTTTTATTTCTCTGGAGCATCTGCCATGGAAATATCTGTAGAGCAATGACTGGTCTGCAACTCTTCTTCTATGTTCTAGTGGGTAAAGGGTATCTGTGAGAGTTGAGCTGTTTATCAACCGAATGGCCCTTTTCTGAATGGAATCCAGAAGACGAAGAGAATGCCTTGGTTGCCAGTAGAGGTCACAGTATTTTTATGTATGTGCGTGGTTTGCATACTTACTAAACACCAGAGTGGTAAAACCACATTTCGAGTATGCGAGTATGTATATCGAGACGTTAAATAACTATTAGTTCGTTTTATATATTCATTTTACAATAACTAGAATGTTACGTAATAATCGTATTTTTAAAATGGATAAAACATTTTACGGTAGCTGCGACATATTCGATATTTTCTAGGATACGCCTCGATCTTATGTAGTATAGTACGATTGGAATTTCGTTTAGACTCAATTTTTATTTCATGTAAATTATGTAACGTATTGAAAACTTATTACGTAGATATTTATTTATGATACCTTTTATTTTAACTTTATTTACATACATACATATAGTCACGCCTTTTTTCCGCAGGGGTAGGCAGAGACCACTTGCTACGGTTCTTACACACATCTTTAGCTTCCTCTACTTTCATCGGTGCTTTTATACATGCTCGTCGGTTATTTGGTACTCTTGACCTGGCCTTTCTTCAAAACAATGTTGATCTGATCGATACAATTTACACAAATTTAGATATAAACACAAAAATGGATATACATAGTTTTTAAAACAAGATATACAAAAATCATGAAATGGTACAATATAAATTACTGAACATTCAAATCACGAATATAACTTTTTAATTTACTAATAGAGACATCAAAAAGTGTCTCATAGATCTAGGAAGAAATGTGTAGAATGCATAATTATATCTATTGATTGGTACTTTCATCTACTTTCATCGGTGCTCTCATACATGCTCGTCGGTTGTTGGTACTCTTGACCTGGCCTTTCTTCAAAACAATGTTGATCTGATCAAGATATGTTCTTGGAGGTCGACCTCCACCGACTTCCGTCCATTCACACTCGCCTTATAAATTTGTTTCGTCAATCTTCCTTCGTCCATCCTTTCTACGTATCCAAACCATCTAAGCAACGAAAGAGCTAAATTAGTTCAACAGTACTGCATGCTAGTAAAATCATTTTGTTAGTTTGGAGTTCTTTTTCCCGTTTCTCTAATTCATAAATAAGCAGAAAATATATTTTTGAAGCGAAAACTTTTCTTGGCGCGTTAAGCAAAATTTGATAGCTTAGGGTTTCGCATTACCTGACGTCAGTGTTAGCGACAGATTTTTTAAACTATGTGTACCTATATATTTATAAAGGGTGTCCCCGAAAATAGTGCGCTTCTTTAGAAACAAGACATAATTCAGTAAAACAGTATGCAGAGTAAAAAAGTCTTATAAAATTTTTTTCTCAAGTCATACTTATATATAGTCACGCCTTTTTTTCGTAGGGGTAGGAAGAGACCACTTCCGCTACGGTTCTTACACACATCTTTTGCTTCCCCTACTTTCATAAGTGCTCCCATACATGCTTGTCGGTTGTTGGTACTCTTAACCTGGCCTTTCTTCAAAGCAATGTTGATCTGATCGAGATATGTTCGCCGAGGTCGACCACTACCGACTTGTCCATTCACACTCGCATCATAAAATTGTTTTGCAATCTTCCTTCATCCATCTATTCTACGTTTCCAAAACCATCTAAGCATTCCTTTATCTATCTTTGTAATCACATCTTCTTTTACACCATAGCGTTCTCTTATCTCACTATTCTTTAGTTTATCTAACCGAGTCTCTCCGGTTTGATTTCTCAGACTACTCATGTCCGCAGTATTAATCCTATTTTTATGCTTCTTCTGCCGAATCCAACATTTACTACCATACATAAGTGTAGGAACCAACACACGTCTATACACAGCCAAACGTGCCTTTTTTGACACTTTCTGGCTGTTCATAAAGCTATGCAGTGCCCCATTTATTTGTTAACTTTATTTGCGGGGCCTTAATAGTCTTAATGGTATCGACCCAGGCTGGGATCATTACCACCGCGTCTTCCACAGTGTCTTGGTACTTGCACCAGCGTTATTTCGTTGTCTTTTGTCAGAGCTCTTCTTCTCCAGTCTTAATGTCACTTTAAAATTTTCAAGTGCCTGCAGTGATGTCTCACCTCTCTCATGAAGTGTTGTTCTTAACCCGACCAGGTCTTTTCTCCAGGTTTGTAGAACGTATCTGTTGCGGTAGCTTATCCTCTCCTTTCAGTCTTAATTGTTTGACATGTGTCAGACAAATGGCAGCTTTGTAACCGTATTTTTTAAGAATTGTTATACATTTACTCTTCTATTACTAGATTGCATTGTCGGTTCCTTCGAGTTATGCATTTCTTTATTTTGTTTCGCCAATTGTCCAATGACTTTTGAATATCGAAAATGGCGTTTCTGCTGGTGCAATAAATTTTATCAATACTAATAATTATAATATTATTAATAAAATTAACATTGACAGTTTTTGCAATTGTAAAGGTAAGTTAACATTAGTAACATAATGGGTGTATATATTACATAAAAATTAAAATGCCAAGCTTCTATAATTCAAAGTGGTGAGTCACGCAAAATAAGCAAGAAAACAATGATTCTAGGAAAAAAACAATTCAAAGTGTTACTCAACGGAAATAGATACATACGTACCTATAAATTTATTTAAACAAGTTATATTTTAAGCAAGCCTAATTTAGTTTGGTAATATTTTAAAAGGATGTGAAAAAACTAAAAAAAATCTTAAATATTTTAAACAAACATCCATAATTTGCGAAAAATGATAAACTTGATGACATTTTACTTTAAAATTGTATTATTAATGAAAGATGTATCTGAGTTACTGGTATTCATAACAGCAAAACAATTGTTTTACGTAGGCGGCTGTTATTTTAAATCTAAACAATGTATTAAATTCCAAACAAATTTTTTAAATAAACTTTTTTGATAATGTTGAAAACAAAAGTTCTTTACTCTTGATCAAATTTAAATTTTTTCTTCTCCCCTGTATAACATTTACGTGTTTAGATATTTGGAAATGTGATGACACGTTTACAAGTTTTCATATTTTTTTGTACCTTTGCGCAGTATTGTATTGACATTGTAATCTGTTCTTAACACTTACAATCAACAATTTACAACTACCTTAAAACACTAATTTGTAACTAACTAAGGTCTTACTCAACAGTACCCTTAGAATTCTATCACATGTTTTTTACACTAATTAAAGTATACTCTAATAAGATCATTGCTCTGCTTTTGCCACTCACACTATAGTAACTCAAAAGGCTTGGTTCTCTCGAGTCTTCTTACTATTTTTGCAGTATCAAGGAGTTGGATTGCTTCGACATTGGTATGATAATAAAGTCGTAGTGCATGACCCATGACAAATTTGGCTCAACAACAGCATCTATAATCAGATCCCTATGGAGATTATAGTTCTTTCATTATCAATTGCAGAATATAAAAACTCGTTCCTGACCCTTTCTCACAATATTGTTTGATCTGCCATTGGCGGAGATACCTCATTTTATAAATTTATTATATTTTAAAATGCCTATGTCTAAATCTTCATTGTTAAATTCATATCTCACTACACTGCGCAATTTCATTATTTTCATTAGCCCATTGTCTCCAAAACACCATATTTCTATTTATTTAAGGAAATTTCTAAATTCAACACACCACACTACCCCACTGATATTACAGACTATCTTCCTCGAAGGTTTTCAAACATACATACATAAAGTCACGCCTTTTTCACATAGGGGTAGGCAGAGACCACTTCCTTTCACTTGCTACGGTTCTTACACACATCTTTTGCTTCCTCTACTTTCATCAGTGCTCTCATACATGCTCTTCGGTTGTTGGTACTCTTTCTTCAAAACAATGTTGATCTGATCGAGATATGTTCTCCGAGGTCGACCTCTACCGATTTGTCCATTCACACTCGCCTTATAAATTTGTTTCGTCAATCTTCCTTCATCCATAAACAGGATTATTTATAGCTTTTCAACCGCGTTACACCTCTCGGCCATTTCAGTGCGATTAACCTTATGATTTGCTGTTTTCATTGGTTGAATAACCTAGTTTGTGAATTTTGACGCACGTTAACCAAGACCACCTGGACAGACGCTTTCTTTGATTTATACCGGATTTTATACGGGTGGTAAACATTATTTTTTGTTTCTAAATTTGACAGTCGCACTGCGACTATTAGTAGGGGGAGGGATTATAGAAAGGAGATGATTGTGGACCCGATTTTTGAAAAGTTGCAGGTCATAGTTATCTAGAAAAACTGATTTTGGAAGCTTGTTTCATTCTGTAGCAGCCCTGTAAAAGAAGGATTATTGATGAAGATTGGTCCTTGTTATGTCAATCTTGAGAGTAAATGGGTGAGACTGATCAGCGTGCCAAGTTCTTTGGCCGAATGTGGCCAGTGGTGGTACAAGAGTTTTTATTTCACTGGAGCATCTGCCATGGAAAGATCTGTATAGAAATGTCTGGTCTGCAACTCTTCTTCTATGTTCTAGTGGGTGAAGGGTATCTGTGAAAATTGAGCTGTTTATCAACCGAATGGCCCATTTCTAAATGGAATCTAGAAGACTAAGAGAATGCCTTGGTGCTGAACCTCAAATGTGCGAGCAATACTTCAGTAGAGGTCGGATTTGAGTCTTGTACGTCGTCAACAGTTGATCAGGAGTAAAAAGCTATCTAGCTTTCCACAGAAAAACCTAGCCTCTGGCTTGCTGACTTTGCGATGTTAGCAACATGGACATATTATTAGACACCGTAACTCCCAGACTCGAGATGGAGGGACTTGATTCAAGGTTGTTTCCGGACATTGTGACGGAAATTTGAGGAATTCACTTTCTTGGAAAACGTGGCGCTTTGTGTTTTCAGGGCATTGAACTGAACAAGATTGTTGGTTCCCCACTCGACGATTGCTTCAAGATCTCTATTGATGAAATCAACCTGTTCCTGCCTTAGTCTATTTGTATCATTCACCGAAAGTGAAATATTGATTACTCCTCACATAACTGTGTTCTGCAATTGATAATGAAAGAACCATACTGTTTTGTGCATCTACGATGCCTCTCGGTATCTTGTTCTGAAATCTCTGAACGATTTGTAGACTACTTTAACTAGCACAGTCCCATAGCTGAATACTATAAGACCAAATGGGTTTGAGTATATGTACAACATAAGTTTGTTATGCAGAGACAGAGTGGAGTTTCATCCCATCAGTTAATACATTTTTCTACATTTTATTTTTCATTTTTATTTTTAGTTTGAGATTTCCAGCGAAGTTTGGCATCGATGGTCGTACCTAAGTATTTTGCTATGTTTGAGAATGGAATACGATTTCCATTTATGTTAATAAGCATAGGCTGTTTAGCTCTATTTGTCCATTTACCTATTTTATTGATTAATGCCTGTAATTTTTCTGCCGCTTCTTCGTGGCAATAGCTCCTACTGCTAATATGACAGTATCGTCTACAAAGGTTGCTAAAGTATCATTTTATAATTTAGGAATGTCATTCGTGTACAAGAGGTATATGCCCTGTGGCACTCCTGCTTACATTTTTCTAATGTTAGAGTAGGCTTCCTCTTGTTTGATTCTGAAGTCTCTATCTGAGATGTAGGATTCTAAACTATTGGTAAACTGTCTGGTCAAGTACATCTTCATTTTATGTTTATTCTTAGAGACTTTCCTTGAGTTTATATTTCCTTGAATCTCTTTCATAATTTGCGATGTTAGTTCAATATCAGCTTCTTACTGTGCGATTGCTTTCGAAATTTTCTGACAAATAAATAATAAAATGTTTACCCATATGACACTTTTAGAAATAACTTCTTGTCCAGTATATCCCAAGGGTTTTCATAGCAGCAGTTAGATAAGTACATGGTTGCAGTAGCGCATCGAATGTTTGACTTAGGGGTTGAAAATCCTATCCAAAATATGCGCGAAATCGTCAACTTAGGTAAATGATATAAAACCAGTTCTTTAAAAACCCACATGCGATATTTCAGCGTGAAAGCAGCGGTCATTTGCTCGTGATACAATAATTTGAAGTACCCGCTTAATGAATAGTTATTAATGCTAATTGCAATATGTTATATTCAATTATTTCTTCAGAAGTAACACGCCTGTCGTCTGGTTTCTTGATATACGAAAACGATCACTCGACTAAAAAAATGTCCATAATATAATCATCGATGACTCATTGAATAGCTCGTCCGGCGTATTTTGTCACAGTTGTCAACAGGAAATCGAGAAATACAACCGATTTTACATCGTCGGTTTTTCTGAATTTGAAGATTTAAATATTAATAACTGGTATGCAAATATTTTTACATTTGCGAGCCACTCCGTATATAACAGTGGCGGCACTCGTAGAGAAGACCTACAGCTTATCAATAAGGTAGGGTAGGTAAACAAAATATCAAACATACGATTGTTACTAGAGATCTTTAGGAATGACAAAGATGCTAGAATATTAGTAGATAACCTACACATTGAACAAGTTGACAAGTTTAAATATCTTAGTATATGGCTCTGCGAGAACTTTGACATCGGTCCCATAATAACTGGAAATCACAGAAATTGAAACTGCACGTAGCGCCAGAAAAATATTCCTGAACACCGAGTTTGGTCAAAACCTAAAAATGCGATTCATTAAATGTCATCGAAATATTTATCGATATATTTCGATGGAGCACTTCACCATAACCCAACTCCAAAATATCTTGGTGTTACTCTGGACCGGACTTTGACATACACGAAGCATCTCATCAACATAGCTGGAAAATTGAAAACTAGGAATAATATCCTACATAAGCTGGCAGGGTCAACATGGGGTGCAACTGCAGGCACCTTAAGGACTACAGCTCTCAGTCTGGTTTATTCTGTAGCAGAGTCCTGCGCCCAGCTAAACGATTCTGTTTGCATAGTTTCAGGTACCATAAAGACAACAAATTGAAATGTGGCTTTATAGAAGTATGCTCCGAATTCCATGGGTAGCCAAGCAGACAAATGAAGCGGTTTTAAATAGAGCAAACGCCGTCCGCGAACTACTGATAACAGTCAAATGTCGAAAGTTGTCCTATCTAGGTCACATACTCAGGGGTGATCGTTACCGTATCCTTCAACTTATAAAGAAGGGCAAGATAGAAGGCCGTAGAGGAGTCGCTAAAAGACAAGCCTCGTGGTTAAGGATTCTTAGAGAGTGGACCGGAATTCGAAGCGCAGAACAACTCTTTAGAATCGCAGAAGACAGAGCACAGCTCGCCATTGTGATTGCCAACATCAGGAGGACCTGATATGGCACCAAAAGAAGAAGATAAAGTCAACACCACTGTACTGGCTACCTTCCCTAAGTCATATCGAGCCTCCCGACATTCGTCGCTTCAGAGCGTTACTTAAAGAATACAATAAAATAGTGAGCAGCCCAGAGCTTCCTATTCACAATAAGTTTCCAGCTGGGAGACAACACCTGAAATCGAGACGATTACCGATGACTACGGCAAGAGAACTCTCTACCTCGCATTTTAATGGTAGGGATAGTTGGCGACACATGTGGCTCTAGAAAACCCCACCTGAGTGGCATCAAGTCCTGAATGTCAACTCAACACCAAGTGGCTTCGACCTACCTCGCCGTACATGGTCCAAATTAAATAGAGTACGCGCACCGGTCATGGCCGCTGCGCTGACTCGTTTTTCAAATGGGGACTAAAATAATAAAATGTCTTGGTTGCGGAATGTGTTCTGTTTGCCTAATATTAAACACAGCTTTACCACAATATTGGTACGTGTTTAAACTAGCTTTATCGATAATTTGTCAGGGGGCGTCTAGACTTTTGCAAACGCTAATAGCGTAACGCCACTGGCATAAAATCGCGTCAAGTGTCAGCGGCAGCTCGACTGTTCTAATTACATTTTAATAATCTCTTGTACTTTACAAAACAGGAGCTTATAAAAGATTTAAGAAATATTAATCTTATGTAAATTATACATTCTAGTTACCGTTTTAGATATTCGTTAAACTTTCGTAAGAACGGTTGAAAAAAAAAAGTTCGTCTACCTATCCGGATTGAGAAAGATCATTTTGAAGAAAGAAATATATACGCGGATAATGCACCTACGTTCACATTTTTATTAAATTTTGGTGTCCTTATTCTCAAACAAACGGCAAGGTGAAGTCAGCAGCAAAAATCCTAAACCAGGCCAGCAAAAACTATGCGTAACAAGAATGTCAAGAATGCGTTAGTCGCTAACTCTTTTCCTTTACACTTACTGCCTGCATATAGAGGGAGAGAGAAAGTAAAATCCGACTGAACCGTTGGTTCATCGATTTCTATAGGAAATACCAGCTCACGTACAAAAGTTCGGAGGTGGTTGCTTCGGACAAAGCCACATATTCAGCTTCAGTGCTCGATAGAGAGACACAGTTTTGCTTTCTTGCCTTCCAACTAATTGGAGAATCGGACATAAAAATAAAGCCGCTGTAAAATCGTCTATCGTTCAGATCTCCTCCCTAATCTGCATCAACATATCCGTGCAATGGTTTGCCAGACTTTCTGAATGTCAAATTGAAATCTTGACTTATATTAAATATCTCAACATATAACAGGAACCCAATAGCTTGTCGGTATGGTACCTTCGTCATTTACATCCTTTCACCATCAGTTTAAAGGTTTATATCTTTTATTAGTTTAATCTGCTTCTTCTTCTTCTAGACGCCATGACCGTTTAACGATCGTTGGCGATCATTCTGGCTATCATGTTTGCAATCATTATTTTGTTGGTAGCCGCTCGGAAAAGTTGTATAGTGGTGAGACCAAACCACTGTCTGAGATTTTTGAGCCAGGAAGTCCTTCGTCTGCCGGGGCGTCTCTTACTATTAATCTTACCCTGTATCATAAGATGTAGAATGTCATACTTTCCTGAGTGTCCCATGATATGTCCGAAATATTCAAGTTTTCGTTGTTTGACAATATTGACCACTTTTGTATCTTTATGCATTTTTTTTAAGCACCTCCTCGTTTGTGATCTTTTCCATCCAACTTACTCTTAGCATTCTCCTGTACCACCACATCTCGAAAGCTTGTAGACGTTTGAGCGTGGCTTCTGTTAGTGTCCAGCTCTCGACTCCATACAAAAGAACTGGAAAGATAAATGCTCTAATCATCCTCATTCGCAGGGCAATCGATAGATCGTGACTGGTAAAAAGTTTTTTCATGCGAATAAATGTTGCCCGGGCACACTCAATACGTATTTTGATTTCAACTGATGGATCCCAGTCCTTGTTTATCCTGCAACCAAGGTAGCTCGAACTTAAGAGACTTTGTCTAATTGTGTTCCGTTCACGTAGACACTAGCAACTTGATTATGAACTCCTTTGCTTATAAGCATGTATTTGGTTTTTGCCGTGTTTATTTTCAAACCAAATACTTCGCAAGCTTCAGTTACCCTATTAATTAATTAAGTCTCTGTAGGTCATCGATGGACTGCGCGAGTATTACAGTGTCATACGCGTTGCCACGTCTTTTTCGTTCTCTAACGAGTACTCTGCTAGCGGTTTCTCTACTGGCAAATTATGCCCGAGCTCAGCCGTAGAGGGTAGAAGAAAAAAATATAAAAGTGAGCTGCGCCACCGGCTTGACGGTATAAGCCGGAAACCCCTAGATCTTATAGGCACTAGCAGGGCTACAAGATAAACAACTATGATTATGGTGAACCAAATAAATAAAATTATAGCAAAAATATGTTGGATACTTTACTCACACAATAGATAATTAAGGTACACAGTTCAATAGCAACATCATAACAAATATAGTCAAAGTTAACAGCTATGGTAAAATTTTCTTGCTAGAACAAACGAAAAATGTAAAATTTACAGCTTTATAAAATAACCAGAACAGAAGTAAGAGTAACAGTCTTTACCAAGTTACAACAAAAAGTAAGACATATATAAATTAACTCATTAATAACATTAACTCAAACATTTACATGAAGGCAAAGAACAAAAGGTAAAACATATATATCAGTTAACTCATTACATAAAGATTTTTACTGCCAAAACAATCAAGTTCATTTAAAAATACCTTTACAATGGTTGTCCTTTAAAATATCAAGATTGTAGGATATTTACAAATAAGTAGAAAGAAAATATGTTTTTACTTGGACATAAAGAATTATTGAGAAGGTTATTTTAATCCAATAGTTTTGGCATATTATCTAATGCAATAAATAGTTTCCAACAATGTACCATACTAATAAACAAGACAGAACATAATAGTGGTGTCAGCATGAGTCACTGCGTTATATATTTAAAAATAAATCACTTATAACCTTTGGATATACGAATTCACAAAGTACTATACTTATAAACTGAAACTTACTGGTGGTGTCGAACGAGACAAGGTGTTATATATTTAAAAATAAATCACTTATAACCTTTGGGTTCACATGTACTATACTTATAAACTGAAGCAAGACTTACTCGTGGTGCCGATGTGAGACACAGCGTTATATATTTAAAAATAAATCACTGATAACCTTTGGGTAACGAATTCACATGTACTCCTGTGGCCTACTCCTGAACTACTCCGGGGGCTGGTTAGATTATGGGGGTGGCACTGGTTAACGAGCAATGGCTTCCCTCAAAAAAATCCCGACAACGGCTATTCAACTTGACACCAACTCCAACAATATCCACAACAATGGCAAGACAAAATGGTCAAGTTGAAAATCAAATGGTTTTTTCTTCAAAATCCAATTAAGATGGCCCAAATACAGCCAGATATGAAAAAAATCCCATAGAGGTTCCGCACAAGTGCTAATAACACACCGTCCCCAACAACCTTCACTAACACCTCCTACTTCGATGAAGCTCTCCAAACGACTCCCGCTCCTATCCCGGAAATCAAGAAAAATGGCGCGGAATAAACGTCAACCCACAATCTTCTCAAATCCGTGCCTCGTTCGTGTGGATATCCAGTCCCATCCACACAGAAATTACAAACCAACTATCGAAAGTTATGCAACCATGAATACGAAACTATAGAAAAAAATAGGCACGTGACAGCGTATCTTATGTTGTTAAGAATTTATCCATTTATCACAACTCCCAAATCCGTGTCTCCTAGAGCCTGCCCAAAATAACTCTTCAGAGTATAAATTAAAAAGGAGTGGAGACACTATACATCCCTGTCTTACACCTCTCTTCACTTCAACATCTTGCGTCAGGTGACCGTTAATTCTGACTTTGGCAGACTGGTGCCTATTAGTTTAATGTTGACATCCATTGGGGTAAAAACTGCTTGAGATTCAATCAAATTGAATGTATTCAAGATTTCTGAGGTATATTTCTTCTGTGACATGACGATAGAATTCAAGGTTTTACTTTGGTTATATTCAATTCCAAAGCAATAATGTAGATATCCCAGATCCTATATCTGAAATTCTGCAGCCAAATCTTTTAATTTCACATAACTGTTGACGTCATTTGTAACATTTATCTGAACCAGGTTTTATAAATGATTCAGATTGATGCATGAAAATATCCTCCTCAAGCTCTCCATTGATATATTATGCCATAACAATATCCATTTGATACAGGTTAAATCTCAACTCAACTGATAGTGTTATATATGGCTGAACTTGTATTGAAGAGGAGATTCTCGTAATGACTGTATATACAGGGTGATGTATTTAAAAAACCAAAGTGACTAATAATATCAGAGAAACGGCAAATCTGACAACATTGCAAATATCAAATCTGGAATCTCCGTACCTCAAAATAGGCTTATTTTAAATTTTGCACCATTCGGACTAGCAATTTACGAGATAATTGTCCGTTTGTCCAGACTTTTGGTCCACTCTGTATAATAAACATAAATTATCACGTTGCCAAGTTATGTCCAACAGTAAGGTTAGTCGTGATCTCGATGTTGATTAAGAATCCTACGACACGAGAATATGCAACAAGCTTGTCAATGCCCCTCCTGGATCAAAGACCTTCTGGTCTTTGGCTAAAGCCATAAATAAGAATTTCACAACTTCTTCTTTACCACCACTCGAGAGGTCTGACGGCACGACAGCCGTATCTTCCAAAGAAAAAGCGGATCTGCTGGCCGAAATGTTCAGCTCTAACTCAACCCTCGATACCAATGGAAAACAACCCCCAACGATACCTAAAATAAACGCATCAATGCCAGAGGTCACTATCCGCCATCGCACTATCAGGAAAATCCTACGAAATCTTGAGTCTAATAAGGCAGTAGGACCAGATGGAATTCCGACAATTGTCCCGAAGACCTGTGCTCAAGAGCTCACCCCAGTTCTCTGTAGACTCTTTAAGTTATCATACAGCAAAGGAGTATTTCCGTCCATGTGGAAAAACGCTAAAGTCCAACCGATTCCGTAAAAAGGAAAGAAGACTATTCCTGCAAACTATCGCCCTATTGCATTGCTCTCAGTCATATCCAAAGTTATGGAAAAAGCGATTAACACAGAACTTATCAAATATCTGGAGAAATTTGAGATAATCCATGACAGACAAAGTTCTGAAAAGTTTGTTGAATCTCGTGCAATAGCCTTGGATATATCTAAAGCCTTTGACCGCGTTTGGAACCAGGCATTGTTAAGTAAATTATCTGCCTACGGTCTCCTAACCAAACTGCGCCAATGGCTCTAGAGCTTCATGCAAGATCGCTCCTTACATGTGGCAGTTGACGGTATTTCTTCTGATGCGTTTAAAACTAATGCCGGGGTCCCCCAGGGTTCCATCCTGTCCCCCACCTTATTTCTTTTACACATCAACGACCTCATGAAAACCACCACGAACCTCATTTACAGTTTCGCAGACGATAGCACACTTGTCTCAACTTTCACATCCTATCGATCCCTTTCGGTGAATGATACAAATAGACTCAGGCAGGAACAGGTTGATTACATCAATAGAGATCTTAAAGCAATCGTCGAGTGGGGAACCAACAATCTTGTTCAGTTGAATGCATAAATCAAAATTAAATTAAATTGAAAGACAGATGGAGACACTTATGGCACGAATATTGTCGTGGCAAACCTACAAGATATACACTTCTACATCCAGAAATTCCCAACCAACAATGTTACAGCAACTATAAATTATCCCGAAGTAGTATTGTCACCATTATTAGACTTAAATTTGGCCATGCTTGTTATCCCGCTCACCTCAGTAGAATAAATGTAGTGGATTCGCACTTATGCGACAGTTGCAATTGTACATGTGATTTGGATCACATTTTCTTGGCATGTAAAAAACATACTCAGCATAAAGAAGAAATGTATAGGAAACTAATAAAAATCCATATTCTCCCTCTCAGGATGTTCGAAGGTACCTAGACGAAATTTTTCCGAAAAGGTGGATTGGTAGACGTGGACATATTGAACGGCCAGCGAGGTCACCAGACTTCAGATTTTAAAAAAGAGGCTTTTCATTTAGGAAACATCGATGTTTTTCCATACTTTCGACACACTGTATAGGTATGTGTATGATGAGAAAGACATCTTTAGTTTAACAATGACAGTTATGTCGTCGAGTTATGACAGTGAATGATTAAGCGAATATTTGTGTGTAGTTCTTTTGTAAAAAAAATGTACAAAAAACAACAATATTACAATAAAATATCTTCTGAAACGATTATTTCGTACTAGAACCGTTGATTTCCAAATGATTTAAACGTGATCCTATCGATTACCCGTCTATTAGACCGATGTCCCGTCTAAAAAAATAATAAATCACCCAGTATTTATCTGGTCAAAATCACACGAAATAGCTGCGGATTCGAGGTACATAACAAAAATAAAATTACGTGATAATAATTACACAATACGTGTTATTTAAACACATATTTATATACGCGACGAGCCTCAAAAATTCCCAGGTCAGTAAAACAAATTACATGAAAATTCTTTTACTATCCGAATCACATAACCGTGGGCTAAATGATGAAAGATTTCTATCGCTTTTTTTCTTCAGTAGATTGATTATCTAGTCGGAGATATTTTTTACTGCTGCCTTTGTGATTTACTCATTTGTTGTTTTGTTTAAACAATTATTTGTTATGACGGCGATACTTAATAACGCTGTTATTTTATACGACCAATTATTACTTCGACATAGAAATTTATTTTACTTTTTAACATTTTTTACAACATTAACATTGATTTCGAGTATAGCATATTTCACGAATATACGGTGGTTTCGTAGGTAACGAATTTTATTTTATAAGGGACTTCTTGTTTGGAAATTAAGGGTCAATAGGGTTTAAGTTTAAAAATGAGGATAACCGAAAGGCATTGTGTGAAAGAGCTAGAGTCGCGAACAAAAGAATTGAATGTTTGAGAAATTATACTCACTGTAAGCAAGAATGCTCTTCATTTGTTTATCTGAACGAAACTTGGATTTTTGCTAAAGGTGGAATAAAAAGAAATTGGCAGGAGATAACATAGAGTCTATAAAACACACCGACGGTGAACGAAAAAGACACATTATTGTGCATGCAGGTGGAAAGTATGGTTTTGTTGATGGAACGGTTCTTTTATTTTCGTCAAAATCAAAATCGGCCGATTATCATGACAATATGGATACAGAGATGTTTGTAAAATGGTTAAAAGAGAAACTATTACCGTCGTTACATGAACCATCTGTCATTGTATTAGATAATGCTCCGTACCATTCGGAAATTTTAAATAAGCAACCAACAAACTCCTGGACGGTACAGAAAATAAAAAAATGATTAACGAACGAAAATATTTCATTTCCACAGTATTACTTCAAGCCGGAAGATTGAATTGCTGGCTAATCCCCAGAGATGTACTTCATATGACCATACGGGTTTTATTATGGACTTATATACCAGAACTTTGTTGGGTACTGATAGTTGAGACGAGCGACCTATTAGCCAGTAAATTTTTTTGTACAACAACCCAAGTTGTAATCTTTCGTACCAAATATGTTTTGCCCAAATGAGACGTCTGTTTAGATGAATTCCCAAGTATTTGACCTCATTCTTTTGGGGCAGGATATTACCATTTAATAATACTGCTGGACACGTTTCTCTTCTAAGTGTAAATGTGATGTGCATGGATTTTGTCGCATTGGCTTTAATATGCCAGTTCTTCATCCACAGCTCGATTTCACTGAGGTGTATTTGTAGGTTCGTGGAGGCGGTAATTGGGTTGCTATGTGAAGCTTATATGCCGGTGTCGTCTGCAAAGGTAGCTAGAACAGTTTGTCTATTTATTGATATATCAGGGGTATATAGTAAATATAGTATAGGTCCTAGCACGCTACCTTGCGGTACCCCAACTTTTATAGGACTTGAGTGAGTATAGGATTCTCGGTATTGGAAGTACCTCTCTGAAAGGTAGTAGTTTAGTACTACATAGAAGTTGTATAGTAGATTCTTTTTGATTTTGTATAGAAGCCCAGCATACCAGACCTTGTCAAAGGCTTGGGTGATATCTATAAAGACAGCAGAGCAGTAGCGTTTATGTTCTAATGCACTGCGTACTTCATTCACAACTCTATGAACCTGTTCTATGGTTGCGTGCTCGTTTCTGAATCCGAACTGGTAATTCGTTATTAGGTTCTTTTCGTCTAAAATTGGTTGTAGCCTTTAATAGAAGAGTTTTTCAAAAACTTTTGACAGTATTGGTGAAATGAGCTATAAAAGAAAAACGTCTTTGCTTTCAGTTTCGCAAGAAATATCGAACGCAAATTATAGTCGCAGTCTAAAACCGGTGCTAAACGTAGATGCGGCGAAATCCTTCCGATGTTTGTCGAATCGTGTGAAACGCTGTCAAAGTGAAGCAGATCTCGTAAAACCGGCATTATTAGAATCGTACGATGTTGGTAGCATCGACTTGAATATTGTAAGTCATACAAATCGTTAATAGTTTCATATTTGCATAACCGAAGCTGTTTAAGCTTTTAAATATGTAAATTCTTGTTTAAGAGAGCGTAACAATATGAGCCGTATTCGTTAAAAAATGTCACATAATACGAGAACCTACACGAATGTGCATTACGTTCCATATTGGTTTTATTGAATAAAAATATTGTTGCAAAGATTTGAACTTTTTTTTGATAATCACGTTTTAAGGTTCACATCAAGAGTTATTCCCATGTAAATGGGCGAGGTATTTAAGGTATGTACCTACTTAAATTCGATCCGGTTTTCAAAAGTCGTTCTTTGAAGAAACTTGCTAAGTTTAACTACGAGCTGACAATATCGCTGAAAACTATACGTTTACACCTTCAAAGTGAGATTAATCAACATCAAAATGAGAATAAACTTTTTCAAAATGGGACTTGTCAACTTAACATTCGTTTATCACATTCAAAATGAGAATAACCAATTTCAATTTGGAAATAAGCAAAATCAAATTTACACTAAGCAACGTCAAAACAAGAATTGTCATTTAAGAATAAATTTGTGTCCAAAAGTTATCTCAAGTATACTTGAACATATTGTTACGATATTTTCTCCTTGGGTTCGGTAATTCTAAACTCTCAGTACAATAACTAACAACTTTTATTCTAGTATTTCTTCGCAATAAATTTTATTTTTACAAATCACTTAGATATTCACTTTACAATTACTTTAAACTAACTTCAACTCAAACGTCAAAACTTAACTTCTTCGCGAGCGCTGCCCTTTTTATATTTCCAAATCACCGTTCTAGAAGAATCGCCTCCATTCGAAACTATTGGACCTTTAGACCATTAGACGCAGTAGTGGAAAAAAGATCAGTAACAAGAAGAAGAAGAAGAACAGTTCATATTTTAGTCCTCTCATAATATGTCCGAGATAAGAAAGAAAGTTAGAAAGTGAGAAATCTATTTATTATTATTTTTATACTTCTTCATCTCATAATCCAGGAAAAAATAGTGGAAAAAAGATCAGTAGAAATACGAGGATGATTCACGAATTGTTGTCCCTAACATAGTTGGCGTTGAATGACAAATGCAAGTAAATTGTCAGGCAAAAGCTTATTGACATTTTAACCTTTATTTTTCCGCGCTGTCATTCTGTCGTTTTTGACGCCAAGTGTGTTATTTACTAAGGGAAGTGTACAATTTAGTGAAAACAATTTGTTCTGCTGGTCATTTTCACTTTTAAAAAATTATTAGTCACTATTAAACAACTATAATCTTAACACAAAAGCATGCTTTCAGGTAAATAAACATAAAAACTTCACATTTGCTGGTCACGTGATATTGATATGAGTTTATTCTGCCAGATAGCGTATTGCTTAGCTTTAAAACTCAATTGTTCGTGCATGTTAAATTTTTTTTTTCCATTGAGGTGTGCGTGATTTTATAAAAAATGGACAAAATTGATATAAGAGGTGCGATAAAGTAGCTCTGTGAAAAGGGATTATCACCGCAAGAAATTTATAAGGACATGGTAGAAGTATTGGGTCTCAAAAAACTCTCTGCACGTTGGGTTTCTCGAACGCTGACGGCAGACCAGAAGCGTGTTCACCACGTTGCAGCGGAGACAAATTTGGAAATCATTAACAGGAATCCCGATGAATTTAAGCGAAAATTTCTTACGGTCGACGAAACATGGGTTCATCACTGGAATGGCGGCATAGGGGTTCCAGTCCCCTTCAAAAATTTCGTGTTATACTATCAGCTGGTAAGATCATAGCTACAGTTTTTTGGGATTTTGCAGGTGTTATTTTCGTGAATTATTTACCGCGTAGGCGTACTATAACAGGTAAATATTATGCAAATTTAATACCAAAAGTACGCGAAGCGATCAGAGAAAAGAGAAGAGAAAAATTGAGTCGAGGTGTGCTCTTCCACCAGGACAACGCTCCAGCCCACAAAAGTTGTGTTGCAATGGCTGCCATTCACAAGGCGGGATTCGAAATTTTTGACTAACCCCCTTATTCTCCCGGTTTGGCTCCCAAAGACTACCATCGTTTTCCAAAATTAAAAGAACATCATCGTGGAATCCGCTTTGATAACGAAGTGATGTCGGCGGTAGATGAATGGCTGAAGACCAAAAGTTTTGAATTTTTTTCAAAAGGGTTTGAGACACTTTAACACCGATACACCAAGTGTATAAACGTTGCAGGTGACTATGTTAAAAAATAGTTTCATTCTTCTCATGCGTTTGCTACTATGTTAGGGACAACAATTCGTGAACTATCTTTTTCTTCCTAAATCAGAACTTTACAGTTTGTCATAAACTCTTTCAAAAACCATTACTTTCGTTTTGCTTACATTTATTTTCATCCCTTTGATTTTCAGGGCATCATGCATAACATACAAAAAACATAACATAATAATTTTAAGCGTTTTAAACCGAGAAAAAAAATGTTTTTATTTGTATTTTTAACACTCAACAGAAGCATGTAACGTCAATTTTTTTCAATAAATTAAAGGTTAACAGCCTGCGATATTGACGGCGCGATAAAAGATTTAGATATTGATGATGTTGCTCAACGACACGTTCTTTCAGACAATGTTTGTAATGATAATAATAATAATTAAGTAAGCTTATTCCTCATGGAATGGATAATTTTTGAATGGCTAGTAATTGCAGTCAAAATGAATAGATTGATGTGAACCTTAAGGTCACATCTTTGACTTTGAACAGAGAAAGCGCTTATGCGAAAAAAAAAAACAAAACGGGACCGTCTGTAATAGAATAATAAATAATCATTTATATCAATGAGATCGAAAATAAAACAATAAAAGTTTTTTTCTTTTTTAATTATTATTATACGTGGGTAAGTGCATTATTTTATCTCGACTTTTAAATCATTCAAACACCTGAAAGTGGTTCCAGGCTACCTATTGTTATGATTTTCTATGAGAAGTATGTACAGGGTGATTTCGCGAATGTGCTACTTTACTTCCGGTAAAGGTTCAAAGTTGTAAAATGAATTTTTTGAATGTAACTCAATCTTTCTTTTTAACAGTAAACTCGTTTTCGTCTTTGCGAGAACTTGCCTTTAATTCTTGAAGATATTTTGATGCGTATCTTTTTTGTAGTATCGGCGAAAAAATGAGGCGTTTATCATTAAGATTTTGAGAAAATCTTTCCTTAAAATTTTTTTTGTATTTTTAACACAAAATTTTGACGTTTAATCGTATTTTTTGTCTTGCAGTAAGGAAGATGGTTTATTTTTGTAAATATTGGAATATTTTTCTACAGGGTGTCTAAGTAGTATTGTTCCAACGTCATATGTTAGTATGGTGTATGCAATTTTGCGGCATTTTATGGTGGGTATTAATTGCCTGTGAGTTTTAGCCCTTCTGAGGACTTCCTCATTTGTTACATGGTCTGCCCAAGGTTTGCGCAGTATCCTCCTTTGCAGCCACATCTCAAATGCCTCTAGTCGGTTCATTGTACTGATCTTGAGTGTCCACGTCACCGTACCATACAACAGTATTGACTATATATAACATTCAGTCATCCGTTGTCTTAGCTTAAGGTTCAAATCATCATTGCAAAGAAGCGGTCTCATTTTATTGAACGCTGCGCGCGCCATCTTTTTTCTGATTTTCATTTCTGTATCAGGGTCCAGTGTTTCCGTTATGATGCTTCCGAGATATTTAAACTTTGTGACACGTTCTAATGGGGTACCATCGTGGTTTAGATTGACGTTATTCTGTACCGTACGACTCACTACCATGAATTTTGTTTTATTAGCGTTGATATTCAAGCTTGATTATTACTAACAATAATTTTTCACTGTTATAGCGTCTCAATACTTAAAATTCTCCAATTCCTATCTTATTTTTGTTTTTTAAAACCAACTCTTTTTATTAAATATTGTCATTATATTTTTCATACAAATATTCCCAACATGCAATAATCATATTTTTCAAAAGATCTTAAAATTCTGTATTAAAAATAGTATAATTTATAAATTCAGGTAGTTTACCATTTTTTTTAGTTTTTTGATTCTCCATAAAAAACAATTTGACCGATTTTGCTGAAAATCTAATCAGTTGTAAGTTGCGTAATTATGCGTCGAATGCAATTGATCCCACGTCGATATCATTTTTTGTTCTCGAGATAATCGAGACGAAAAATAATTCCGAACGCACATACGAACATACGCGCATACGTACATACACACACAGACGTCTACTTAAAAACTATTCTATTTGAGTCTGGGGACCTTGAAATGTGGAGATATGTTAAAATTCGGGATTCGCAAAATCGGACCCATTACTATAACTTCCCGCTGGGATGTTAAAAAATAATAAATTCTTATCAAGTCCAAAAAGGTTATTAAAATGAACATTTGAAATTAGTTTGTTATATGTACAGTTATTTGTCAGTTAGTACAATTATTGAAAATTGGAGGAACATTATTAGAACTGTGAGAAACATTTTGGCTAACATGCTAGGTAGTAGGGTTATTTTGTTGAATATTTTGTACTGTGAAAATTTTATTTGCCACCTCAACCTTATTTTTAAGAGATATTTTAATATATCTTTCAGCAACGTTTAATGATATTCATCTGCCATGCCTCTTTAAACTAGTTATGTCGGCACCAGAGTCAACCAATATTGTTGCAGAAGACTGTCGAAAGCAGTGACCAGTATTTCCTGTCGGATTTTTCAAGTTCAAATATATAGCAACTATTTTAGGAATTTTTCTAAATTGATGTATTCCTACTACTTGTCTACAACCCTTTTCGCTTTGATATTTTAAGAAAAATCGGTCACTGGTCATATTTTCTGGTCTTAACTAAAAATAAACTTTCGATAAAGATCTAGGTAAGGTCTAGGAAGTATGCCATTACAACATTTTCCGAGAAAGAACTCGTGTTTTTACTCTTGCGATAGACCATAAAACGTTTATATGCATATTCGTACTTTTCTCTTGATTTCTTTGGCAATAATTCTAATGATGCAGTATTCACTGCCTCAACCAGCTCTGGAGGAGTCCCAGAAATGGAAAATTCATCATCACTTATCATTTTACATTGTTTTGTTTTCGAAAATACCAGCAATTAAATTTATATGCGTCAAGTTTGAAAATTAACATTAATACGTTTCCATAGTAACGCAACCAATTTTATTACGAATTTCAAAGCACCATTTATTTATGAATAAAATTTTGTTTTCGAAAACACCAGCAATTAAATTTATATGCGTCAAGTTTGACAATTAACATTAATACGTTTCCATAGTAACGCAACCAATTTTATTACGAATTTCAAAGCACCATTTATTTATGAATAAAATTATTCGCAATTTATTCAAAATTAATAGTCTGTCGAATTTTAAACGATTTGCGGAAAAATAGTATGTTTACCTCGTAGGAACAGCCACATTCCTGGACTCTGTGTCATCCAGGAATGTCAGGCTTTTCTTACACGGTAAACAATATACTATTATTAAAAATAAAAATTTATGCTGTTTTTCTTTTTTGGGTCACCTTATGTATACAGAAATAAGAAGACGGATAGTATTAGCGAGGGCAGCAATGTCAAACTTATCCAAGATATGGAAAGACGGTTGCATAACCAGAAACACTAAAAGAGCCCTTAGGGTTTTCGATATTTTCATATGGTTCAGAATCCTGGACAATAAAGGCGAGCGACAGGCAACGAATAGATGCCTTTGAAATGTGGTGCTGGCGGAGGATGCTTCGCATACCCTGGACTGCACTCCGGTCCAATGTGTCAGTATTCATCGAATTAGGAATCAACGATCGATTATCCACCAGTTGCCGACGTCGCATTCTGGGTTATTTCAGACACATCACCAGACGAGATCAAGACAATCTAGAAAGACTTATCGTGTAGTGCAAAGTGGAAGGTAAAAGGTCAAGAGGAAGATCTCCATTACGATGGATAGACCAAATTAAAGAGATTGCAGGGCAAACCTTGCAGACAAATTTAAGAGTAGTGGTGGAGACAATCGACCCATCAATGCTCATAGACATGATGTCACAACTCTTCAGCAATGAAATATTTTTTAATCAAGCACAGTTTGTGTGTCCAATAAAGGTCCTTGACAATTTATATAAATATATATATATATATATATATATATATATATATATATATATATATATATATATATATATATATATATATATATATAAACATCGGGTTACGTCTTCCGATTTCAAATCGCCATTCCTCTCTGTTCATCCATAGGTCTTCTTCCAGATCCGTCTCTCGAATTTCCTTGTCCAATTCGTCTCTCCAGCTTCCGCGCAGTTTTCCTCGTTCTCGGTATTCTTGTGGGTTTCAGTTTAGTACTTTCTTTGAGATTATGTGATCTGACATTCTTTGGACGTGCCCATACCATGTTAGCTGTTTAGTTATAATGTCATCAATAATGGTGTGTTGTATTCCCATTTCTTGTCTAATGGTTTCATTTGGGACTCTATCTCTCCTGGATTTTCCTGCCGTACTTGTCCAGAAGTCCATTTATGTGGCTTTTAGCTTTTTTTTGTTTTTTTCTGTTATCGGCCACACCTCCGAGCTATTTATTATTATGCTTGACAATTTTTCTCCACTAAAAACTTTACTTACCCAGTACATTAGTCACAACTAGATAAACACCTAATTATTAAAAATAAAAGGTTAATGAGGTCTTATAACGCAGTATTCGTGTCAATTTTAAAGAGAACCGACAGAATAGAGGATTTTTTTGAAAGGTTAAAAAATGTAAATCTTTAGCAGCGTCACGCCACTGAATCTATTTAATGAACACTTGAAATAATACAATGTTTGAATACAAAGTTCTAAGTGTTAAATGAAATGTGCGAAAATATTTCATTAATTTTCAAATCAAATTTTTATCTCACGATTGTGCTGTCTGCACTGCTTATATTTTTAATCTCTTTTATTTTACATTAACGTTATTAGATGAATTTGTTAACGGTTGTTTGACCTTTTTGGGTCGCTCTATTCAATCGGGACTATATATGCACGCATAAATCATTTCTATACTTGACACGTAAGAGCATATTTCTCACATCTCGTCCGGGAAACTTTTCTGCATTCGACGATTTGAATAATTCGACCGTGAATCTGTATCTGCGGGTTTTGTACAGAAAACAGTCCAGAAATATTTACGATATCGGCGGGAGATCAAGAACGAAACCCGTACCAGGATTAAGGATAGTTGAAGCCAAACGGCGCTATTGCCTAATACAACTAACCATAAATAACGCGAGAATGGAATACCCTACAAACAAAATTTTAGCTAATCGAATAAAATAACCATTAAAAATTGATTCTTAATAGCCTTTCAAAAGAATAATTTAAAATATCTTAGATATCCTTATTAAAATGCTGAGGATAAGACACAAGTGATCCCAATCTATAAAAACGGCGATAAAAATGAAGTCATAAACTATCGACCAACTTCACTGATCACTGCTGTGGCCAAAATCTTCGAAAAAATTATAAAAATCCGACTTTCGTCCTGTCTCAAAAAATGTAACATCCTCTTCTACAAACAATATGGTTTTCAAAAAGGTGTGTCGACCCAAAATGCTATTTTAGATCTAACAGCTGAAATGTACTCTGCTATGGATAACAAGAAGGCATCTCTATGTGTCTTCATAGACCTGTCAAAGGCGTTTGACACAGTTAGCCACCCACTACTTCTCAAATCACCTTAAAAACGTAGGTGTAAGAGGAACCACACAAAAGCTGTTTCAAAGTTATCTGCTAAACAGAAAACAATGCGTGAAAATTGGAAACCGCAAAAGTGACTTCAAGAATACGGTGTGCCCCAGGGAACCATCCTGGGCCCAATTCTTTTCAATACTTACCTTGACGACTTATTCTCAATTCCAACAACAGGAAAAAATTTCACATATGCCGATGACACAGCCATTTTTTACTTCCCTCAATGTTTCCAATATTTTTACTAGCACACCTGTAAAACAGATTAAATATATTGGGGTCATTATAGATAATCAACTCAAATGGGAACTCCATATAAACTATGTAATAAAAAAACTTCAATTTCTAATGCATCGTTTTAAGGTCCTAAGAGATATACTAGACAACAAAACACTTAAAACGTTATATCTCGCACCCATTCAAACGCGTATAAATTACGGAATATTAGCATGGGGATCATCTGGGAACTTTTGTTATTTTTTGCTTTGTCTATATTTTATAAAGATAATAAATATTAATATTATAATATATTGAAACATTAACAAGGAAGAAACCCAAAAAAATAGTGTAATGGTATAGTGTATTACATATCTAGGGCAGTAATGTAAGAAAAGTCTCAGAGCACATGTTTGTTGGCCGAGGCGAAGCCAAGTCCTTTCATTAAAAACGTCAATTTGCCCATAATTTGACAACTAAGCCTTATACAAAAAAAAAATTTTACGGGTTGCACTCTGGGAGTGCCGGCAGAAGTGAAAACTTAAGTATTAACGTTGTGCGCCCTGCGCCGCCTAAACGACACAGCCGGCGCAGGCATACATTTTCGCCGCGCCGTAGAAAGAGAGGGGGATACTCCCTCTCCTACGCTACGCCAGCTGTCTACTCTCCATCCGTCTTACGAATTTTCGATCAGGTCACGTGTCCTGACGCGAGTTTATCATTTTATACCCATTACAAAAAAAGTGTACAACGCCGCTAAAGAAGTTTTCACTTCAAAAAATATTATTTTTAATCTGAAAAATATTGTCTCCAGATTTCCATAGTTTATGAATAATGCATTATTTTTATTAACGCTTTATTATAAATCATATATTAAACATCAGTACCAGATTTGAATGTTTTCGATTTCTTTCTTCCGCTTTTTGTTTGATCTTCTTTCAATATGGCGCTTTTCTTCCTACCTCGACTTTTTCGTTTTCGGCTACCTCGTTTTCGGTTTTGTCGCTTTTGGCTGCGTCGTCTACGGCTTCTGCTTCTATTTTTTCTTCGTCTTCGAGCCTCCGTTATCGGCAAACCAAAACCTAATTTAAACCTTCCCCCGTCACGCTATGGTGTCCATAACATCTGCTAAAAACGACACCTCTCCTTGGACCATTTTAATGCAGCAAAAACAGAACTTAATCAATAAACTAATGAAAAGCACTTAAATTTTGAATTTAGCTACTAAATTAATTTGTCAAAATGACATAAAAAATGTACTTGAATTTTTCAGTTTGTTGAATAAGGTTGCCAAGTTACCAGTCAAGAAAAGTCGCATTTTATATTGCTCCAGTGAAATATATCCGTGTTACGAATTTTCGATCAGGCCACGTGTCCTGACGCGAGTTTAACATTTTTTACCCATTACAAAAAAAGTTCACAGCGTGCCATAAGAAGTTATCACTTCAAAAATGTGTGTTTACGTTTATACCATCTGGAAGCACATTTATGAACGAATATCGGAACCTCGCATTTTTTCGCTGCCCGCTACACACGAAATGCTCCCATACGAAAAATATATCGTCGAGAAAGATCAACGGGGGATTAGGAACGAAACTCACACTAGGATAAAGGATAATTGGAGCCAAACGGCGCTTCAGCTTAATACGACTGACCAATAATGACGTGAGAATCGAATACCTCACAAATAATATATAAAATAAATTTAAAAGAATAACATAAATTATTATGTTTAACAATACTGAGATTAAAATAAATTGAACTTAAAAAAAAATCAACCATTAACGAAATCTACACTTACATATTGTGAAAGGCTTTCGCGGCCATCGTTTATTGGTGAATGGTTTTTCGGGTATTTCGCCATCTCTAGTGGATGGCATCTTCTGGAGATATAATTGCCTGCTTTTTTAAGGCTGACAGTATATGACATTTGTATGTCACGATCGCAGGTTGTATATTATATTGATTTATATTTTACAACGTGGTGTTTTAAATCTAACTTGCTTTTTCTTTTTACGAAGACGATGGACGAAGTCACCAAACGAAAGTGATCAAAATTAGTTTAGTAATAGCAGCGCTGTTGTCAGCTTTTTAATTGGTTTACACATAATTATGTGTATAATTGGTTGCCTATAGCACGCGCCTAGATGGGAAAGCAAGTGAATAATTGGTTGCCTATAGCATGCGTCTATCGGCTGTAATAATGAGGTTTTTAAATCAAGGAATTGATTGAAGATCATTCTACTGTTGAAAAATACTGAATTTTTTAACACCACTGCACAAAAAGGGTTCACCACTAGAATGCGAAAACTACCGCATTCATCTCCCTCCTATGCAAGCAAAGTCATGCTCATAATATTGAACAAGAGACTGAAAGCGTTCCTTTTACCACAAATACCTAATGAACAGACATAGTTTGTTCCGGGAAAAGGGACTCGAGAGCATATTCTGAATGTACGACAACTGATTGAGAAATCAAGATAATTCAACGTAAAAATAATATTGTGTTTTGTGGATTTTAAAAAGGCATTCGATAAGGTGAGATGGCCAAAGCTGTGGAAGATTCTATCGGAAATGGGAACACCAAGACCTTTGTGTGCACCTCATTCGGCAATTATTCTCTTTCGGCGCAGCGACGGTAAGAGTCAATGATAACCTTTCAGGCGAGTTTTCAACAGCTTCTGGAATGAGACAGGGATGTATTCTGTCTCCTCTCCTCTTTATCATTTACAGCGAGTAAGTCATGAGAAAGATCCTCGAGAACTGAAATGGAGGAATTGCAATTGGCAGTAAAAAGATTAGCAACCTGCGATACGCTGACGATACCTTGATAATAGTTAAAGTCGAGGGTGAACTGCGAACTCTGATGCAAAGATTAGAAAACCAAAGCGCAGTATAAACATAAACAAGTCTAAGACCGAGGTGATGATCGAAGATCGCCTTAACAATAATAGCCCAGACATCACAAGGATTGCTGACTTCAAAGTTGTCAACCGCTTCGAGTATCTAGGATCTATTGTGACGAACACCGGCGAATGTGAGCACGAAGTCCGAAGACGCAATGGCTAACAGCGAAACTGACCCGAATCTGAAGGGATACCGTAAGAACCAAAGTTAGGCTGGTCCATTGACTCATTTTTCCTATCGCGACATATGCAGCTGAGACTTGGACAATAAAGATAGCAGATCGACGAAGAATGAATTCATTGGAAATGTGGTGCTATAGACGGCTTCTTCGAATACCATGGACTGCTCACCGTACCAATGAATCGATTCTAAGACAACTGGACATACAAACAAGTGTCATATGCCTTTGATATATCAAGAAAAAGGTTACTATTCTTGATCAAATCCATAATACTCTTGGTAAACTGGAATATTGCCGTTTGGGTCAACCGACCTTACTTCTTCTGCAAAGAACTTTGAAAAATGTAAGAAACTAGTTAATCTCACGCAAATGACTAACTTAATCAGCAAAATTAGCATTTGTTTGAAACAACGAGCGGTTGACGATAGGTAAAACACGTCATTGTTTGTTTTTTTGTGTAAAGATTTATTGGTAGTAGTGGCATATATCACCTTCTAGAATTGACAACAGTGCATACACAACTATAAGAACATTACCTAAGATTAAAGGACCTCGACTGCTAATTTCGACTGGTTATAATTGGATAATGTTGCAAGACATTTATTTTAAAACTGTAACAAAAGTGTGTCTGTACAATTAGGATATTTACAAAAAAATGTTGATTTAGTGTTTAGTTGTCCCTGACTCCAAATCTACGAATCTGGTACATACATTAATATACCTATGTTAAGAAATAAATGATTGAATCAAAGACTAAATATATTGTCAAATATCCTACGTACCCACCAGTTTCTTTTTAAATATTATTTTATATTTTCATCCCGTCTGACTCACTCAAAACAATTATGAAATTGCGTTGCCCTTACCTTGCGTCTCCCTTGTAAGGAATACAAAAGGTAACGCAATCGAAGGTGCAACCGTGAAGGTTGCTGATCACTCGTATTGAAAATCTTAATTTTAATCCCAATCTGCGTTGTTCTATCGATATTTTTCAACACGCAAACCGAATGAGATGTATTTTAATATCAGTTCAAACTGAATTTAATTTGTAAATTTATTTACCTTTAGGAAGGTTACGTTATTTAAATTTAGAAACGCTATGATTACAAACTAACGAGAATTTTATTCAAACTGAGACGATTATTTGGAAGGTAGCACGATCTTTACTCGAGAAAATCTACAAGGCACTGAATAGACATTGATATTTTTAAACACAAAAATCGAACGAGATATTTTCAAACAACAGTTCAAATTGAATTTAATTTGTAAAATTATTTAGGTGCCATGACCATTTAACGATCGTTGGCGATCATTCTGGCTATCATGTTTGCAATCATTATTTTGTTGGTAGCCGCTCGGAAAAGTTGTATAGTGGTGAGACCAAACCACTGTCTGAGATTTTTGAGCCAGGAAGTTCTTCGTCTGCCGGGGCGTTTCTTACTATTAATCTTACCCTGTATTATAAGATGTAGAATGTCATACTTTTCTGGGTGTCTCATGATATGTCCGAAATATTCAAGTTTTCGTTGTTTTACAATATTTACCACTTCTGTATCTTTATGTATTCTTCTAAGCACCTCCTCGTTTGTGATCTTTTTCACCCAACTTACTCTTAGCATTCTCCTGTACAACCACATCTCGAAAGCTTGTAGACGTTTAAGCGTGGTTTCTGTTAGTGTCCAGCTCTCGACTCCATACAAAAGAACTGGAAAGACATATGCTCTAATCATCCTCATTCGCAGGGCAATCGATAGATCGTGACTGGTAAAAATTTTTTTTTGCGAATAAATGTTGCCTGGGCACACTCAATACGTATTTTGATTTCAACTGATGGATCCCAGTCCTCGTTTATCCTGCAACCAAGGTAGCTCCCACTTGAGACTCTGTCTAATTGTGTTCCGTTGAGTAGACACTAGCAACTTGATTATGAACTCCTTTTCTTATTAGCATGTATTTGGTTTTTGCCGTGTTTATTTTCAAACCAAATACTTCGCAAGCTTCAGTCACCCTATTAATAAGTCTCTGTAGGTCATCGATGGACTGCGCGAGTATTACGGTGTCATCCGCTCATCTTATGTTGATGAGAATTTGTCCATTTATCACAACTCCCAAATCCATGCCTCCTAGGGCCTTCCCAAAAAACTCTTCAGAGTATAAATTAAAAAGGAGTGGAGACAATATACATCCCTGTCTCACACCTTTCTTCACTTCAACATCTTTCGTCAGGTGACCGTTAATTCTGACTTTGGCAGACTGGTGCCAATATAAATTACCTATCTTTGTCATCATCAATACCAGTTGTTTTGAGTATCTCCATAAGTTTGTCATGTCGCACTTTGTCAAAGGCTTTTTCAAAATCCACCAGGCACACGAACACGTCAAAGTCAACGTCTCGGCAGCGCTGTATCAGTACTTGAACTCCAAAGAGCGCTTTACGCATTCCCAATCCTGATCGAAATCCAAACTGAGTTCTGCCGATGCTCGTTTCTAATTTTTGATATATTCTCGAATGAATAATACGCAAGAATATTTTAAGAACACACAGACGTCCACTTAAAAACTATTGTATTCGACTCTGGGGACCTTGAAATGTGGAGATATGTCAAAATTCGGGAGTCACTAAATCGGACCCATTACCATAACTTCCACTGGCAAGTTAATAAATAATTAAATGGCATACAACCGATAGCCTGCCATGTTGGGAGTTTTCTTCGGATTTTTCTGTTTATCCTCTACCACTCATAAAAGCTTGTTATCAGACTTCCGTATAACTAATAATTGTCTCATGAGTGTAACATATTCACGATTCTTGACGTCGGATGATCATGACCATACGTACACAAATGGTTGACACAAACGTGACCTTGGTTGAGCCTTAACCGAGTTCATTTTTTAAATGTTTCCACGGACGTAGACGATGCATTTTCGAGAAGGGGATCGATTTAATTAACTTTGTGTTCGATCATAAAAATGTATGTGAAAAAAGGGCGCGTGGGTCCCTCCATTAAAAACGCAGTGGGGTGAGAAATGAAGGACAAAAAACGTCATATTTTGTTATAATTTTTAAGCTATAAATAAACATCGTTGACCGATCCCTCCGATGTCGACGTCTTTGTATGATAAATCACGCGATTTGCTCTCTGAGCACGTAACTTAACTTTTGTCTCTCGAATTAAATTGGGCGATGTTATCGCTGCATACAGAGAAAAAATAACACGCGAAATCAGACATGATGTGAACCTTTTTTATTGTACATACGCGATCGTATCGTTTGGAATCTGCCAAAAATAATAAACAGCAATAAACATAAATATGTACAGGATGAATCAACGATCGTTTGAAAAAAGTTCTTGCCTAGTAGATAAAAATTGTCAACAAATTATTTGTTCAAAATTTAACTATTTTTCAACTGTAGAATGTTTCTTCAATCCATTCATTGATATAAAAACCTCATTATTAGTATTGTTACGAATTTACTGAATCCGTCTCTGACGGCTACAACCGAATCAAGGGTTCATATTTAATGAGCATAGAAATTCGAGAGATAACCGGACCGTTCTCGTGGTTATTCGTTCAGGTATATAAAAAAAGGGGGAACCGCATCGAATAATGGAGAAACAGGTTGAATGATCTGGAACTGTAATATCGGAAACATAAAAGGGGAAACGATGATAACAAGAAGTCAGTATTAGCTTATGTGTTTACGAATTATTAAATGTAAATAGTTATATAGAGTTGTAAAAGTTGTATTGCTAAGTGAATATCTAAGTAGTATTGGATCGAGAGTTTTAATCGCCGGACCCAAGAAAGAACTAAAAAATCGTATCAGTATTGAAGTATGCGGTGTAAGTAAAAGAAGGAAAGGATGGTGTGGCAAAAAAGAAGGAGAGTGATAAAGATGAATTTGATAACAGGTTATCTGAAGATTTCCAAAACAATATTAAACTCTTCTGGAAGTCCATAAGAACAGCCAGAGGTAAAAATACTACCTCGCAATTGGAAAGAATCAGAAACCAAGATGGTAGTATTGTAAAAGGAGAGAAATGCGTATTAAAAAGATAAAAGGAATACTTATACAAAAGTTTATTTGAGAAAGAGGATACACAAGTACAGGCCCCATTCGGAGACATGAGTGAAAGTTGCAATGAAAGTGAAATTACTACGACAGAAATTGTGGAAGCGTTGAACAGTATGAAATTGAGTAAAGCTGCTGGGTACGACAGGATAACAGTTGAAATGCTGAAGGCTGGACAAAACGAGGTAGCTAGTCTTCTGGACCGCCTTTTTAACCTTTGTTGGAGAAGTGGTAGCGTACCAGACGACTGGTGCAAGACCGTTATCGTGCCGCTTTACAAGGAAAAAGTTCGCAGCAGGACTGTAAGAACTACCAAGGTATTAGTTTATTCAGCGTAGTCGGCAAACTTTATGCAAAGATATTGATTAAAAGAATAACGAATGAAACTGAAACGATTGTTTACAAAATTTGAAAGAGAGTGCGTATGGATTAAAAATAAATTATTTGATCGTCAAATGCCTTCTTTTCGCCGATGATCAAGTCATATTAGCGTCATTTAAAGAGGAGTTGCAGGCGATGGTTAATGTTATGCATGATGCCCTGAAAATCAAAGGAATGAAAATAAATGTAAGCAAACGAAAGTAGTGGTTTTTGAAAGAGAAGAAAGCGAAGAGTTTTTAGTTTAAGTTTTTGAAATATAATTAGTTCGAAGTCAAGTATTGTAATTGTGAATATCTAAGTGATTTGTAGAAGTAAAATTTATTGTAAAGAAATACTAGAATAAAAGTTGTTATTGTACTGAGATTTTTGAATTATCGAACCCGAGAAGTAAATAACGTAACAATATGTTTGCTTTGTTTGTTGATTGTAAGATATATTTAGTCTTGTCAGTTTGCCATTAAAATTTCTACAAAATACCATTTTCTGTAAGTTTTTTATTCAAAAGATAACAATACACGATACAGTCCACCTTTTAGTTGCCTCTATTTATTGACACACAACATTTTGCACTTTAAATTTCTCACAATTTGTAGATTTTTCTTCCAATTTTAACAATTTGGCAGCGGTGTGTAGCTGTAAAGCTATCAAATTGTGTGACGTGTATCGAATTTTTATCTGTATTAATTATATTTTAATTTTTATGGCATGGAAGTTTTCCTTATATAGAATTCATTACAAAAACAAGTGACCTTTTACAATTTTCTTTAAACATAGTTCTGATTCGGCATATTAATTGTGTTTAGTTGTAGACCACGGAGGCGCAAAGAACACGCCCTTTACATTACGAAGATTTATTCAAAGTTGTACACAAGTAATGTCGGTTATTAAAAAGTAAATTAAATTTAAAAATCAACCTGTTATTGCTTACGCCCACACATCAGTGTTACACAACACTGAAAAGCCTTTCGGATTTTTTCATCTCAATAGACCAGTTGGTTGGATCATAAAAGCGAAAAACACGGTATCGAAAAACTGTTTGCATAGAGCCTTGTCTCCTAATTGGCTAACGAACTAAACCAATGACGATCAAACAAGTAGCTTGGATTCATCAGTTTGGATAGATAAAAAAAAGGGTGGATAGGATAGGGATGAAAATAAATGTGAGAAAAACAAAAGTAATGGTTTTTGAAAGAGAAGAAAGCATGACAAACTGTGGAGTTTCAATTAAGGGAGAAAGAGTGGAACGAGTTAATGAATTTGTGTACTTGGGTTCAAAATTTACGAGAGATGGAAAGTATGACAGTGACATTGAGCGAAGGGTGTTGGCAGGAAAACAAATAAATGGGGTATGCATAGCTTTATAAACAGGTTTGATACTTGTAGGTACTCTGCTAGTATCGGGCAGCAACACAGAATGTATATGCTGCTCTCTTCCTCTTTGCCGCATAGTCGGCAGATTTTCTCAGCTGCCAGCTTAAGTTTGAACAGGTGCGCCCTTAGTGCGATGTGGCCAGTGAGCAGGCCAGAGTGCGTCTGCCCTTTTCTGGAGAGGTTTTTTCATAAACTGTCTTGATTTTCTGCAGCCAGTATTTGCATTCCACTGAGCGATATCTTCTTGCTTACAATTCATGTTTCGCTTCGGCAATGGCAATCCAACGAACTGGCTTTTTGGTTCCACCAGGGTCCTATTTCTTGTCGGTTCATCGGCTGCCATTTATCCCTGTGTGCCCAGGAACCCATGTAAGAGTGACCTTATTTGCAGTCACTAACTCAGTGAGGACCTGCATGCAGTCCCGCACCACTGATGATGTTGTGGTGCAACTCACGAGGTCCCCAAATGGCAGCGCGACTTTCAGTGAGAATATCAATCTCACTGTTGGTTACTCTGTTTTCTGTCGGGTACGTAACACACCTGAGTAAGGCATAGACCTCGACCTGGAATACCTCAGGTTACCTAAATATGCAAATAATGTTCCAAGCTTAGTATCAGTTGAGATTTGCAAACAGCGTTTGTAGTTTGTCAAATGAACAATATTTTATGTCTTACTAAAATATTCAAACACATTTAAATCCAGTAGAGAAGATGATTTCCCAATAATTTAGTGGTTTATGTCTTACTGGCTTTCCATTGGCATAACTTAGATCTAAGGATTTAAATGTGTATAATATGATTTCTTGATATATGGTACACAAAGTCTTTATCAACGTTTTATGATTTTATTTATTCACTGACCTATAACAGTTCTGTTATATTTTCTGAGTTATATTGTGGTTTTTAAGCCGTATTTTTTTTTCAGATAACGTTTCCGAGGAGTTATCGTGGGTGATGATTTAAATTGAAAATGACGGAAGTCGCCATGAGTTTAGTACCATCTGGAAGTCGGATTACGAATGTGCGGCATTACGAAGCGGCACCTCCGCCAGGAATGGAACTGGTAAGAATTTCCTTATCTTAAAATCATCGGTGATTATCAGTCGGTCTAGTCTTTGTGCAGCAATCTTCCAAATAGCGATAAAAAGTTTTATAGGAAACACTATCACTACGTTTATATAGCGAATATGAGCAATGATACAAGAAGAGTCTTAGAAGCACCCGACCTAACAAAGAAAACACAAAATATTTGGTAAAACGTATATTTAGTCTTCTTTTAGCTCCGTACACTTTTCCGAGCGATGTTTAATTGCTTTTATACCCTATTTGTGATGGAAATCGTCGAGCATCTTAAGATAACCATCAACCGCAGACTCCACCTCTTCATTGTTGACAAATATTTTACCACCGAGCTATTTAATCAAGTTTGGAAACAAATAATATACCGAGGGGGCTAAATCTGGCAAATACGGTGCGAAGAAACAGACTCCACCAAAGTACAATCCAGTCCGTTTTGATAATATTTGGACCAAGGTCTTTCAAATGAAATTATTTTATCACACATCGATGACACATGTTTTTCATGTTTAAAAATTAAATAATATAGCATTTAATTTCAATGGTTGTTTTTTAAACAACAACAAATCATGCATCAAGTGCATAATTAGAAATTGCTTCAATGGAATTGTAGCTAAGATACTTTTGCTACCATTCAATGCAACATTTTTTATTGCAACGGATTTTTACTACTACATCTTGCCATCTTATTCTCCAGGTGCCATCTTCATTCAATGAAGGTCGGCAACAATTTCGGCATACTTATTGCGATCCTCGGCTGCATGAATCAAACCTGATGTGTTCATACCAGTCCAATCGCGTATATTTTTTAGCCACAAATGTTGTCTGCGGCCAGGTCTACGTTTTGCCTCAATTTTACCTTCGATTATCAATTTCAGGATATTATACTTGTTATTACGGTAAATGTGACCTAGATGTGATAACGATGTGATAGATATTCTTCTGGACCTCTTTAACAACATTTATGATAGTGGAGAAATCCCTAAGCAATGGCTGACATCTACTTTTGTACTTATACCTAAGAAACCAAACCCAAGAGAATGCCCATTGCACTCATGAGTCACACCTTAAAGCTGTTTTTAAAGATTATCCATAAAAAGACCTAGATAAGCGGTCTTTCTTTGCTTTATTGTATAAAGTAATTCCATTTCCCTTTCCATACGTCTAAGTACTTCGTTATTAGCTACATGTTGAGTCCATGGTATTTTTAATAGTCTGCGGAAGATCCACATTTCAAAAGCCTCGAGTCTGTTCTTGATATCCACCTTTAGTGTCCATGTTTTCGCTCCATACAAGAGAACTGAGAGAACGTACGCCTTTACGAAACGGTATCGTATTTGTAAGTTCAACTTTTTCTATTGGTGTACTGATATGTTTATATTCAATTGCGAGTTTGGCAGTCTTGTTATGGCCATCACTTTTGTTTTTCTTACATTAATTTTCATAACCGGCTGATCTCTTACTCCTACAACTTTGTTGATCAGTCGTTGCAGGCTTTCAGGATTGTTCGCAATGATAACTGTATCGTCTGCATAACGTAAGTTATTGATTGTTCTCCCGTTAATTTTTAAAAAATACAAACCTATCTGCAATTTGTATGTTTCTGACATAAATAATTTTTGCACAAATAAATGTTTCCAATAAATAAATACATTTATGTAATGTTACGGCTTGTTAAGACCTTAACCCGAATAGAAATAAATCTATATCACTCTAATCCAAGAAAAATAGAAATCGATTTATTAAACGTATTAAGTAACAAAAAATAGTTTCTTTTAATATCGTCAACCACCGTTACAAATTTTACCAGTCACCTTATTCTCGTATCACTATAATCAGAGCGCTATTGATATTAAATATATAATTTTTCTCTGACGTATAGTATTTTAAATGAAGATTAATGTTTTTTGTACGTAGGCAACCAAACATACAGCGCTTGTGTATTCATAGTCACCGGCTCGTAATTGATATTAAAGTTAATTATTTTAAAACTTGTTTGCGCATCATTAATAGGATATAATAATAAAAGGTTTGTTGCCACAGCAGTCAGAAGATTGTGCGCAATATATTCATAGTCGTTCCAACAAGAATAACTGACTGTTAGCAAACATGTAGTGCGCTGTTCCCACATAAAGATGATTTATTAAAAAAAGAGACCTGTCAAAGGCTCCACTTAAATTCCAACTAAGCGAATGTCAGATGCCGATTTAAACCGAATTGGTTACCACTCAAATACACCTTTACTTCTTCAACATGATTACATATTTCCGCTTAAGAATATATGCGTGAATTTCTTTGTTTATTGTAAAGTTGGGTAATTAGTACACTCCTACACTTTTTAACCTCAACGGAAAACTTTCCAGGTAACTTCTATTTTTTCAACCAAATGACTGTAACACAGAGCGTTTATGCGGCCCACACTTGGGGGTGGGATGTGACTCAGTATTAAAAGCCATTCTGTCGAAGTCGATTTAATAACGCCAGCAATCATTCTCATTGTATTGTTGAGCTGTGCGTCTATTTTATTATTATTTATTTATTTATCAACGGACAAGCCAATTATACCATTACAAAAAGATTGTACAATGTATACATTTTACAGATGACTAAGATTATGTTAAAACTAAAAATTAACACTATTACAATTTTTTAACTGCTTTTCTAAAGGATGGTAAAGATGAACCGAACAGCTCAAGCTTGTTGTTGTGAGTGTTTGCTGACTTCAGCATTCTGTTAAGGGATTCGTTTTGACCATAATTTGTTCTACAAAAAGGGATCTTGAAAATGTCACTATTTCTACTTCTTCTAGCATTTACGGAAAGTGAGGTAAGCTCAACAATTTCAGGACAATCAATACTACCAGATCTATTTCAAGTCTTCTATGTGTTAAAATATTCAAATTTAGGGTTTTTTGAATTTGTGAATAATTGTATTCATCTCTATTCATTCCTAAGTTGTAGCCACAGTATCTTAAAAATTTATTTTGGGTACTCTCCAAGAGTTCTATGTCGACTCTATAGCATGGTGATCAAATGATAGAAGTGTATTCAAGAATAGATCTGACTTGGGCACAATAGATAATCTTGAGAGCATTGACAGATAGTTCTCTTACAAAACGAAGAGAAAAGCCCAGCATTTTTTTTGCACGAGATGAGATTTCTATTATGTGACTCTTGAAATTCATTTTTGTGTAGAATATAACTCCCAAATCTTTAATCTTGTTGGTCTCTGACAAGTTTATGTCGTTAATCTGATAAGCATAATTAATTGCCTCTTTATTTCGTGAAAAACTAATTTTTTGGCATTTACCCAAGTTCAGTTTAAGTAAGTTAATATCACACCACCTGGAAAGGTTATTTAGGTCAAACTGTAATCTCTCAGCATCAGATATGGATTGAACTGTTCTGAACATCTTTAAATCATCAGCAAATAATAGGAAGGAACAGTTGGTGATAACATTTGGAAGATCATTAACAAAGATATTAAACAGTAGTGGTCCCATGTGAGACCCCTGAGGTACCCCTGAAGGAACTTCAATTGGATCTGATACTGAACTACCATATTTGACATATTGGACTCTATCGCTAAGATAGGATTTGATCCATTCTAAAATATTTCCTTCTACTCCCAAAGACTCAAGTTTAGCAAGTAGTAAACTGTGGTTGACTCTATCAAAGGCTTTCGAAAAATCTGTGTATACGGAGTCAACCTGCAGTTTATTCTCGAGAGCATTAATGATGTAATTTTGGTAAAGCAATAAATTAGTGGTAGTAGATCTACCTCTGCAGAATCCATGTTGTTCATTGATTATAATATTTTTGAAGTCCCACGAAAGTTTTTTGGAAATCAAGCAATCAAACATTTTTGGTAATTCTGATTGATTACAAATACCTCTGTAGTTGTCAAAGTTGTCCCGTGAACCACTCTTGTGGATGGGTTTTATGAAACTGTGTTTCCAAAAGCTAGGGAACGTACCTTTTTTGAGGAATTTTGTGGACGTGTGGGCTGTTGATCCACACCGGAGCACAGTATTCTGCAGCTGAGTAGACGAGGCCCAGGGCTGACAAGCGTAGAGTAGAAGCACCCCAAGATTTTCCGCACAATTTTTGTATTATATTTTTTCTTGTTTTCAGTTTCTCTGCTGTTTTTGATAAGTGCTCCTTACACGAAAGTGTTCTATCGAGTGTCACAACTAGGTACCTTGGGTTTTTGTTATGTTTGAGAGTTGTGTTTTCAAACTGGACACTGAGTTCCCTATTTGCGAGTTTTTTATTCAGGTGAAACCAGGTTACTTCTGTTTTGCTAGCGTTTGGTTAGAGTCTGCATTTCCGGAAATATTTCACTAACTTCTGGGCATGTCTGAGATGTATAAGCTGAGTAAGAGTGTCGCGAACACCGCTCCTTGAGGTAGACCGTTTTTGAGTTTCTTTAGAGAGCTTGTGTCAGATCCCATTACGACTTGGAAAAACTCTGTCGTTCAGCATGTTGTCAAGCAGTCAGGTTATTACTTTGCACGGAATCATACACATAAACTTGTAGATCATGCCCTCTCGCCACACCGTGTCGTAAGCTGCTGACAGGTCGATAAAGGCGGCAGACGTTTTTCGATGTCTGTGGTGAGCGAAAGAACTTTGTCAACGCAGCTTCGTTTCGGTCTGAAACCAGCCTGACTGAAGCGCCAAGCCAATTGACTGAAGTGAGCCGCTGACAAGCTGTTTGCTATTACTAAAATTGGCTTGAAATTATTCAGAAATAGAAATGTACATTTGATTTGGAAACTATCAATAACTTGTGGCGGATTTTTTGTAGAATTTATTATTAACAATTTATTCTAATCTTTCCAATATGTAAATACAATAAACTCTTATTTAATAAATCACTTAGATATTCACTTTACAAAAAATCTCTAAACTTTAACTGAAACTTCTTAAAACAATCTTCTCAGAAACACCATCACTTTCGTATTAACTTACTTTTCGCGGTCTCGCGATCTTTTAAATTGGTATGAACCAACGTTCCCGAAAGAACGATTTCTTTCTGGAAATACAATTGCCGCCCGCAGCTATAAATCATCCGCTAATATGCCGGGCGTTTAATGCTACTAAAAAAAATTATATATCTTTTTATAAACGATTCCCGCCGCTTCGGGTCAAATAATGGGTACAGGGGCGTACCAGTTGACCACAATCCGTAACAATATTTTATGTAACCAGAACTACGTCGGTCCTTTAAGATATGGCATCGAAGTATGACAAAGTTATCTTTTACGAAAGCTGAATTTTTAAAGAATAAATATGACATATCTTAAATGACATTTTAATTGTAGATATAGGAATTGGTGTTGTTCTTAAATTTCTAGAGGTTGTATGCCTCGGGAAACTCCTCCCTAGGCAATGTGTTCCAAAGCCTCGCTGTTTGTTGGATAAACGAGTCTTTGGAACGAGATGTTCTGCAGGTCTACTAAGTGACCACGAAGGGGTGTGAAGTCTGAACTTGACGGGTTAATCTCGAAGAAACTGCTAAATAAGGAACTATTGGTGATATTTCAAAAAAGCATCGCTCATGAAAATATATACGAGGACAGTTTGATTAGTCAGTGACTTTTTGAATTTCCCGCGCAGTTACTCCAAATGCAACAGTCAACTATAATCTATCAGTGGGCAACTTTCTAATTTTGAGCAAGCTACGTCGTGCAGTTGGTGTTTGATAGCCGTTCAAAGCAGACAACCTCGTGAATTTTTACGAAAATGGAAAAAAGTTAATTTCGTGTGCTGATTAAGCATTACTTTTTACGTAAAAAATCCATCACTGAAACTAAGAAAAGACTTGATAAATACTACGGGAACTCGGCACTATCAATTTCAATGGTTAAGAAGTGGTTTACAGAGTTCCGTTGTGGTCGTACCAGCACTAGTGACGCCGAACGTCCAGGTCTCCCAAAAGAAGTGATCACGCCGGAAATCGTCGATAAAATCCATGAAATGATATTGGAAGATCGGAGAATGAAAGTGCGTGAGTTGGCTCATGCTGTAGGTATCTCAACTGAACGGGTACATCAAATTTTACACGAATATTTGGACATGAAAAAACTCTCTGCGAGATGGGTTCCGCGATTGCTCACACTCGACCATAAGCGCAATCGTGTGACCACTTCAAAAGAGTGTTTAGCGATGTTCAGCCGTAATCCGGACGAATTTTTGCGCCGTTTTGTTACTGTGGATGAAACATGGATCCATCACAACACGCCAGAGACCAAGGAACAATCTAAACAGTGGGTTGCTCGGGGTGAACGTGGACCAAAGAAGGCGAAACAGAGTCTGTCAGCCAACAAGGTCATGACCACAGTTTTTTGGGATGTACGCGGTGTCATTCACATCGATTACCTCAAGAAAGGTAAAACGATCACTGGCGAATATTATTCAGAGCTTTTGAACAGATTCAACGTTGATTTGAAGCAAAAACGGCCGCATTTGGCGAAGAAAAAAGTGCTGTTCCATCAAGACAATGCACGTGTGCACACTTGTCCAGTCACGATGGCCAAAATCCACGAATTGGAATACGATCTGCTACCCCATCCAGCATATTCTCCAGATTTAGCCCCCTGCGACTATTTTCTGTTTCCAAACCTAAAGAAATGGCTGGGCGGTAAGAGATTTGAGTCGAACCGAAACAAACGCGTATTTTGAGAGCTTTGAAAAAACATATTATTTGGAGGGAATAAAAAAATTAGAAAAACGCTGGACTAATTGTAAAAGGTGATTATGTAGAAAAATAAAATGTTTATTTGCAGAAAAAAATTTATTCAAAAAGTCACTTACTTATCAAACCGCCCTCGTATATAAAATAGAGACAAATTGCTAACTTTTCTACGAATTGCCCCTTTTTTTGGACGAAATCGAATAGTTTTAGGATATGGTTAGGTGCCACACTTTAAATATATGAACAGTATTCCAGGACAGGTCGGATCTGTGCCTTATAGATCATAAACAGCTGACGAAATAGCTCTTGGCACGATACAGAAAGCCAAGTTTTTGGGGTGAACATTTGTCAATGGACGTTACGTGATTTTCCCAAGAAAGGTTATTGCTGATAGTAATTTTACATGATCCTATTACAGGAGTTTTTTGAAGTGATAACTTCTTATGGCACGCTGTGAACTTTTTTTGTAATGGGTAAAAAATGTCAAACTCGCGTCAGGACACGTGGCCTGATCGAAAATTCGTAAGACGGATGTATTTCACTGGAGCAATATAAAATGCGACTTTTCTTGACTGGTAACTTGGCAACCTTATTCAACAAACTGACAAATTCAAGTACATTTTTTATGTCATTTTGACAAATAATTTAGTAGCTAAATTCAAAATTTAAGTGCTTTTCATTAGTTTATTAATTAAGTTCTGCTTTTGCTGCATTAAAATGGTCCAAGGAGAGGTGTCGTTTTTAGCAGATGTTATGGACACCATAGCGTGTCTTAATGACTCTAATGGTTCTCCCCCCGACAAAATTTTAGATCAAATAATTTATCAGTGCAAGAAGCCGTTAAAAAATGCATCAATTGCATCAAAAACTGGACTGAAAGCTGGTTTGATCAAAGAGAACGGGGGAAGGTTTAAATTAGATTTTGGTTTGCCGATAACGGAGGCTCGAAGACGAAGAAAAAATAGAAGCAGAAGCCGTAGACGACGTAGCCAAAAGCGACAAAACCGAAAACGAGGTAGCCGAAAACGAAAAAGTCGAGGTAGGAAGAAAAGCGCCATATTGAAAGAAGATCAAACAAAAAGCGGAAGAAAGAAATCGAAAACATTTAAATCTGGTACTGATGTTTAATATATGATTTATAATAAAGCGTTAATAAAAATAATGCATTATTCATAAACTATGGAAATCTGGAGACAATATTTTTCAGATTATAAATATTTTCACGCGCGTTAATAGTTCACTTCTGCCGGCACTCCCAGAGTGCAACCCGTAAAAATTTTTTTAAACTCATATTAATGTATAAAATTGTAATTATCAATAATAATAAATGAGAATAAAAATTTGTTTTTTCGGTGCAAAACGTTTATTTATCTGCAACTTGGTTGAACAGCAAAATTACATTTGTTGTTGATGTCGATCGACGTTACCGCACCTGTCGAAGCCGTTTTATGCATTTTATGTAAATTCTCGGTCGCGCGGTACAAGTATTTGCAACAACTGAAAACAATGTTAACATGCATCTAATGCGGTCGACGAAAGAGCATTGTTGCATTATTTGCGTGTGCGAGAAACATAAATCACAGTTACTAGAATCCTTATAGAACCAAAAAAAATTATAAATCGGGAACGTTGAAGGCGTGGCGGTCGAGGAATGTCGATCGAAACTTCCTTCTACTTTCGGTTTCGATTTCATTTCGTCGTTTATTTATTCTGTTTGCAATTAGTGTTGCATACGTTTAGGCGCTTGTCAGAGACGATCGTTGTTTTTGACAGATCAGGGAATCTCCTTGACTCGTTGAGAAATTTCAATGGAAAATGGTGTTAACCCAATTTTACAAAAATTCTGCATTAATTAAACTTTTTTATTAATTTATTTCTTCACGGGCAAGCCCTTTTAAATTAAATATATTAAAAACAACAGTAAGAAAAATATACAATTTACACAAATTTAGACATAAACCCTAAAATGGATATTCATAGTTTTTAAAACAAGATATACAAAAATCATGAAATGGTACAGTATAAATTACTGAACATTCAAATCACGCATATAACTTTTAAATTTACTAATCGAGACATCAAAAAGTGTCTCATAGATCTAGGAAGAAATGTGTAGAATGCATAATTATATAGACCAGGGTCGATAATTTTAAAAATGGTAAAAAGTGAAAAAAAATAATAGTAGGATGAAACCCGTCAAAAAAGGACGAGAATATAACAAAAATGAAAGGAAAAATAATTTACGGGCGATCTGAGGTCGGGAATTGGAAAGGGGTGAGTTTTTAAGGGTAAAAAACGGTGTATCTCAATTTCCGACAAAACTACAAGTCCTATGAAAAAAAATTAAATGACAAAGTTGTAGGTAATAAAGAGACCTACAACTTTCGTAATTACACTTTTTTCACATAACCTCAAACCTCATCTTATGCAAAAAAAATTTTTTTTACGAAATTTGGTGAAAACTTCCTTTTTTATGTTTTAAAGACACTAATTTTTTTTATTTGAAATATTCATTTTTTCACCTTATTTTGACTTAATATCGAAAAAACACCCTAATTTTCAATCGAAAATTCTCGCGTCAAAATATCAGCTTTTTAAAAAAAGTCGGGGAGTTTTTTGTTCGTTGAAATCTCTTCTTTCTGATAATGTAAAAAAATATATACATTACTATGGTAAATGTTCTCAGAAAATGCAAAGAAAAGAAAAAAACTCGAATCCGAAATGAAACAAAATGCACCAATGTGGAAGAAAAAACCTACGAGGAAGTTAGTGATTCAGATGAAATTGTGGATGAAGGACCAATTCAGACTAAAAATAATATTTGATACGAAGACGGTGATGGTCTTGAAGATTTCGAAGATCTGTTAGAATCGGGAAGGTTTGTCGAATCTAACGATGAAGAAATGCCACCGAAGAGACAAAAAGTAATGGATAAGTGATTAGGGTTCAAGATAAGATTTATAAATAAGAAGATTAATGCATTTTAAAATATTATTATGAATAATAATAATCAGTATAAAGTATCTAAATTCAATAGTACGATTTACATTTCTATTCAAATATTATGAGATTTTCTATGACATAAATGTAATTAGAATTTAATAAATCAACTTTTTGACTAAAATAAATTGCAGCAATCACATTTTTTAATTGAAATCCCCCTTTTAAATCCTATCTTTAATATTTTGAACAACTATTTTCGCATGCTTCTTGCAATCTTTATGATTTATGGATTTGTAATTTTTTTGTTTATCAATGTAACATAGAATCTTACGTTTTTCAAGTAATTAAAGTGTAAATTTTACTAAATAGCTCAAAATTGTACATGGTGATTAAAAAAAAAATTTCGGATTCGAGTTTTTTTCTTTTCTTTGCATTTTCTGAGAACATTTACCATAGTAATGTATATATTTTTTTACATTATCAGAAAGAAGAGATTTCAACGAACAAAAACCTCCTCGACTTTTTTTAAAAAGCTGATATTTTGACGCGAGAATTTTCGATTGAAAATTAGGGTGTTTCCACTTCCCGACCTCAGATCGCCCGTAAATTATTTTTCGTTTCATTTTTGTTATATTCTCGTCCTTTTTTGACGGGTTTCATCCTACTATTATTTTTTTTGGTTTCAAAAATTATCGACCCTGGTCTAATATCTATGGATTGGTATGCGAAATGTTCGACTCTGCCTTGTAGTCCTCGTCGGAACATACATACATACATACGCCTTTTTCCCGTAGGGGTAGGCAGAGACCACTTCCTTCCACTTGCTACGGTTCCTACACACATCTTTTACTTCCTCTACTTTCATTAGTGCTCTCATGCATGCCCGTAGGTTGTTGGTACTCTTGACATGGCCTTTCTTCAAAACAATGTTACTCTGATCGAGATATTTTCGCCGAGGTCGACCTTTACCGACTCGCCTTATAAATTTGGTTCGTCAATCTTCCTTCATCCACACTTTCTACGTGTCCAAACCATCTACGCATTCCTTTATCTATCTTTGTAACCACATCTTCTTTTACAACACAGCGTTCTCTTATCTCACTATTTTTTACTTTATCCAACCGAGTCACTTCAGATATACTTTTCAGACTACTCATCTCCGCAGCATTAATCCTATTTTCATGCTTCTTCTGCTAAAACCAACATTCACGACCATACATATGTGTAGGAACCAAGACAACTCTATGCAAAGCGAAAGTCCCTTTTTTGACACTTTCTGGATGTTCGTAAAGCTATGCAGTGCCCCATTCTTTTGTTTTCCTGCCAACACCTTCGCTCAATGTCACTGTCATACTTTCCATCTTTCGTAAACTTTGAACCCAAGTAGGTACACAAGTTCATTTACTTGGTCCACTCTTTCTCCCTCAAACGAAACTTCACAGTTTGTCATGCTTTCTTTTCTTTCAAAAACCACATCAAATGTACTTTTTTAATAACTCTTTATGTACGATATTAGAACGGTACCTAATTATATATTTCAATAATAAAAATTTCATAACACGGACTTTCTTCGTCCGTAGTATGATTCTAAAATGCTGATGATTTGTTTGAATTGAAAAAAAATTATCTCCGAATGTAATGTGTGGCTCGTTTAAAATGTTGTTCGTTGGGAAATCGTTAAATAAAACTTGATATAATGATCGTCTGTTAAACGAAAAAGACAAAAAAACGAAAAAGATACCGACTACTTATTTATCCTTTACACATTTTTACGAGAGGAAAAAACAAATTCTACAAACCTAAACTTGAAAAGGTATAGTCATTGTGAACAAATATTTCATTATTGGCCTTGCTTTCCAAAATCTTCAGTGGACTTTGTTCTCTTTGTTCTTTTTTTCACGGTTCCTTAAAAGACCTCTTACCTCTTCTATGTACTCTCAAGCGTCAGTTAAATTATATTTTTAGCCAGGAAACAAGTTGTTTGAATGGAAATAATATTAACAGCAAGTCGGTGTTTGATCGGATAGAATTTGGTTCAGCGTAATTAGATAAATGATGTGCACCTAAGGCCGTCATGCAAAACGGTATTTACGCTCGCTAAACGTGACATTTTTAAGAATTATCTAATCGCCACAAGAATATATAAAATGATTTATTTATCTTCTTTTTTTTTCCTTCGACCATTAACCCACATTTCGGAGCGTCAGTGCAGGACTCTATACAATCGACAAACCACAAATCAAATTATTAAAAATAATTTTCGCATGGTGGTAGATGATAGATACGAGGTATAGGGAAAATCACGTAGTGGGCGACATCTATTATTGATCGTATGAACTTCTCGAGGTGTGAAGAACAAACTAAGCTCCATTTATTTATATGGGTGAAAAGTAATCTTTATATGTTATTTTGAGTAATTTAAGCATTGAAAATATTATATTTAAACGATGTTTTGTAAAAAATTGATGTTCATCATCATTGTCAACCCATACGCGTCCATTGCTGGACATAGGTCTCCCTCAGTCTTTTCCATCTGTCTCTATTCTGTGCTTCCTGTATACAATTGCTACTAACACGTTTCAGGTCGTCAGTCCATCTGGTAGGTGGGCGGCCTCTACTGCGGAACGCTTCTTGCCTTGGCCTCCACTCGACGATACGTCTTGTTCATCGGTTGTCCTGCCCAGTTCCATTTTAATGTAGCAATTCTTTCTATAGCGTCGATTGTCCCTGTTCTTTGACGTATTTCTTCGTTTGGGATCCGGTCTCTAAGAGAGACGCCCAACATCCGGCGCTCCATAGCCCTCTGTAAGTGTCAATGTTTCCACGTCATAAGTAAGAAGGGCAGCACACATTGATTAAAGGTTTTTCTTTTGAGGCATACGGACAAGAGTGACTTAAATATGTAATTTAATTTCCAAAGGCTGCCCAGGTTATTCCTATTCGACGGGGGAGCTCACATGTTTGGTTATCCCTGCCTAGTCTAATTTCGTTTCCCAAATATTTATATGACACAGTCTGCTCAATATTTTTTCCAGCGATAGAAACAATACGGTTAAGCACCAGGTTCGTCATTATTTGTGTCTTGGTCATGTTGATTCTCAGTCCGACCTCGAAGGAAGCGTGATGGAGTTTTTTCAACATTGCTATTGCATCATCTATACGATCGGCTATGAGGACGATGTCGTCTGCAAATCTTAAATGACCAATCTTCTCTCCATTTATATTGATACCATGTTCGTATAGGTCTGCTCTCTCACAAGTATGTTCCAAAAGTGTCGTAAATAACTTTGGAGAGATGGTGAAGAGGGTATAAGGGGCGAAGGTTAAATGGTCAAAACCAGCCCAAATGTCAACCTCTCCTGCACGCGTGGTGGCTTAAGTCACCAGGTACACCCTGCTAGATAACAAAAGAGCCTCTAGCGACCAAATATCTGCGGAATAACCGTAACAACAAGAATATGAGGAAATGCGATTCTAAAGACCCTCTGTCAACCCGCAATTGGCCAGCGTGACAGTGAAATGGCCAAAACCCCAAAAGTTATTTTTCCATGGAAGATGAAAGAATTGGTGTTAATAAACCACAAAATCTGAAAATGCATAAAATTAAAAAAGGTGATATGGAGTATAAATCGCTAAAAATATGCTTTGTTCTACAATGCTCTACATATGGCAATTCGATTATATCTTTGCATACATTTTCTTCAAATTATAAGGCAGCTTGGAAATGAAAGATCATAAAGATAGGAAAGCCAAAGTTTATGTTTGTTTGCAGCAACACTTTGTAAAAGATAATTTTTTCAGTGGCAAGTTTGATATCCTCTTGATATCCTGCTTTACAGGAACATTCACAAACCCATGTCTCATCTAGCTTAATAGTGATTTCATGAGGAGATTGTAGAATTATAGAGGATCTCATGCATAAACTATTGATGACTTTTTCATAAAGACCGTCAGTTCCGCATAAAATAATGTGGCCAGCATTAAAAACCTCTTCACCTTCCTTAATTGGTCGAACACGTTCACCAACCTAATACAATATGTCCGAAATTGATATTTCGACTTTCATAGGCATTGCAACAAGAACTCCAGGGACAACAGAACTGAAAAACTCCGAAAACCTGGACACACATGGTTTTTACTGGCATTTAACATGAATCCAGCGACAATAAAACTGAAACGTCGAAAACAAACCTTAAATCCAATTTCAATACAATAGTTTAACACAAAAAATCAACTCAAATCTCTAAGATAACTAAAATTCCCTCCAATAAAAACTTTGGTTTAACAAGTAATCAAATGACAGAATATTTGTTGTTCACACCTCGATCCGATATTTTGTCATTGACAGCGCCATCTCGCGTTTCGCGATTTTTACCTATACGACGTATGATATTGGTCTCCCAATTTAATCTAACTATAAACAGGGTTATTTATATCAAATGACACGGAAGATAACGAGAATTTTTCCCTTGGTTAAATATCTTGGAATACAACTCGATCCACACTTAAGGTTTGCCACGTCTTTTTTTCGTTCTCTAACGAGTACTCTGCTAGCGATTGGATTTTTTCCTGCATAATTATTTGTAGCATTTGATATTTTTTTCTCCTTATGACATGTCCCATGTACAGCAGTTTTCTTCTCTTAATTGTCGGAATCACTTCTCTCTCCTTATGCATACGTCTCATCATTTCCACGTTGGTTATTCTCTCTACCCATGAGATCCTCAATATTCTCCGGTTTATCCACATCTCAAATGCCTCCAGTCTCCTCATGATGTTACCTTCAGTGTCCAGGCCTACATCCCGTAGTGTAGTATAGACAGCACATAGCATCTCATCAGTCGTATTTTTAAATCAAGGTTTAAATCTCTGCAGCAGAAAAGCCTCTTCATTCTTGTAAAGATGCTTTTTTCCTGTTCTATTCTAATTCGGATTTCTTGGGAGCTATCATTGTTCTCATCAATAATCGTGCCTAGGTATTTGTATGGTCTTACTCTTTCAATAGGCTGGTTCCTCACATATATCTTACGATTGTCTTAAGTTGTTTTTGTTATCAGCATATATTTTGTTTTGCTTATGTTTAGTGATAGTTCATATTCTTCGCTTACTGTGATCATTCTGTTAATAAGCGTCTGTAGGTCTTCGTGTGTTCCAGCTAAAATAACTGTATCGTCAGCGTACCTTAGATTATTTATTGTCATGCCGTTAATTTTAATGCCCATGTCCTGATCATCAAGTGCCCTATTAACTATGTCCTCCGAGTACAGATTAAAGAGGATTGGTGATAGTTTACACCCCTGACGAAGACCTCTTTGTATTTCTATTTCCTCTGATGTGATGTCTTCTATTCGTACTGCTGCTTTTTGGCCATAGTATAGGTTTGAGATTATTTTTATGTCTCTGATATCTATCCTTCTCTTGACCAATATTTCTATGAGTTGGTCATGTCTAACTTTATCAAATGCTTTATTGTAGTCCATAAAGCAGGCGTAAATATCTTGGTTTATGTCTAGACATTTTTCCTTCTAGAATCACATAAAATTGTCGGTTTTGCTGTAAGGCTCTATTATCTTTACTATTTGATAGTCTTTAGTAGTTTCATAGATCTTAGCCAGTAATTTACGGTGGTCCACCAAGACAAGCCCAGTAATAAGCTTTTTCTCAAAGCCCTCTTTAATGTGCTCAGTGAGAGCAAGGACTTGATTAGTACAAGAAATTTTTCGTTATATTGTCCGTTTTTTCCCTGGCAAGCAAAGGTAATGTTTGTGATTTTCTGCTGCCGTTGAAAAATTAAAAAAAAACATCAGTAATAACATCGTTTTCAACAAAAATAACAGTCAACCTGTTCTAATATCGTACAGTTTTATTAATAGTAAAGTATTTAAAAATAACTATAATTTTTTTCTTTGCTAGTCCAATACTGAGTGCCGCAGTAAATTGTTCATGTTAATGACAGTTTGGTAAAGATCAAGCGGAACCGATGACAAATGGTATAAATAAACGGCGACAATTCGACAATAATCCGTCGTTATAAAGACAATTGCGATTGCGCCATTTGGATAATAAGCCGTGTAATGTCATAGGCGTAACAAAAAAATAGTCATTTTATAAGTCATGAAAAAACAACGAATTAAAATCAGATTGTGGCTGGAGGCTACTATATTTTATACAGAGTAAGGATGATGTATGGAACGTTCCAATTATTTTGGAAACGGTTTACACGATATTTGTGGTTCGTCATCACTGTTTGGAGTAATGTATATTTGTGTAAGAAATAACAATATCGTATTTTATTTCAAATATACATTTATCGTAAAACGTAGTCAAAACTATCAATCTATTATAAAATGCGTCTTTACCCTTCAGTCTCGTACCAAAGACTCCCAAACTACCTGTCATATCCAGCACCCCTCCTCGTCTTCCTATATTAGCAAAACAGATCTTTCTGATATTGTTATTCCAAGTAACCCTCGTTTATGACTCCACCGATGGACCTTGCATACAGGTTGGATCCAAATATATCTTACATTTGGGATTTTATTATATACATAGTTAAATTTTTACTCTCAAAAACAGATGTTGGGACCTACACCTACTGAAATTAAATAAGAAATAAGATAAGAGTTGACCAACTTTCAACTTATCTTATTTTATTTAAAAATGAATGTGCGTATGACTAGACAAAATTGTTGTGTCTCTGTTTGTGCTGTTTTATTCTATCATGGAGGATAGAGGTGCCACCCTTCATATATTCTATACTAACCTTCATATTACTTTTAAATTTCGTTCGAACCTAAAACTTTTTGTATTTTCATTAGTTTTTTTTTGATTAAATAATACTTTCGAATTAAAATCTTAATACAGTGTAACTGTTTTATATATTTTCGAAGTACAGAAAACAAATTAAGGAATAAAATTGGCAATAAAAACGAAGGTCATTGTCAAAAAAGTCTTGATTTCATTGGTCGATTCTTAATCCTTATTTAATTTAGTTTATCTGTATAAACAGGTCTATTTCCGTCTTATTTCTTAACTTAATATTTTGATTTTACCTTATTTTCTGTATAAACCCAGGGTCATAGTTTCAGTTAGCTGGTTAAAACTAATAAAAAATATGTAGTGTATGGAGACTTTTTGGACTGAGTGTACATATTTTCTTTCATTTAAAATCCAATCACAAAAATACGTGATGTAATTAAAAACAAAAAACATTGTATTTGTACCCACTTTCATCAAAGGGTACCTGAAGTACCTGACAATAAAGTTGTAGGATTCGTTGATTTAGTTAGAGGCACAGTGAAAATGAAAATGTAACTTATGATATGTCATATTATTTTTTAAAATGCTTTCGTTTTGCTAAGTCTTCATCTTCTTGTATTAGGCCTTGAGCCTGTTCTCATCCGATTTCTTTTTCTCTACTGCTGCAGTCGTATTTGTGACGTAGACTACCAGATATCTCGCCATATTTTAAAGGGCCGTCCGTTGATATTCGGGCCGTCCATTCGTATAACATGCTGGTTCCACTCTCGTCTTCTCTGCTTTTCCCACCGTACGATTTCCTTTGTCCCACATAGTTCTATAATTTGAATGTTCGGGACTCTCTCTCTCTCTCTCTCAATGTTTAACTGTAGCAGTAAAAAGACAGAGGCCCTGTACAAAAGTGGTGTCGAAATATGCAGAATAAAAGATTGAGCAACACGTCAATTCAAAACTCCTAGCAACTAGCAAAAAACCGCTTAAACGCTTCATCTGTATTTGAAGAATCATATAATAGATCATGTAACATGATTGATAAGCTTCAATTATCTATTTACAATGTATATGTATTTTTTTTATAAGAAAAAATTTGAAAGTTCAATGGTATGTCCTTAGATATAATTTGAATTGTTTTCTTATAATTATTGTGTTAAAAATGATAAATAATATCAAAAATACTGTTTCAAACTTTGAAAACTAGGTTAGGTTAGGTTAAAAACGGCGGTTTGGAGGGAACCCACTTAGGCTATTTGGCCCGTTGTGATACCGTGATAGACGGCGGTGCCTTCCCTATCTACCGTGAGAACCAGTTGGAACTTTAAATAAAAAGTGTGAGGTCTTTAATGCTAACTGAGCTGAGATCAGATAAGTCATCAAAGTTTGGTTGCCCTAGTATAGAAAGCCGTTTTCTGCCTAGGGCAGGGCAGTGGCAGAAAAGATGTACCATTGTTTCCTCCTGTTCCTCATCGTGACAGCTTCTACAGAAGTTGTGTCATAGCTCTGCGATTCCCATGCGCCGTGCATGGGATCCACCTGCCCAGTGTCCTGTTAGGACCGCGACCGCGTTTTCAATGGACTCCCTGGATAGAGTTAAAACATCATTAGTTCGACGTAGATCTAGTTAAAGCCAAATCTGTTTCGATGATGTGCATGTGGGTTCATTTTGCCATCTCAAGTTGACTTTTTGAAATACTTTGCTGTGCAGGAGGAGCCAGCAGTTTGCAATCGGTACTCCTTGCTGAGATGAAGAAAATTGCTTTACTTCTCAGACTACTTATCTTCGCATCATCTTAATTTCATACTTCTGCCAAACCCTACATTCACTACCATAGATAAGTGTAGGGACCAACACTATATAATGCAGCGCCCCATTTATTTGTTTCCTTGCCAACACCCGCAGTAATACTTGCCCTCTCTCTCTCTCTCGCTTGCAACTCCTCCTAGGATGATGCTAACATGACCTAATCATCGGCGTAAAGTAGGCATCTGTTTCAAATTATTGTAACAGTTTTTGAGAAAACAGTGGCGGATAGTTTTCTCGTATCACGACACGCAGCCGTTTTTAAATGATAATTTTGTAAGCGCAGACGACATCCCATTTGTATTCTACGACAATGTAATCAAATTAGTTTTTTTTCTTATATTATAAGCGTTCGTTTGGTCGTTACCACGTTGCGTTGCACTTGACAAATATTACACGGTGGTTGTGGGAGGTTTTTCAGATTCTATTCAATTGTAATTAGGACGGGAATCATTAACAGGTGGTGTAATGCTGGTTACGCAATACACTATTGTACTCGGTTGTTAGTACGGTTGTTTTAAGATTCGGTATCGGCGTGACTGTGTAGTGTCACGAACGAAAAAAAAAGACGTTATTTAGGTTAACAGCCATGTCTAACAGAGAATAAACATAATTATTCGGTTTTATTTAAGATTTTTTACGTGTCAAACGTCCGGTTTCATTCAGCTACGCTAGGAACACAAGAATAGATCCAGGATCTATGAAATTATTTCGAAAAAGGGCGGGATAAATTATATAAATGCTCTTAAAGAATTCGGTATATTTTAAAAAATACGATGACCTTATATTTGAAAATACTATCTAAATGTTGCAATAAAGATTTTTACAATGCAAACTTACTATATACAGGGTACAACAATATTTTATTTTACTGATCACCACAATGAACGGCGTTTCCAGCTCTATACCCTAGTGAACGAGGAGCATGAATAAAGGAAAAATAATCTTGATCACACATTACGTAATTTAGAAATATAAAAAGATATAATTTGGAATTTTATGATTTGATTTTATTATTGTTATATTTTACTTTTAAAAACGGTTCCCTAGCTATATTTATGGTTTTATTATATTGCTAAATTTACATTTAGAAAACAGATGTGGGAAAGACCATTTTGTACCTACCATCAGGTAAAAGGTTTATGTTTTTATGGCAAAAACAGTAAACATTTCAGTTTTCAAACGTTCAACATATATACATTTAGCTTTCGAGCATTTATTAGTAAACATTCAGTTTCCGAACGTTCATCATTACACATTTAGCTTCCGAGCTTTCATCAATACACATTCAGCTTTCAAGCATTCATCAGTATACATTTAGCTTCCGAGCATTTAATATTGTACATTCAGCTTCCGAGTTTTCATCAATACACATTCAGCTTTCGAGCATTCATCAGTAAACATTCAGTTTCCGAACGTTCATCATTACATATTCAGCTTAAGTGTATATATATATATAGTTTCAGTGTATACATTTACTTTATTTTATAATCACAAAGATACGCGAAAAAACACAACACAAAAATCTAATCAGCAGAAACGGATTAGTAAAAGAAAAATTGGTCCTTCGAATCGAAACATAAACGAAACAGTATCTATACTGTTTAGTACAAGAGAGTGAAATAATGTAGCCTTTTTCTGCCTTTACTGTCAAAAAAGTAATTATTTCATTTTGTTTGATAGTTGTTGGTCAAACTTCTCCACAAAATTTTCTGACCATATGTATCTTCATACAAAGCAGACTAAGTCATTTGAGACTCGTCAATTAAAGCAGCCTCACACCCACTTTTAGAATCGACCTTTTTCTTTCTATTGCAAAAAGTAATTGTTTTATTTTATTTATTTCCTAGAGGATGACGCTTTAGTTTCCTTTGCAGATGGTCCACCAGCGGTACCTTGTACTCCCCTCATGCTCCGGCTGATCCTATGATGATATTACTGCCCTAAGAAGGACAGTATTCTCTTAACAGGGTTCGCCATAACCTCCTGAAAGTAGACGTGGTTTCCCGGGTACAAGAATCTTTGTAATATGAAGGTATTGATAAGATTATTTTAGTCTCTTATGCAGGGGGTAGACCCACAATGGGGTCCGGTCCAGTGGGCAACACTGAGACATCCTTATTGCAATCAGCTTCAACGTTTGCTCTTACTTCTGCATGATCAGGAACCCATAGAATACATACTTTGTTGTGCCTAGATATTTTTCCTAGAGCTTCTTTGCAATCCAGAACAAGTCTTAAGTTGACAATGTGCTTGTTTAGAACACCTAATTCTGACTGACTGTCAAAACCTTTAAAAATTCCTGATTCTTGTAGTTTCTATTGTTAATTTCACAGGTACATGATTGAACAGACTTCCATCCGGAAGACTGTGGTATTTGCCACCCAGGGACCAATACTGATGCACTATGGGTCCCATTTCCACGATAACTAATAAAGATCAAAAGCTATCCGTGTATTCTGATCATCTGCACTTTCACACAAAGCAGAATAAGTCATTTAGGACTTGCCAATTACAAAAACCCTTCGAAATTCAACTTTAGATTGAGTTTTTTCTTCTTAATGTTAAAAAGTCATTAATTTATTTTATTTAACAGTTGTCGGTCAACCTGTATTATAAGATGTGCACCTTAATACAAAGCAGATCGAGTCATTTAGGACTCGTCAATAGATGCAGCCTTTTGCAAACAGAACGTCAAGAAAGATATATCCTTTCATGGCATATGCGAAGAGCAACAGGGCTTCAGAAAAAATAGCTCAACCGTAGATGCTATCTTCGGTAACAGCAAATTGCTTAAAAGGCTATAGAATACAACAAAACAGCTTATATGTGTTTTATAGATCTTACGAAAGCATTTGACCGCGTAAGACTCACTGATGTTGTGAAAATTCTCAAAAAGAAAAACGTGCACCCGGATATTTCAAGCATTGTTGCGGAGTTAAACACTAATAACTGGACCCAAATACAAGTAAAAGGCAAAAAGACACGCAGACTACCCATGCAAACTGCAATAAGACAAGGCGATAGCCTAAGATACATTCACATCAACTTGATTATGGACGAACTTATAACGGAAGTAAAAAAGGTTGGAAAGGGATAGATACTCACTAGGGGACAAAGAAATAAATGTAATTTGCTACGTGGACGATGCCGTTTTAGTCTCAGAAGATAAAGACAACCTACAGAGAATGCTTTATCAGTTCGAAAAGACAGCTGCCAAATACAACATGGAGATATCGATAGCAAAATAAAAAGTGCTAACCATCTCAAAAGAGCCCAGAAGATGTAAATTGGCTATATACAATAAACCAGTAGAACAGGTTATGAGTTTTAAATATCTCGGCGTCAACATCACGAGCAGCAGAGATCTCCAAGAAAAAGTAAAGGCTCAAACAACCAAAGCAGCTTTAATATCAGGATTCCTTAGAGATATAATATGGCGAAACAAGCACATGACCATTGAAAGCAAAGTCCGCATATATAAGACCTGTGTGAGACCTGTTATGACCTACGCTGTAGCAACAAGAGCCGAAAACTCCACAACAATAAGGATTATCCGTACAGCAGAGATGAGGTCTCTAAGATCCATAGCAGGCTACACACTAAGGGACCACAAAAGAAACGAAGACATCCGAGAACTTTGAGATGTCCAAGACATAGTTAGATGGTCCCGAAACAGACGTCGCGAATGGAGAGATCATGTTGAACGGATGGACGACAACAGATTGCCAAAGATTGCAAGGGATGGTCTCCCAAGATCCAGCAGACCACCTGGACGTCCACCCATACGTTGGTATGAAAGCTGGAATTCATCATTCCAGCTACAACAAGGCAGATGTCTTACAAAAAGGAAGAAGGAGAAGAAGAAGAACGTCAAGACCATTAGAACTCACTTTATTCCTTTCTTCACAGTAAAAGAAACCATCGTTTTATTATATTCAACAGTTGTTTGTTAAGCTGCTTCCTTATTTTATATTATTTGTGTGTATTTAGTAACCGTACTATAATGGTACTAATAATAGTACTTCCCGCGGTAACTCTTTAGTTTCCTACCAATCTCCGTTCCTCCCGCTCTCCGCACCTACCGACATGCAATCCTCAATGGCGCATTCGGTAACAGTCTAGAAATAGTATACTACTAGCACTAAACTAGGTAAAAATGCATTTGTATATGTGTTTGTCGAGACGGGCGATGCGTGCAACATTAAATATATAATATGATATATTATATATTTAATGTCGTGAAAGTTCTAGTCCTACTGAAATCGATGTGTAATTCATACCAAAGTGCAGTTAGTTGTGAAATTATGACGGTTTTTTAAATTAATACACACTTAAATGTAACGAAATTTTCATTTTTTTTAATCTTTATTGCTGGTGATCATACAAAAGAAATTTGACAAAAAAGATACGTCAATTTTACATTTTTCCACCTACCCACAGACAATATGGTGGATGCGCGTTGTCCAACACAGATTTAAGTTTTTTAAAAAAACTTTTCGGCATATAATTCTAAAATTTACGAGCAGGTATTATCTAAAACACGGTGAAGGCACATTTTATAACTAAAATTTAAGTATTTTAAAAGCCATTTGGCAAAAATCTGAACATTTAGCAATACAGTAACTAAAAATATGGTGAAGGCGCTTATCAGCAAATACATTTTGATAATTCACTTTCCTTTATATCTTTAATGCTATTTTGGCCTCACTTTCAAGAGGTAGACAAGTTATGTAGTCTTTTTTAAATTTATGATAAAGATAAACAAAGTTAGCTCATAATTTCGTAGAGCAAAAAGCAAAATTTTTATAATATTTTGTTAATTCTTTATTTCTAATTATATTATGTAATTATTCAAGATTAGAGTTTCGGGGTGTTTTGAACGATAAAAGTTCATTCTCATAAAAATTTCATAAGTCTCCTCGATTTAGGCAGAGGAACTTATTTACTAAATTAACATTTTTATTGTGGTAAGAAAGAAAAAATTAAGAGAAATCCTTCGCTTTCAACTGGTGTTTAGCTACAAGAATCAAACTTATTTGAATAATTTTTAAATTAATAAACGTTTACAATTAATGAACTGATGACACAAACAGATAACCCAACAAATATTAGTATTTATACAAAGTGTCACGTTATTTTCAATATTTTCTCTTCCGTTTTCAAACGTCGGTTCCGGGGATTAACTGCAGTACTACCAACCGAACTCGATATATATATTATGGTGCTTCAAACAAAATTTTTATTTTTTTTTCAACTCTTACTCTTTTAAAAGTTCCTATTTGACATAAAAAAAATTCCTCACCAAACATGGGCCCTATAGCTCAACTCTAAGGGGTCACTATTTTTATTTTAGTTTCTCATTTAATTAACATGGGAAAAATTCTTTTTTTATTAAAATTGAATATACACATAATTAACGCAGTTTTTTACAAAAAACCTCTTGTATTCTTAAAGTTGAGCCTAAAGCTTTACAAATTGTACTAAAATAACACTCGCCAGTAAAGAAAAAACCAAATTACTGGCGTCTCAAAAAGACGTATTTTTCTTTATTGATATATTTTACTCTAATTATCAATAATAAAAAAGTAATCACTAAAGTGGACAGGTTAAATTTTTTTGTTGAATAATAATATAATGTATAACAAAGTTATTATAATCCATGATTACTTGTAATTATACAAATAATTCATTTATCTTATTATTATCAACAGTGCTGTCACCTACACTACTAACTAACTTTGAAATCTGTAATCCATAAAAATACTAATAATTTGGGTAAAAATTTTGAGCTATTTCTTCAAATTTAAAAATTTGATAATTTTTAAGTGGCTCTAACTAGTCTTGTAGTAAAGATAATCATACTTTGTTTTAGAGTTTTGTAAAGCTTGATTACTCAACTTTAAGAATACAAAATGGTTTTTTGTAAAAAATTCCGTTAATTATGTGTAAATTCAATTTTAATAAAAAAAGAATTTTTCCCATGTTAATTAAATCAGAAACTAAAATAAAAATAGTGACCCCTTAGAGTTGAGCAATAGGGCACATGTTTGGTGAGGATTTTTTTTTATGTCAAATAGAAACTTTTAAGGGTAAAAGTTAAAAAAAAAATTTGAAGCACCCTAATATATATATTTGGTTAAGTAACAAATTTTGCTTTAATAATACGAGTACATATTTTTTGTTCCTATTAATTTAACATTACTCTTATTTTTATCGTATTTTTGCAAGTTTTTATTCAGTTTTTTAAAGAAAAACTTTCATTCATTCCTCTATTTTATTCGTGCAAACTTTCTGTAAATGTAATTTTTTATTTAATAAGCTATTAACAATCTCCACCATTATTATCGGGTGTTTAAGTCCACGAACTGTTGCTTATCGTGGTAAATACATATACAGGGTGATTCATAACTATTGAGACATAGGCCAAGGGCGGATGATTTGGACCAACATATGCCGATAGGATATGCCTTAATAAAATATTGATATTTGTAATTTTTGTTTTCATTTGTTGCTAATAATTTCACAGTAAATTTATCTTTTGTTATCAAAATCGTCAGAGAGGCATAGCTTTAGACAAGGAATATTATTTTACATTTTGTTACAGGGGGCGCCATGTTAATGATTTCTTATGATGAAATCGACTGGTAACTTTTTTTGAAAAAACTTTTTAGTGATTTTAATGAGAAAATATGACGCAGACATTATTTTTACGTAATATTGGTATTTCTGTTTTAACATAATTTTATCCGTTTTCGCGAAAAACGCAATTGAACAATTCAGAGACTCAGAAGGGGATTTCAAGTAGGTAACACACAACAAAAAAACTTGTAACGGTTTCTATTTCGACAATAAAGCAGAATTAAAAACAATTCAACATAAATAGATCAAACTCAAATTAAATGTTTCACGTAGCCTCCTCCGACTTCAATTCCTTTTCTAATTCTTTTAATAAAAGACATTCGGACTGTAAAGAAAATATTACTCTGTCCCCTTACAAAATTAGTCGCATTTTGTATGTTTCTCTAAGAGTTCGTCTAGTAAATTAATTTCATTGGCATAAATTAAGGACTTTATATGTCCCCGAACATAAAGATCACGCGGGTTATACTCAAGACTTTTTGTAGGCCATTTAAAATCACTTCCTCTGCCAATCCTTCGTTAAGGAAATATGACACTTGGATGATTTATATCACCTAATGGATCATTGGTTGAAGGTCCATCTTGCATAAACCACATTTTCCTTCTTACATCTAGTGACAGATTATTCAAAATATCACTAACAGTATTTTGCAAAAAAAATAAATAAGAATTTCCATTGAAATATGGATTAAGAACATAGTTGGGCACACCATACATTAAATTTAAACTCATACTGAAAATGTCTATCTTTAATAGCATGCGGGTTTTCTTCTTCCAAATAATGGCTGTTTTGCCAATTAAAAACTCCTGGTCTGCTAAAAGTCGCTTCATCGGTAAATATAATATTCTTACTTCATTATTATGCTTGTTGAGAATACGTAGGCAAATTTTAAACGGGAGTGAAGTTATAAGGGTTAAATTTTCCCTTTTTAAAAGTCTAATAATAGATTACTGACTTACTCCTGTTGCTGCTGATAGATGATATGAACTTACTGCAGGATTTTAATCTACTCGAACGAAAATTTTATATTCTTGATTAGGTGTGATTTGTTTTAGACGACCTTTTGGAAGCTTATTCCATTCCTTAGCAGCCCTGTAAAAGAAGGATTCTTGATGAAGATTGGTCCTTGTAGTGTCAAGCTTGAGAGTAAATGTGTGAGACTGATCAGCGTGCCGAGTTCTTCGGCCGAATGTGGCCAATGGTGGTACAAGAGTTTTTATTTCTCTGGAGCATCTGCCATGGAAATATCTGTAGAGCAATGACTGGTCTGCAACTCTTTTTCTATGTTCTAGAGGGTGAAGGGTATCTGTGAGAGTTAAGCTGTTTATCAAGCGAATGGCTCTTTTCTGAATGGAATCTAGAAGACGAAGAGAATGCCTTGGTGCTGAACCCCAAATATGCGAGCAATACTCCAGTAGAGGTCGGATTTGAGCCTTGTACGTCGTCAACAGTTGATCAGGAGTAATAAACTTTCTGGCTTTCCACAGAAAACCTAGCCTCTGGCTTGCCGACTTTGCGATGTTAGCAACATGGTCATGCCAAGACATATTATTGGACACCGTGACTCCCAAAATCGAGATGGAGGGACTTGGTTCAAGGGTATTTCCGGACATTGTGATGGGATGATTTGAGGAATTCATTTTTTAATATCACAACAACAATAATTCACTTACAAGAAATGACATTTACCAGTAACAATAATCTGACAGTCCGAAGCACACTCTTATAGTCCGGGAGGTAGCGTCAAATTTTCATGGGTGATTTTACTGAGAATATCCATCCTTTTATACCTTAGTTTTCTCTCTAGAAGTGAAGAAAAAATATGTTAGCTGACGCGAGTCCGTGAGGGAGGCTGCGGATCTCGCGAGGAAATAATGATTTTAGGAGTATTTTAACGGAGGTCATAATTTGCAGATAGCTAAATGATTAAATTATAATCGGGAAAAAACATGTTGGCTGCATAATTTTTGTGATTTAACTTGTTAGCTGCGCGTATGAATATATAGAAAAAATCTAGAAAATTGGACCATTTTACCGAGGCTGAAAATTATGTACTCAATAGTAATCAGTTTGAGAATCATGAAAAATCATGTTAGCTGATGCTCAGGTGTGATTAAATCTGTTAGCTGTAAAGGCTTTTGTTATGATTTTGAGAGGAAATTTCCATATTAGCTGGTCCAGATCCGTAATTTAAGATTGTGAAAGGCTGCGGATCTCAAGAAAATAACAATTTTCGGAATATTTTACTGAAAGTCATAATTTGCAGATAGCTAAATGATTGAATTATAATCGGGAAAAGCATGTTCCGCAGCCTCTCACAATCTCAAGTCATGGATCTGGACCAGCTAACATGGAAATTTTCTCTCAAAAACATTACAAAAGCCTTCACTAGAAAATTCAGCCTCAGTAAAATGATCCGGTGAAATTTGACGCTACCTCCCGGACTATTATAAATTAAATAATATTTGAAATCCCCTTCTGAGAGTCTGAATTATTCAATTGCGTTTGTTGAAAACGGATGAAATCGTGTTTAAACAGGAGTACCAATATTACGTAAAAAATGATGTCTGCGTCATATTTTTTGATCAAAATCACTAAAAAGTTTCGTCAAATAAAGTTACCAATCGATTTCATCATTAGGAATCATTCACATGGTGCCCACTATAACAAAATGTAAAATAATGCATACAATATTATTCCTTGCCTAATGTTATGCCTCTTTGCCAATTTTGATAACAATTGATACATTTACAGTGAAATTATTAGCAAAAAATGAAAACAAAATTTCAAATTTACCGCCTTGTATCTTTTTCAACAGCAATATTTTATTAAGGCATATTTGGTCCTATCGTCATTTTTTATAGTTATGAATCACCCTGTGCATTTAGTTACAACAACCTGTAAATAAACATTCAATACAATGTTCAAGGTAACAACCTAATGACATAATGTTACAGCAATTATCGCAAAATCGTATGGATGGATTGATTATTGAGTTTTTATGCATAATATAGAGAAACAGTTTTTATTGTGGTATCACATCATTGTGGTATTAAATAGCTAGATTAGTATATTTACAGTGTAGCTTAAAATTTAAATGAAAATTAATAGGATGTCTCTTGTTTGATTTTCATATTTAAACATCTGTTTATCATTAGATTCTTGTTATGAAGTTTATCAATTAACAAATTTATTTTTTTGGAGAAACTTGATCTGAAAATTAAAATTTTATTCACTATAAATTACCCACCCTCTTTTATCGTTATTATTTATTACCCATAGAAAAAAGATTCGGTTCAAAGTTATGTGGATATGACCAAATTTTGTTAAAATGCTACCAAAAGTACAGAAGCATACATATTTCAGTAAATACAAAAAATAAATGGTATATTTTTAAATTTTTGGAAGTATATAACCAATTGCTGTTCGTTTGTCTCGCTAACACTTGATTTAGAGGATTTTGGTTTTAAAATGTTTGTCATAGTCTAACGAAGGTTTAAATGGTAAGAAAATATAAAAAAATAGCAAGGCAGATAGTAAAAACAACAATTTCATTTTCCCATATAAACTGTTCTACCTACTTTCCTGTCAAACATTTGACGTTCATTTTAGTTGTCTGTCGAACGCCAGACTAAAGGTTATAAAGTTACCCGTCAATCTGTCACCATTATACCGTTATTAAAATCTTCTATTATCAGTTTGTCAGGAAGGTTGTAAAGTTGATCTGTCATTTGTCATCATTGAAAGATATTTATAGGTGAGTTCAGAAATTTATTTGAAAGAGTAACTTAGAAAGAGTTATTAAGATACATAAAAGTCTTTATTGTGCTATTTCACACACACACGCACACAATTTTTCGCGAATAAAATAAAATTAATTGTGTTAAAGAACGTCAAGCTAACCTATCTTTTATTAAATCACAGTGGTGGTTTAAAAAGAAAAATAATAGGAAAAATCCTAAATAAAAGCTAAAAAATCCCGAAAGGGGGTGATAGATTTTTGCAAATTTATCTATCAAAGAGATAGTAAATTTTGTTCGCGAAAAAGTATAGGTATACATTTTTGAAGGACGTCAAGCTAACTTATCTTTCATTAAATTACAGTGGTGGTTTAAATAGAAAAATATTAGGGAAAATCCTAAAGAAAAGCTAAAAAATATCTATAATATAAAAATGAATCGCCGTTCGTTAGTCTCGCAAAAACTGAAATACCCGTAGACCGATTTTAATGAAATTTTTAGGCAATCTTCAGATTAGCTCCGCAGGTGTTCCTGTAAAGTTTGGTAGCGATCGGATTAACGAAGTGGTGGGAAAAGGAAGAAATATAAAAAGTATCAAAAACGGCTGATATTAGTGTCGAATTCATAGTCAGATTTTAATTAAATTTTGTAAATGTGTATTTATTGCTTCACTTCCAAAGCGTTTTTACCTACAAATAGGATCGGCCGGATTCTAGGAGAATATAATATCAAAACTATCTTCAAGCCATCTAAGAAGATTGAAAACTTTCTGAAATCTGCCAAGGATAAGAGAGCCCCACTAAGTTCTGCAGGTGTTTATCGTATTTCATGCACTTGTGGAAGTGTCTACATTGGAGCAACCAAACGGTTCATTAACACCAGGGCCAAAGAACATAAAGCCAACTGCCGTCTTGGACATACAGAAAAATCTGCTGTCGCGGAGCACACAATTAATAATAATGATCACAGAATTAAATTCAAGGACACCCAAGTCCTATGCACCATATCTGCATATTACCCAAGGCTTTATAGAGAAGCGATTGAAATACATAAACACCAGCAGAACTTTAATAATTCTGAGGAAACATTTAAAATCAATAGAACGTGGGCACCTGTACTTAAAAATACAAACATAAAAAAATGAACCTCCGGAACGTGACCAATTCCTAAACAGCTCTTAAATATGCTCCGCCCACCAAAACGTATATAACCTGCGATCGTGTCATACAAATGTCACAAATCGTCAGCAGACATTACATTTCCCGAAGATGCCATCCACTCGAGATGGCGAAAAGTCGAGTATTAACTCAGACCTACGATGGCCAATAAACCCGAAAAACCATTCACCAATAAACGATGGCCGCGAAAGCCTTTCACAATTTGTAGATAACCTCTTGCCTCATTTTTAATTGCATCTAATTTCATTCAAATCCTAGCTTTAATGACTTAAATAGTAGTATTTATATTATTTACAATGTTTTTGAGGAATCCCCAAAAAATAAATCGCTAGAGATTAAATATGACTGTTAGGTGGCCATTTCATAGTTCCATTATTTCCTATCCATATTAGGAATTAAACTATCAAATGCCTTCAAAACAACTAAGGGTCTCCTCCAAGGATGCTCAACATCACCCACACTATTCAAAATATTTCTACAACAGACACTAAGACCATGGAAGAGAAAATGTGCAGGAATGGAAATACCAATTAGAAATGATCATCTGTATACTCTAAGCTTTGCCGATGATCAAGTAATCATAGCTCAAGATGAGGAGGATTTAGGTTTTATGATGCGGAAACTAGAGGAGAAATATGGGAAAAATGGAGTGGAAATCAACCTCGAAAAGACCCAATATATGTCAACGGCACAAGACAGGATATATCACCTAGAAATAGATGATAACCGACAGATCTCAGGAACAGACAAATTTAAGTACCTAGGGTTTATAATATCAAAAAGTGGAACAACAGAGGAAGAAATAAAAAATAGACTAGGTCAAACTAGGGCATGTATTAATCAATTAAACCCAATATTATGGGATCGCCACATAACCAAGACTAATAAAACGAGAATATTCAATTCAATAGTTCGCAGCATAATGACTTATGGAGCTGAAATGTGGGTGATTAACAAAAAAAAACAAAGGGAAGATTGTAGCCACAGAAGTGGACTTTTAGAGAAGGAGTTGTGGAGTGAACAGATTAGATCGAATAAGAAATGAGGAGATCAGGAGAAGAATGGAGGTAAAAAAAGACATACTAGAACACATAGAGAAAAAGAAACTAACGTGGTACGGACATGTTAGAAGAACTCCGGAGGATCGCTGGATACACCGGGTAACTGAGTGGAGTCCATTAGGCAGACGAAAGAGAGGTCGACCAAGGCGATCATGGAGAGACGAAGTGGATGAGGCGATGGAATTAAGAAACCTGCAGGACGGAGACTGGCAGGACAAGGACAACTGGAGACAAGTGCTGAAAGCAGGAAGGCAGCGACAGCTGTAGAGTTCTTCTAACATGTCCGTACCACGTTAGTTTCTTTTCCTCTATGTGTTCTAGTATGTCTTTTTTTACCTCCATTCTTCTCCTGATCTCCTCATTTCTTATTCGATCTAATCTGTTCACTCCACAACTCCTTCTCCAAAAGTCCATTTCTGTGGCTACAATCTTCCCTTTGTTTTTTTTGTTGATCACCCACATTTCAGCTCCATAAGTCATTATGCTGCGAACTATTGAATTGAATATTCTCGTTTTATTAGTCTTGGTTATGTGGCGATCCCTTAATATTGGGTTTAATTGATTAATACATGCCCTAGTTTGACCTAGTCTATTTTTTATTTCTTCCTCTGTTGTTCCACTTTTTGATATTATAAACCCTAGGTACTTAAATTTGTCTGTTCCTGAGATCTGTCGGTTATCATCTATTTCTAGGTGATATATCCTGTCTTGTGCCGTTGACATATATTGGGTCTTTTCGAGGTTGATTTCCACTCCATTTTTCCCATATTCCTCCTCTAGTTTCCGCATCATAAAACCTAAATCCTCCTCATCTTGAGCTATGATTACTTGATCATCAGCAAAGCTTAGAGTATACAGATGATCATTTCTAATTGGTATTCCCATTCCTGCACATTTTCTCTTCCATGGTCTTAGTGTCTGTTGTAGAAATATTTTGAATAGTGTGGGTGATGTTGAGCATCCTTGGAGGAGACCCTTAGTTGTTTTGAAGGCATTTGATAGTTTATTTCCCTCTTTAATCCTTACGGTATTTTTTTTGTACATATTTTGGACTGTTCTGATAATTCTCTGCGTTATACCCATTTCTAACATGGCTTCCCAGATTTTAGACCGAGGGACAGAATCATAGGCCTTTCGGATATCCACAAATGCAAAATGTACCTTTCTGTTCTTGGCCATTTTTTTCTCTATGAGTTGTTGAATTGTATATATATGGTCCATACATGATCTTCCAGCCGTAAATCCTGCCTGATCTTCATCAACTTTTCCTTGTATTTGTTCTTCTAATTTTTGTTTGACGACTTTTCCAAATAGTCGGCCCATCGAAGCTATTACGCACTTTTTTTCTCTCCTTTTTTATGGATAGACGTTATGTAGGCTTCCGTCCATTCATCTGGTAGTTCTTCTCCATTTAGTGCTCGGAGGAACATTGCGTGTATCATTCGCCCCAACTTCTCAGTTCCGTATTTAATTAATTCCGGTGGTATTCATCCTGGACCGCTAGATTTCCTGTTCTTCATAGATTTTATAGCACGTTTGACTTCAGGTAGTTTTAAAGTTATGAGCAGCTAAAATGTAACGTCCTGTACAACGGTTTTTTTTAATACCACTTTGAAGCAACCAACTTTAACACTATACAAAAATCATCCCATTTCTGCTTGCTAATAGTAAAAATTAACAAGAATTTTTTATATTTTATTTGATAATTCAAAAAGTCCACTAGCATGTTCTTAATTGCTGTCGACTAAATGAAAATATGATTAATCATTGTCAAGGTACAAAAACATATCAAATTACTAACTAGATCAATATCGAAACCAGTTAAATACAAAACAAGGCACACACCTTTTGTGACCTTTTTCTCAAATATTTTCGTACGATTTTTCCAACTTGAAATACCAGTTAAACCACAAAACAATAGTGACAAAAGGTCACTACTACCTTTCAATCAAATTTATAATTTATATCCGTGTAAATGGCATTTAAATTTTTTTTTAAATTATAATTTTATAAGGAGAGTACTAGAAATGAATAAACATTGAAGGGCAGTTTACGTGGTTAAATTGAGTGGGAACTTGTCAAGCCAGGTTTAAGCTAACAGAATGGCGAGCGGTACCGTGTGTAATATTACATGAACCATTTGGAGCCACTTTTGACCCCCTCATAACTCAATGATACAATGATATTTCAATATTTTTTGTTCAAAAAATGCCTGAAAGTTTATTTAAGACATTATTATAAAAAAAAATCTGCATTAATAACGCTAACTTTTTGTTAACAACAATAAAAAGAAACAACAGGCACGCTTGTTTTTAAAATTATACGTTCTTAAAACACCATTTCTTTCAATGACAATAATTCAAGCTAACAAAATGCCGAGAGGTACCTTGTGTAATATTACACGTACCATTTGGAGTCACTTTTGACTCTCTCATAACTCAAAAACTATTTCACATAAACATGGTAAATTTGGCTCAGATATTAAGACTTGCAAAATACATATGTGCTCCAAATTTCATAAACATACCTCAAATTTTTATAACTGACTGATCTATAGATCAAAACTCTAACCCAGTTCCAGATGACCTAGAAAGTTCAAATTTGGCATCCAGATAGGTAGTTGGGTAAATATAAAGGAATAAATCAGAGACTGGTAAATTTTTATCATTTTATTATAATTTTTCAATTAATTGATTCTATTAAGAGCACTTAATGATGGTGCCTGTAATGTAAGAATCAGCAATCATAATTGATGACAGCCGGACTTTATGTGGATTTTAAGGTCTTTACGTGAATATACAGCGAGTGCAATACCACCCTTAATTTTTTTTAATTCAAACATATCAGTTTTAGTACTTTTAACTAGTTATAACTAAGAATATAGTCGAACTTTCGTATTTATTACGTTATTAACTGGGATTCAGTATTAATTATACAAGAAAATAACAGAAAAAAGTCAATTATACCCCGTAAACGTAGGAAAATACAGTAGGATAACAAAAACTATTTGGTATTAATTTTACATACATACATAAAGTCACGCCTTTTTCCCATAGGGGTAGGCAGAGACCACTTGCTACGGTTCTTACACACATCTTTTGCTTCCTCTACTTTCATCAGTGCTCTCATACATGCTTTTCGGTTGTTAGTACTCTTGACCTGGCCTTTTTTCAAAACAATGTTGATCTGATCGAGATCGATGTTCGCCGAGGTCGACCTCTACCGACTTCCGTCCATTCACACTCGCATTATAAATTTTTTCGTCAATCTTCCTTCATCCATCCTTTCTACGTGTCCAAACCATCTAAGCATTCCTTTATCTATCTTTGTAACCACATCTTCTTTTACACCATTAATTTTATTATGAACAAGTACCTTCTAAAGTAAAAACATAAAGGTGAAATGAGAACCAAGCTCAATATATGCCTTGGTTGTTGATTTCAACGACAAAAGAAGTGAGATCTAAATGGGTGCCAAGTTCAATGGTCAGTCCTGAAATTTATTTATAACAACATAAAATATTTTATAACAACTTTAAATATCATTTCTTCTAATAACTTAGGATAATATATTGAAGCCTAAGGGCTGACTTGGCTAGTTCGAATATACGAATTATTATTAAGTACAACAAGCCAAATTTACGGAATAATAAAATAAGAACTTACAGCTTTAGAACTTTCCAAGGCTATAATATACTTCGTATATTCGAACCAGCCAAGTCAGACCATTGAACTTGACACACATATAGATCTCACTTCTTTTGTCGTTGAAGTCAACAACCAAGGAATATATCATAATATTGAACTTGGTTCTCATTTCACCTTAATGTTTTTGATGGGATTAGAGTATTTACAATACATGACGATTTGCCAAATAACCCCGTTTGACGATTAAGAGAAGTACGTTCGAAAGTTTTAGCGGGTTTTAATGCATAGGTTAACATTTCGTGTGGTTGTAAGTGTATTTTTTTATACAAGTTATCAATTTAGTAGGTGGGTAATTTATCTCTAAAAGTAAAGTGCGGAAAATGTCAAAAATTGTCTGAATAAAAGTGAGTTTCATAAGTTCCCAAATTGATATGCAGGATATTAAAGAATAATGACTAAAGGAGCGGTGGTATATAATCATATTTGAAGGATATTTTAATAGAAAAATACTTTCTTTGTTTGAAAAATGCCTGAAAGTTTGTTTAAGACGTTATTAATAAAAAAATTCAGCATAAACAACGCTAACTTTTTGTTAACAATAATAAAAAGAAACAACAGACACGCTTGTTTTAAAATTATACGTTCTTAAAACACCATTTCTTTCAATGACAATAATTACGGAATACAATAAATAACTTAACGTCTGTATTATTTCAAAACAAAAATAACGACTACCACTATATTATTACCATTCAATTTCTTAATATTTATATATTTTACACGGATGGACTATTCGCTCCACAACCGAGACACACATACATATACAAACACGTGGGAAAATATTATTGCTAACCTTAAAATGGACATAATTACATTACAATTTCAATTTTTTTGCAACTAAAATTTTCGCAATGTATATCTTGACCTTTTTGCATACTATATATTGTCAATGGTACTCACATAAATATAAACGTCGAATAAAGAGAATGGCGTAATTAATCTAGTTGAGAAAGTATGAAATATAAGAGGATATTGGATATAATATAAAATTACCCGACCTGCATATAATGCAGTGTTTATAGGTTCACAGATATAACAATGTCTCGGTCGATAAGTCCAAGAATTACCCACAAAAAAAATTATTTCGAAAATTCAACCTATTCATCAACATACCAGGTCTAACAATGAAGATCCAGGACTATTCTTCTTCTTACAGTGTCTTGCTTTCTCAATCGTTGACGACTCCCATATTGACTACTTCTTTGTATCTATCTCTATCTTGAGCTGCGTGGAGAAGTTCCTCAGCAGTTAAACCTGTCCATTGTCGGAGATTTCGAAGCCAGGTTAGCTTTTTACGGCCTATCCATTTTTTCCCTCGATCTTGCTATTCAGAATAAGCCGAAGCAGACTATAACGTGGTCCACGCATCACATGTCCCAAGTATTCCAGTTTGCGGCGCTTGATGGTAGTTAAGAGCTCTCTATCGTGCCCTATTCTGATGAGTACATTCTCGTTGGTAGTTCGGCTTGTCCACGGAATTTTGAGCATCCGTCTGTACAGCCACATCTCGAATGCAGCAATGCGGTCAATAATTTTTTGGTGGAGCGTCCTTGTTTCGCAAGAGTACAACAGAATAGACCATACATACCACTTGGTAAACCTTTCCCGCAGATGAATGTTAAATTGCTTGGCACAGAGTAGCGGCTTGAGATTCAGAAATGCTTTTCTAGCTATTTCTATTCTAGCCTTGATTTCTTCGTCTGGATCCATCGACTGATTGATCCAGCTTCCAAGATATTTAAAATGCTGAACTTTTTCTATATTCTCGCCATCAAGTGTTATTCTCTCCGGGCCAACATATATTTTGCTAACAACCATAAATTTAGATTTTTTTTACATTGATTTTCAGTCCCCATCTATTACTTTCTTTGTTTATCTTGTCTAAAATACATTGTAATTCTTTCAATGATTCAGCTAGGAGCACAGTATCATCTGCGTATCGAATGTTACTAATGGTTTTGCCTCCAATCTTTATTCCTTCACCAAAATGTGTTGCCCCTTTAAATGTATTCTCCGTGTAGAGGTTGAAAAGTGTAGGAGACAAAATACAACCCTGTCTCACACCTCTCTTTATATCTATCTAAGTGGTCTCCTCTCCATCTAGTGTTACCGTGGCAGATTGATTCCAGTAGAGAGAAAATAACAAACGTATATCATTATTATCGAGGGGTATATTCTGCAGAGTTTGTAAGAGTTTGTTATGCTGTACGCGATCAAAAGCCCTTTCGTAGTCGATAAAACATAGGTACACCGGCTTTCTTACCTCCCAACATATTTGAAGTAGCGTGTTCATGCAAAATAGTGCTTCTCTGGTACCGAAGCCGCCTCGAAATCCGAATTGTTCTTTTTTTTTTATGAAAATAGTCGCAAAAAGGGTATACCTATCGTGTGGGCTGCGGATGGCCCGCACTGCGACTATTAGAAGGGGAAGGGATTATAGAAAGGAAATGATTGTGGACACGCTTTTTAAAAAGTTGCAGGTCATAGTTCTCTGGAAAAACTGATTTTGGAAGCTTATTCCATTCCGTGGCAGCTCTGTAAAAGAAGGATTCTTGATGAAGATTTGTCCTTAGTGTCAATCTTGAGAGTAAATGGGTGAGACTGATCAGCGTGCCGAGTTCTTCGGCCGAATGTGACCAATGGTGGTACAAGAGTTTTTATTTCTCTGGAGCATCTGCCATGGAAATATCTGTAGAGCAATGACTGGTCTGCAACTCTTCTTCTATGTTTTAGAGGGTCAAGGTATCTGTGAGAGTTGAGCTGTTTATCTTTTCTGAATGGAATCTAGAAGACGAAGAGAATGCCTTGGTGCTGAACCCCAAATGTTCGAGCAATACTCCAGTAGAGGTCGGATTTGAGCCTTTAAAAAGTCAGCTTTTGTATAAGAGTCGTTTCGGCTCTGTACAAGCGTTGCGTCAAAAAATTAGGAGTAAAAAAGTTGAGCAGGCGTGGTTTTTGATAAAAAAAAGCATAATTTTTTAGTTTTTTGCGATTTTAATAAATTTTTTTTGCGTAAAGTAATATATTTTAATTTTTTTTAATGAAAGTTGATGGTTTTACCAAAAAAAAACGAGCGTCGCGCAGAAGTTGTCTAGCGTAAAAAAAAACCTTTTTGTGAGACTTCAAAAAAAAGGTCTTTTTTTTCGAAGTGAATTTATTAGAAACTACTTAACTTAAAAAAAACAAAAAAATACCAAGTTATTTGGAAGCTTCAATTGTGTACCAAATTTTATAACGATTGCATTTTGTTTCGCGAAATAAAAAATTAAAATCCAAAAAAATGGTTTTTTGCATTTTAAGGTTATATTAAAAAATAATAGGTACAAAAGATGTAGATCTTTTTATTATCTACAACTTTTATATTTATTTTTTTTAATAAGACGAGTATTTACGCCGAAAATTGAAAAAAACCATTTTACACCCCTTTCAATCACCACCCTTCTTCACCGGCAAACATTCAGCTGTTAGATTTTTCACCCAACATTTGTAACCCCTTTTGCTACCCTTTCCCGCTGAGATTGTAAAGACGTCTCTTATCTTCAAAAAATGACGATTTCATTGGTATCTAAAGGCAATTACTTGAAGTTGTAATTATGTATGATGTCAAATCATAATCGTTTGAATTGGGTGTAAGAATTACAACCCATCTTCTTCTTCTTATAGTGCATCTCCTATCGGAGGTTTGCTATCAACACAGCTATCCGGATCTTATTGACTGCAGCTCGGAATAGTTCAACATTGCTACAATCAAACCAGTCCCTTAGGTTTTCAAGCCAAGACACACGGCGTCTTCCAATATTCCCCCTTCCACCGTTTTTTTTCTGAACTATCAGCTGGAGAAGTCCGTATTTGGGTCCTGTCAGTATATGACCTGGATATTGAAGATTTCTCTTTTTTATGGTGTTAATGACTTCACATTCCTTATTCATCCGATTTAGAACTTCAACATTAGAGATCTTTTCTGTCCAGGGGATACGCCACATTCTACGGTAGCACCACATCTCGAAGGCTTGTAGTTTGTCCGTGTGATTCTTCTTGAGAGTCCATGTCTCTACTTCATACAAAAGCGCGGAAAACGCGTAACAACGCAGCATCCTCATCCTAAGTCCAATCTTAATATCTCGACTGGTGAACAACTTTTTCATTTCCGTAAATGTTGACATAACTATCTCTATTCTGGTTTTTATTTCTCTTGTTTGGTCACCCGATTGTTCTATCCAGGCTCCCAGGTATTTGTATGGCTGCACATTCTCTCTATGTCTGCTACTGACACGTTTATATGGTTGTGATTTTGGGGGAACTTTGTAACTACCATTAACTTGGTTTATTTAAGATTTATCTTTTGAACGTACTCGTTACATCGATCATTTAATTTCTCTAGAAGATGTTGTATGTCTCTTTGATTGCTCGTTAACAAAACGGTGTCATCAGCATATCGCATATTATTTATAACTTCTCCGTTAATAACTATCCCTACCGATTCTTCTTCCAAGGTTTCTTCAAAAATGGCTTCGCTATACAGGTTGAATAGTATTGGCGATAGGATGCATCCTTGTCTTACACCACGACGGATTTCCATTTCCTCTGTTGGCTGGTTTTCTACCTTTGTATTCGCTCTTTGGCCCCAGTATAGGTTGCTAATTATTCTCACATCGTCCAAATCAATGTTTTTACTGACGAGTAGCTGATGTAACTTGTCATGTTTCACTTTGTCAAAAGCTTTCTCAAAATCAATGTAACATGCAAACACATCTTGGTTCATATCGAGACAGCGCTGGAAAAGAACGTTTATCCCAAAGAGCGCCTCTCTTGTTCCAAGTCCTTCGCGGAATCCAAACTGCGTGTTGCTCATGTCCTTCTTAAGTTTTCTGGATGATCTTTAAAAACAGCTTTAAGGTGTGACTCATGAGTGCAATGGGCATTCTCTTGGGTTTGGTTTCTTAGGTATAAGTACAAAAGTAGATGTCAGCCATTGCTACGGGATTTCTCACCTATCATAAATGTCATTTAAAGCGACATATTTATTTAAAGTGACAGATTTTTAAGTAAAAAAACCAACCTTCTCATTATTGGGCTTAGTTCATCCCTGGAACAGTGACGACAGTGTGTCGCATCCATTAAATGCAGATTCATATTTTGAATATTTTCTTTCGCACCAAATAAGGATGGTAATTTCGTGCCAAATGGAGAGTTCCTGTGTCTTTTGGTAACAGAATTAAAATTACTTATACCTTAGAAGACCATATGGTTGATTATTTGTTCGAGTGCCCGCATTAATATATGTATATCAACGCAACGCGTTTATCGAGTCAAGAGTTTTGAAAATTTACAGTTAAAATCACGCGACCACTATCGTTCGTTTTGTGACAAACCGGTGACAAATTTTTGAAAGAAAGTAATTGAATAGTGCCTGGAAAAAAGGGAGATAAAAAGCGAGAGTACCCAGAGATTAAGACATCAAAACACAGCAATAATAAGAGTAATTATTTAGAGGTTCGGCCCACCTTATTTTTTTCCATAATAAATCAACCAATTTGATAAAAAAATTTTGAAAAGGTTAATTTTTCGATGTTTTTTATTTAAAAATTATCATAATAAGTAACATTCTTTTTTTTAAATTGTATGCGAAGTATTTTTTTTATTACAACTGTAGCACAAAGCGACCGATTGGACATTTGGGTGCAAGAAAATAATTAATAATTAAAATAGATTTTTGTTACTTTTGGGAAAGTTCGCGGTCTGATAATTATAATGTGACTGGTAAACCGAAGACGGGACTTTTGCGTTTGAAAAAAAAAAGATCGTTTTTGAGACTATAGTGATATGTTGAATGGTGGTGATAGTGTTCGTCACAGACCCGAGCGGTCGATTTCCGAGTTTTCCGAAAAAAAAAGTCACCTACAGTTCTAGAATATTCATTAAACCTAGTTTATTTTTCGAACAGGTCGCTCCAGGAGAAACCATCGCCACCACTAAAGAAGGTAAGCTATTTTTAATCTTATTGCACAACCCTCATACGAAACGAGCAGAACTGCGAAAAATAAAGATTATAACTCACTTCTTTGTCCATTTGTCATTTAAAATTACCAGTATTAATTATTTGTTGTAGAGTAAACATTTTTTTTAACCAAGATTTAAATAAAGGCTTTGCCCATAAGGGTTATAAATTTTTAAATTAAATAAAATAAAAAATATTTGAGATACAAGTAAACTTTTTTTTTATTTTATCGAACAACTTATAACAATTATTATGATCAATCAAATGTCCACCATGCAGTATCGAGTTCGACAAACCTAATTTTCGGTGACTTAAGCAGTTTAAATATTTAAGGGTGAAATTAGACTCTACCGTATGTACTCGTATTTACATTGTGACTTTGTTAAACATAAGATGGCCACGAAAAGTCATCTTTTGTGTAGGCTCGAAAACAAATTCTCCAAGTTTTTAAAACTCATCACATACAAATCAATCTTTGCTTCTCATATTATTTACTCTGGGTCACTGCCCTATTTTATTACAAATAAGCAAATAAATACTTTGTAAATAATACAAAATCTTGCCATAAGAGCCATTCTAAAAAAACAACTATCCACTTTATGCTCAATACATTATCACTGATGAGTACTAGATAGAGAATTACATACAAAATATTAATTTTAATTTTCAAAATAAAGCATTATATGTTACCAACATACCTGGCAAATGAATTGACTTTATTGGGTGTCCTATAACTAGTAGAAAATACAGCAACTGTAGAAAAAGAAATGTATGACTATGATATTAAATGATTTGGGCCCTGCATACTTTAATGAGCAGCCATAAGAAGAGGAAGCATGAAAGTAAGATCAATGCTGCGCAAATTTAAGCAGATTGTAGATTGTAGGGGGGGTCGTGAATGCTATGCTGCCTCTCATGCACCTCGACCTATCAGATATTTTGTGCATAACCCTTAATCTGTTCGAGGCCCGGGATTCCGAGACTTTGTACAAAGTTTATCAGTTTCCTGGGGGCTAAGTTTCTGACATCGAAGGGCTTTAGGAAGGCCCTTTCTTGAAACTTGAGCCTCTTGCAGAAAAGCGCTGGGCATTCGCAAAGAAAATGTTCTGTAGTTTCAGCGAAGTTCTCGCAGTAGCGGAAACTATCACTCTCTGTTTTGCCCATCTTTTTCAGGTGATACATCAGAGAGCAGTGTCCAGTGAGGAGTCCCGTCACCAGTTTTAAGTCTTTCTTGTCCATCTCGAGAAGCTGTTTAGCTTTCCTTGGCGAAAGACTTACTAGTCTTTTCGCTTGTCTTTGTCCTGGCACTTTATGCCAGTGAGATTTCATTTCATCTGTTTCCCAGGGTCAAACCTCTTCTTTCAAGTGGGCTTTAGAGAGTCCTCAGAAGTGTTCTGGGCCAGAAAATTGTGTATTTGCCCCTTCTTTGGCAAGGCAGTCTGCTTCGTCGTTTCTTTTAACTCCCTTATGACCTGGAACCCACATCAGAGTAACCTGATTGTCGGCTGTCAGTTTTCTCAGGGATTGTTTACAGTACCAAGTCAGCTTAGACTCACAAGTGTATGACTTTAGAGCTTTTAGTGCTGCTTGGCTATCTGATAAAATATAGATTTCTGACCTTCACGTGTTCCTTTCGATGCACTCCTGGGCACATATCTCTATGGCATTTAATTCTGCTTGAAAGATGGTTGGGGTGTTACCAAGGGGTTTTGAGGGCCTTAAATTCGGCACTGTAACGCCCACTTTAACCCTTTCATCTATCTTGGATCCATCAGTGTACCACACTAAAGCATCCCTTCCTAGTTGAGGTCCGTTCTCTGTGCAAACTTGGTGGTTGTTTATGACCACTTCTGCGTATATGAGTAGTCTGAGACGAATATGTAGCTGGAGTAATAACAGAACGCTGTGGTGTGAAAGAAAATATAGTAACAAAGGTAGATAAAGGGATGCTCAAATGGTTTGGACATGAAGAGATTGACGATTCAGATTTTTAAGGCGATTGGAATGGGCAAGTCGGTAGGTCAAAAGAGCCTGCAACCGACGAGCAGGTATGAAAGTGCTAATAAAAGAAAAAGAAGCGAAAGACGTAAGTACGAACCGTAGCAAGTGGAATAAAGTGGTCTCTGTCAATTCGTACGGGAAAAAGGAGTGACTTTATTTATGGATGTAGAATAAGGGGATCAAAATGGGTCGATTAACATAAATATGCAAAATGTTAATAAAAAATTAGATGGATGTAGATTTTTGAAAATTTGTTTTAACTTAAAAACAAGTTAATGTATCAAACTCAAAGCCTATTTTGATCCCCTTTTTCTACAGTTGCTGTATCAAACACTAGCTATGGAACACCCAGTATCGTCGAAATTCATGTACATAACACGAATTTTTATATTAATTCAATTATTACTGTGGGTTTATACAGCAAATAAGATAAAGTAATAAATAAGATAAGGAAGTTAAACATATGTAAATCAATGGGAAAACCTACTGAAATAAAATAAGAAATAAGATAAGAGTTGAACTTTTAACTCTTATCCTATTTTATTTAAAAATGAATGTGCGCATGACTAGACAAAATTGTTTTGTGTCAGAAACACCCTGTTTGTGCTGTTCTATTCTATACTAACCTTCATCTTTATTTTAAATTTCGTTCTAACATAAAAGTTTTTGTATTTGCATTAGTTTTTTTTGATTAAATAATAGCTTAGAATTAAAATCTTAATGCAGTGTAATTGTTTTTTATATTTTCGAAGTAAAGAAAACAAATTAAAGAATGAAATTGGAAATAAAAACGAACGTCATTGTCAAAAAAGGCGTGATTTCATTGGTCCATTCTTAATCCTTATTTAACATTACACCTATTGACAGTCACATGCCCGAGATCACCTTTCGCCAACGTACTATCAGAAAGATTTTGCTGGGTCTCAACACCAACAAAGCCTGTGGATCTGACGGAATCCCGCCGATTGTTCTCAAAAAATGTGCCCCCGAACTAACACCTGTTCTTTGCAAGTTGTTCAACCACACTTACAATTTGGGAGTATTTCCGTCCAATTGGTAAATTGCAAGAGTACAGCCAGTCCCTAAAAAAGGCAAAAAGACCCTACCTAGCAACTACAGACCTATCGCACTGCTATCTATTATTTCAAAGGTCATGGAAAAAGCCATCAACATCGAGCTCATGAAATATCTGGAAGACTCAGGAATTATCAATGATAGGCAATATGGCTTCCGCCATCAGAGATCAACTGGTGACCTGCTCGCATACGTCTCACATATATGGCAGCTATCTATTGAAAAGTATGGAGAAACTTTAGCTGTGGCATTAGATATCTCCAAGGCGTTCGATCGAGTTTGGCACCAGGGACTCCTCGCCAAGCTTCCATCTTATGGCTTGCCCCCTCAGCTGTGTTCTCTGCTTGCTAGTTTTCTCTCAAACAGGTCTCTCCATGTAGTGGTCGATGGAGTTTCATCTGACACTCTACTCATAAATGCTGGTGTTCCGCAAGGATCCATTCTAGCACCAACACTATTTTTACTTCACATCAACGACCTGTTGAAAGCAACTTCATGTCCCGTACACAGCTTTGCCGATGATAGTACCCTCCATACCGCTTTCTCTTCCAGGGCCCCTATATCAGCCCGTGAAACCAGAAATGAACGAGGAAGAAATGTTAACAATATAAATATGGACTTAGCAACAATTCTCGAATGGGGATCCAATAACTTGGTAGAATTCAATGCAAACAAAACACAAGCATGTCTTTTCTCTAGAAAAGCCGATCTCACTGTGCCTAACATAACTTTGTCAGGAGTAACCATACCACTGAAGTCATCCATATCGATGCTTGGTATTACTATCAGCAATAACCTTTCCTGAGAAAATCACGTGAGGTCCATTGCCAAAAGTGCATCCCAAAAACTTGGTTTTTTGTTTCGTGTCAAGAGCTATTTCACCTCCAGTCAGCTGCTTATGATCTATAAGGCACAGCTCCGACCTGTACTGAAGTACTGTTCCCATATTTGGAGTGCAGCACCTAAACATATCCTGAAGCTACTGGATTCTGTCCAAAAAAGGGCAATTCGTCTCGTCGGTGATGCCTCGCTTACAAACTCGCTCACTTGTCTGGAACACCGTAGAAAAGTTGGCGATTTGTCTCTATTTTATAGATATTTTCATGGGCGATGCTCTTCTGAAATATCAACAATCGTTCCTCCTTTGGCAGTCTCTTCGAGATTAACCCGTCAAGTTCAGTCTTCACACCCCTTCGTGGTCACTTTGGAGACCTGCAGAACATCACTTTCCAAAGACTTATTCATCCAACGAATTGCGAGGCTTTGGAACTCATTGCCTAGGGAGGTGTTCCCCGAGGCATACAACCTCCAGAAATTTAAGAAGAACACCAACTCCTACCTTTTTTTCCTTGGTTCCCACGATGTTCTCTGAACATTACAGGATATCCCTTTTCGTGGGAACCAGAACATAAAAAAAAATTTAGTTTTCCTGTATAAACAGGTCTATTTTCGTCTTATTTCTTAACTTATTTTTTGATTTTACCCTATTTGCTGTATAAACCCAGGGTTAAGGCAAGTTTATACAGCAAATAAAATAAAATAAAAAATAACAAAATAAAATAAGGAATGAGTGCAAAAAACATTGGTTTATACAGATGACTGAAATAAAATAATAAAAAAGAATGAACCGATGAAATCGCAGCTTTTTTGACAATCACTTTTTTGTTTTGTGCATAACAGTAGGTACATAATCTCCAAATTGATTTGTTATTTTATTTCAAATACGGATTTTTAAAATTTTATCTTTATCTAAAATTATCTAACTATATATCTACCATCCATTTCCTATTAAAAATTATTATAATGGATGATGGCATGTTTATAGAGCAGGTATCGACCTTTTCTCAGTTATATGCAAAAACTGATGGAAAATACAAAAACAGCCGACTGAAAGAAAATGCTTGGCTCACAATTGCTAACAATATGAAGAAAGCATATAAGTGCCAAGAAATCAGTGAGTTTAACGTTTTTTAAATCACTTTTTCTGTAGCTAAAGCTTCTGAACACAGATGGAAAATCAAAAATAACTCCACAAATAATATTATTAGGTTAGGTTAGGTTGATTGTAAACTCGGAACATTTAGAACAGAAAAGATTTGGGTCACGTGCATTATCAGTTTTTAAACAAAATAAAATAAGACGGAGGTAAAAAAAGTTGGCCATATGTTTGTCTTATTCTTATTTCTTATATTATCTTATTTCTTGTATAAACGCTTTCATGGTTTTGGGCATGTTTATCTATCTTATTTTGATTTATTTTATTTGCTGTATAAACTCGCCTTTACTTGCGATACCTTATTTATACGCCATTCGAAATAGTAGCCACATCTTCTTTAAACTTCATTTAAATTCTGTTTTGACTAAAATTTCACGACTTAATCATTTCATTGTGCGTGTTATTTATGACGCACAGGTAAAGATTTGAATTAAATTTATATTTAATCATGAATTCTCTTTACTCACGCAACGATGTTGACTACGTAGCAGTCAGTTTTTACAAAACTTTACAACGGTAATTTGTGTTGCCTATCTTTAAGGCAAACTTTCACCACTAAACAAGGAAATGTATTTAAACCAAATCGACTCGTTATAATTTAATGACACCATAATTATGGTCCGATAGCTTTTTTAATTTTACTGATATCGTCGACCTGTTGATTGCACTTGATTGCAAATAAATCAATTTATTTTTTCGCTCCATAATTATACAGGGTGTTTCCAAAGTAATCTGAAATATTGTTGTGCGCGATACATCATTAAATATTAACAGTAAGGGTGACTTTATAAAAGAATTTAACACCTAAGATTTATCACTTTAAATTTAAAATGTATCATTATATATCTATGTATGAGGTGAGTGGTAGTTTAATACGAGCACTGAAATCACTTTACGAGGATTCCAATGCTTGTGTCAGGATAAACGGAGCTTGCACGGACTGGTTTAACATCGAAAAAGGTGTGAGACAGGGATTTGTGGCTTTGCCATGGCTGTTTAACTTATATATAGACGATTGTTTAAAAGATTTGAAAGAGAGTACGAATCGATTGAAAATGAATGATTTGATTGTCAAAAGCCTTCTTTACGCCGATGATCAAGTCATATTATCGTCATCTGAAGAGGAGTTGCAGGCGATAATTAATGTTATGCATGATGCTCTAAAAATCAAAGGAATAAAAATAAATGTAAGCAAAACAAAAGTAATAGGTTTTGAAAGAGAAAAAAGCATGACAAACTGTGGAGTTTCGATTGAGAGAGAAAGAGTGGAACAAGTAAATAAATTTGTGTACTTGGGTTCAAAATTTATGAGCGATGGAAAGTATGACAGTGACATTGAACGAAGGGTGTTGGCAGGAAAACAAATGAATGGGGCACTGCATAGCTTTATGAACAGCCAGAAAGTGTCAAAAAGGCACGTCTGGCTGTGCATAGAGGTGTGTTGGTTCCTACACTTATGTGTGGGAGTGAATATTGGGTTTGACAGAAGAAGCATGAAAATAGGATTAATGCTGCGGAGAAGTATAGCCGGAGTGACTTGGTTGGATAAAGTAAAGAATAGTGAGATAAGGGACCGCTGTGGTGTGTAATAAAGATGTGGTTACAAAGATAGATCAAGGAATGCTTAGATGGTTTGGACACGTAGAAAGAATGGATAAAGGAAGATTGACGAAACAAATTTATAAGGCGAGTGTGAATGGATGGAAGTCGGTAGAGTCGGGAAACATATTTCGATCAGATCAACATTGTTTTGAAGAAAGGCCAGGTCAAGAGTACCAACAACCGACGAGCATGTATGAGAGCACTGATGAAAGTAGAGGAAGCAAAAGATGTGTGTAAGAACCGTAGCAAGTGGAAATAAGTGGTCTCTGCCTACCCCTATGGGAAAAAGGCGTGACTTTATGTATTTTTAAGACAGATGGAATATGGAAATAGCATTGTAATTGTTATAAAAACATTTAAGATTTATGATTTTACACTTATGATTTAAGAAGATGACCAACTCCCATTATAAGGAATCAGTCTTAAATGGGTATTAACGAAAATAGGATTTACGCATGTTATGTGATCAAAAATCACACCTATATGTTTCCGCAATTATTTAAAATTAATTGTGAGGTTAGGAAAGAAAATAGAAAAAAGTTGATTCGGATTTGTACTTGTACTTTGTACTACTTGTAGTGGATTTGTGTTGTGCTATGGGTATTAATAATATTTACACCAACTCAACGGCCGGCGTAAAAATTTATAATACCACTAGAAAGTTTTCCATACAGAGAGGAGAAAGACAGGGCGATACGTTATCCCCAAAGCTATTTATCACCGTTCTAGAATATGCTTTTAGGACCCTAGACTGGGATAACAAAGGTATCAGTATGGATGAAAGAAAAAATTAAACAATCTACGCTTTGCGGACGACATAGTGCTGATAACAGATGATTTGAGGGAGGCCAATTCAATGATAAAAGAGCTGAAGTGGACAACAAAAAACGTTGGCCTGTGTATAGGTCATCAAAAAATAAAAATCATGACTAATTCGGTGGAAATATATCTCCAGAGGACAAAATCATTGAAGTGGTTGACAAATACAAAATCTAGGTCACGAAATTAAAATAGGTCAAGACAATCAAACGCAGGAACTACAAAGAAGAATCTCTCTAGGGTGGGCTGCATACGGTAGTCTAAGGGATGTCGTTAAAAGCAGCATACCAATAAGCCTAAAATCGAAAGTCTTCAATCAATGCGTATTACCAGTAATGACCCACGGTGCCGAAACGCTTACACTGACAAAGAACACCGTACATAGATTGGAGGTTGCTCAGAGAAAAATGAAGAGAGCTATGCTTGGAATTCGAACCCAAGATCGCGTTAGAAATACGTACATCCGACAAAGAACAAAGGTCAAAGACATAATACAGAGAATCACGACACTAAAATGGAAATGGGCAGGACATGTTGCGAGATTCAAAGACGACAGATAGTCTCTAAGAATAATAAATTGTAGCGACGATATAAAAATAACAAGAATAACAAGAGCGTGGCACAGGTTATGTCATTTAAATACTTGGGTGCTCAAATAACCAGTAACCGTGATCTTAAGTCGTAAGTCAAGTCGCAAACAATCAAAGCAGCAAGACTATCGGGATTCCTACGAGATGTGATATGGAGGAACAAGCACATGTCTATAGCGAGCAAAACAAGAATCTATAAGACCTGCGTAAGACCGGTAATGACCTACGCTACTGAAACGAGGGCAGAAACAGCAGCAACAAAGAGAATTTCAAGAGCAGCTGAAATGAGAACCCTAAGGACCATAACAGGACATACTTTACTCGACAGGCAGAGGAGCGAAGACATCAGAGCTACCTGCGGCATTCAAGATGGTCCAGAGTCCGAAAGAGAGCTTGGAGGGATCATGTGGACAGAATGCCTGAAACCGCCTCGTAAGAGCTGCTAAGCACAACAAGCCTGAAGGTAACAGACCACCAGGACGACCGCCCAAGAGGTGGCACGAGAGCTGGACATCAGATTCCCAGTTGCGGCTGCTATGAGTGCTAATATATAAGGAAAAACAAGACAAATGTCTTAAGAAAAAGAAGAAGAAGAAGAAGAAGATATAAAAAGAGTAGACGGATACTGGATTAGAACAGCTCAAGATAGAGCTCAGTGGAGCAGTTTAATGGAGATGATTATGGGTATTATTATTGAACCAGTTTGTTTATGATTTCGGCGTTTGGAGTATAAAAATCTTCTATCAGTCTTAAATATTAGGTATTTTTATAACATAGTCCACTTTAATGTCTTAAATCTTAAGTGATAAATGTTAGATGTTAAATGCTTAAAAGTTTTTATAAATCCAACCTAAATGTTCCTTTAAACAGGCGTAATAAGTTTTGTCGGTATTGAGATAAACAGGGTGTTAGTAAATATGTGCGACAAACTTCAGGGGGTAATTCTACATAAAAAAATAATTATAGTTTGCTATATACCTAAACCTATGTCCGCAAATACTTCGTTTCAGAAATACGGGGTGTTAAAGTTTTTCTTAAAAACTGACGATTTATTTGTTACCTTGAAACCGGTCGAGATATGCAAATAAAATTTGGTGGCTTTTAAAAGGTAGTTATTGTCGTGCAATTAAGAATTTTATGTTTATTACATAGAGAAACAAAATATTGAGGTTTATATAGGAGATATTAATATCGATATCTCAAAAAAGGAATCATATGACACCAACAATTACCTGAATATATTGAATTCAAATGGTTTCGAGTCATACATAAACAAACCTACAAGAGTAACGTTAAATACAAAATCGACAATAGATCATATTTTTATTAAATTGCAAAATAACCTAAAAAGTGAACTAGAAATCGAACCTATAATAATTCCAACCGACATGACAGACCACTACGCGCCTTTTGTATACATATCCTTACCTGAAAAGCCAACAGGAAAAATAGTTAACGAAATCAGAGTAACAAACACAAATTATGAAAAATTGAACAATCTTTTAAAGGAAGAAAAATGGGAAGATGTTTATCACTCAAATAATTCGTTAATATCATACCAAATATTCATCGATAAACTGAAAGCATACATAAACAAATCAACTGAATTTAAAAAATACAGAAAATTAAGAAAAATTAAACCTTGGAAAAAACCAAAAATGAATATTATCAGCACAAAATTACAGAAGCGGGAAATCAATGTAAAAAAATATGGAATGTCATAAATGATTTAACAGGTCATAACACAAAATCGAATACACAACTAGAAAACATACCGATAAAGGATGAAAATGGGAGTATAATAAAAAATAATAAAGAGAAAGCAGATATTTTCAATAACTTTTTCACTAACTTAGGTATAAACATGTCAAATAAACTTCCAAAGATGAACCGACAACAAAAAATCCAGATATTGATAAAATCGACTCCACCATCTTTCTCACACCAGTATCACAGAACGAAATCACCATCCACATTTCGAATCTCAAAAACAATTGCTCGGCTGGTCCAGATAACCTAAATGTAAAAACTATAAAAAACATTCATGAATACATTACACCCCCTTTGGTTCATATCATCAATTTATGTTTATCAAGCGGAAAAATTCCACAGCAATGGAAAGAATCAATCATCACTCCTATTTTCAAGTCAGGTAAACGTGACCAACTAAATAACTATAGGCCTATATTCGTTATTAATAATCTAGCAAAAATATTTGAACAAGTGCTTAAAAAAAGATTAATGGATTTTTTCCGCAAATACGATATTATTACAGACAGACAATATGGTTTCATTCAGAATTCAAACACCGAAAATGCAGTGACGGACTTTCTGGAACAAGCAGTCAGGGTTTTGGACGAATCATCAAAATGTGTAGCAGTATTTTTAGACCTCGCCAAAGCTTTTGACACAGTTTCACATGAAATATTACTCAAGAAACTAAGCCATTACGGCATTCGTGGTTCACCACTTGATGTTATGTCAAACTACCTAACTGATAGGGTTCAGAGAGTGAAAATTGCAAACGAAATAAGTTCAGACTCAAAAGTAAAAATAGGGGTTCCACAAGGAACAGTATTGGGTCCAATACTGTTTCTTGTATACATAAACAGTATTGCAAGAATAGCGGGCTTAGAGGGACACCTTATAAGTTATGCTAATAACACAGCCCTCATTTTCACAGGAAAAAAATTTTTAATTGCATGTCAAAAAATGCGAAATACCTACCTCTTAAAACCCACCGAATTTCATTTGCATAACTAGACCGGTTTCAGAGCAATAAATAAATCATCAGTTTTTAAGAAAAACTTTTAATACCCCTTATCTCTGAAATGAAGTATTCGCGGACTTATTAGTCCATTGAAATGTTACATTTTTTAGGCCTTACCTTGCGTTTTTTAGAGGACGCAATTTTATTTTTTTGATGTGTAGGGGGGGTCAGTGTAAAGCTAAAACCAAGTTTGTGGGGTCGCCACCCTTGTCCCACGGCCGCCATCTTGAAAATAGGGGTTGAAATGGTTTTTACGATATATCTCTTAAACTATTTATTTGATAAAAAAAATTTATTAACATTTTTTGTTGCAAACTAAATTCTCTACAACTTTGGTCCAGTAATTTTTTGTCGTAGAACTATAAATAAAAAAGTTATAACCGAAAATCTTCAGAGATTCGAGAAAAAAATTTATATTTTTCGATATAACTTTTTTTTTATCATTTTACGAAAAAATGATATCTGACCATTTTTGTAGATCGTTTTTGGAGGAACAACTTTTTTTTGCATCATTTTTTCATTAAGTCAATAGCTAAGGTTTTACAGCGCTCCGAAGTGAGTACTATTTTTCAATATTCTTAACTATAGCTATATTATACGTGTGTATGTAATATGTCATCAGTTATTGTTTTTTTTTTTTATTTTGTTATTATAACTTTTTTAATTACAAATTTTGCAATATTATTAATAATTAATTATTGACTCTTTTCCCCACCAACCACGAGGTAGAGTCTAGAGGCGCGTTTTTTTTATGTGTTATCCCCAATAGGCATAATCCACGGTGATTTTCTAAATTAGAACTACTCCGTCCTCAGTCGTTTCGATGGACCAGGCTGCGGCTCAGCATCTGATCGGCTTTCTGAATTAAATACCAGTGGGAGAACTGGAGAAGGAAACGGTGTTAATGTCGGCGGTTCATCATCATGATTATAAAAAAAAAGTTATATCGAAAAATATAAAAAATTTTCTCGAATTTCTGAAGATTTTCGCTTATAACTTTTTTATTTATAGTTCTACGACAAAAAATTACTGAACCAAAGTTGTAGAGAATTTAATTTGCAACAAAAAATGTTAATAAATTTTTTTTATCAAATAAATAGTTTAAGAGATATATCGTAAAAACCATTTCAACCCCTATTATCAAGATGGCGGCCGTGGGACAAGGGTGGCGACCCCACAAACTTGATTTTAGCTTTACACTGACCCCCCCTACACATCAAAAAAATAAAATTGCGTCCTTTAAAAAACGTAACCCCAAATGTAACTTTTCAATGGACTATATGATTATATAGCAAACTATCATTATTTTTTTATGCAGAATCACCCCCTGAAGTTTGTCGCACTTATTTATTAACACTTTGTATGTAGGTTAAATTCTACTTAATAAACCCTTTTTTAAACATTACATACTATAGCACTGGAATAGTATCATGGATTAATTTAACATGTTTTAAACTTTATAACAGTACAGCTCAGAGTTCCAAAAAAAGTGGGCGCATAATATAGGGGGGAGTTAGATTAGTAATAAATCAGCATGTAGATCCACGCTTAACTCTTTCCGCGAAAGTATTTGTTGATTTTACCGAGAAAAAATATGTTACAGAAGAGTGGATAAGCAAAAAAAAGACAGAAGTAACCAACACCAAACAAATAGAGACTCGCGTCAAAAGGCAAGTTGTATTGGAAGATGGCAAAGTTGTCGAAGATTCTGGACCTATGGTCACCACAAACACAACGGAGGATACGGAAACACAGGAACACCACCAGACAGAGGTAACAATTCACAAAACCGCTCTAAAAATCATTGTAATCAATTGTAAATCATTTAATATTTCTCTTCAAAAAACCATTGGTGTCGATAGATAAGATTACTTTTGCATTTTACAAAATTTTCTTATCTCTTTTGGTATTTGATTGTAATCTCGATATACCATAAATGATCCGAACATTTTTGCCCCAATTTGGGCACGGAAGCCAAAAAATCTAGGCCAGATTTTTTTCTTTACTTGAATGTTTTTCGACCATATAACTTGTCGTAAATGGTACTACCATTATTCAAATAGTACTCAATAAAGTGCTTGTAATCTTAACCAAATGTTTTCGACCATTTAGAGTATCTTCAGAGTTTCTTTTCATGCTGGTTAATCGACCTTCTCATTGTCCTTTTACGCTTTATGTGGTCTTTTTTTTATCGCGCCTTATCAAGTAGTTCTAGATAAGTTAACTAGCGTTAACAATTTATGTATCCCATGTCTGCCTTTTCTTGGCTTTGATGCTTTTTAACTCTATAATTACCATTAAATAATACTACTATAGCATATTTCACGAATATACGGTGGTTTCGGATTATCGTTAGACACTCGGTAACCAGTATTCGACTGTACATTTAAGAAGTACGAAAGTAAATTCCCCTTATATTTTTAATCAAATTTCGTAAGTTACGAATTTTATATTATTAGGGACTTCTTGTTTGAAAATTAAGAGTCAATAGGGTTTAATTTTAAAAATACGGACAAACGAAAGACTTTGTGTGAAAAAGAAATAATGTTTTGAGAAATTATACTCACTGCTCTTTATTTGTTTATCTGGCCGAAACTTTGCTAAAGATAAAACAAAAAGTCCATAAAACACACCGACGGTGAAGAAAAAAGACACGTTATTGTGCATGCAGATGGAAAGCATGGTTTTGTTGATGGGGCGGATCTTTAATAATCGTCAAAATCAAAATTGGCCGATTATCATGACAATATGGATACAGAGATGTTTGTGAAATGGTTAAAAGAGAAACTATTACCATCGTTACATGAACCATCTGTTATTGTATTAGATAATGCTCTGTTCGGAAATTTTAAATAAGCAACCAACAAACACCTGGACGGTACAGAAAATAAAAGAATGGTTAAAGAATGAAAATATTTTATTTTCACAGTATTGCTTCAAGCTGGAATTATTATCGATAGCTAAAAGGCACGAAAGAGAAAAAATTTACAAAGTAGATCAAGTACTCACTTATACTTTCATTTCCAATTTAATCTCATTGAGTGTATTTGGGAAATATGCAAAACTTATTACGACAATAACACTAGATCTAATGGTTACAGTTTTGGCAACGAGCACTTAACACGGCGAATACTAAAATTTGGGAAAAATGTGTCACAAAATGTGAACATTTAATAGAAGAATGGTGGGTTCGTGTAAACCACATCGAAGCAGTTAATCCTGTTATCATTTAAAATCCAAATGAGGATAGCGACGACAGTGATTCCGATTATGACGACCATAAATCTGATGCTTGATAATACCGTTAGTACCACATACCGTCGTATATTGATGAAATGAGCTATATTGCTACACCCAATTGAATGCAGTTTTAGACAAGTTAACTAGCATCCTAAATCATTTCTTACTAACACCTTTATATATCTATATCTTTGTAAGGTTTTTGGCTTCCTTAGGTTTTTTAACCAGAGCGTCCTCCAGAAATGTTCGTTCCTTTTGATGCCAGTAGTGGTCACAAGTATGTTTGTTAACTCTGCAATTTACAGTGAATAAGACTATTAGTGGTACCCCCAATAGAGTACATTTCTGGACAAGTTAAATTGCATTCTCATAAATCTCTTACTGGCACCGTCCGGATTCTGTTCTTGTCGAAGATCTAGATCTTTGTAAGAATCTCTATTTTGGCTTCCTGGATTTTTTTATCTAAAGCATCCTTCAGAAATGTTCGTATCTTTTGATGCCAAGTATGGTTACAAGTATGTTTGTTAACTCAGCAAATTTCCAGTGAATAAAACTACTAGTAGTACCCCCAATAGAGTCCATTTCCAGTGAATAAGACTACTAGTAGTACCCCCAATAGAGTACATTTCTGGACAAGTTAACTTGCATTCTCATAAACCCCTTACTGGCACCTTCCGCATTCTGTTCTTGTCGAAGTGCTAGATCTTTGTAAGAATCTCGTTTTTGGCTTCCTTAATTTTTTATTCATAGTATTCAGAAATATTTGTTGTTGCAAGTAATGGTTACGTAGATGAAAAAATATGTAAATGCAAAAAGTAGCGATTTTCCTAATCACTTTGTTGTCGTTGATCTATAGTTGAGAAAATTGGGAGGCGATGAGATCGACGGAGCTGAGGCAGTCGAAGATGGCGGCGGCAATCGAAAGGCCGCCATCGCCGAAAAAGCGAATTGGGTCTCGGTTCCGAATCCGGACGGCGTCGTCAGGGAGGTTAAGGAACGCAAAGTTATATCCAGAGAGGAGACAGAAGAAGTCAAAGAGACGGAGGACGTTCAACATTTGGGCGATATTACCGATGAGGTAAGTTAAATTTGGTATATATACACCGTGTTTAAAAAAAATAGGACCCCGTCTCTAGGATAGGTAGAAAACTGAAAAATAATTTTTTCATAACGCTATCCGTATTCAAGATAAAGGGCGTTGAAGAAAAAAAATTTGGTTATTACTTTATAATTTTCAAATCAAAATATTCCGAAAACGGTACAAAGTATCGAGTTTTACCAAGAGTACCTTTCTGGTGTGAAATTGAATGATATTTAAGTTCACTTGAAATTTTAATTAATAAATCTTATCTTAAAAAAGTTATGTTTAATACTACTTGGGATGTATCAGCTTCTAAAACATATTCGCATAAAATTTCATTACAATGTTTTCAGTAGTTTTGGCAAACTCGTAATAAATGTGTATAATTTTTTTTTCTTTAACGCCCTTTATCTTGAACACGAATGGCGTTACGAAAATTTTTTACCAAGCAAACCCCAATTATTTTTCAGTTTTCTACCTATCCTAGAGACGGGGTCATCTTTTTTTGAAACACCCTGTATTCCAATTAAAACATGATACCGAAATATTTCATGGATTTGTTTACTAAAAAGACTGAAGCTTAATTTTATAAAATTTTATATATTTATACAACAAGAAATTTTTCAAGATGTCGACGATGAAGTGTTACAAAGCATTTTAGGTTCCAATTGTGGTTTCTCGAAATGCCTATGTCTAGCTTATTTTTTCATATCTGTATAAGTGCTTCAGTAAATCTACTCTTGGTAAAAAATATTTGATAATTTCAACAATTTCTACATTCGTTACATTTGTAAAGCCGTGTTGCCAAATTTAAATGTTCTTCGGGTAGTGTGTGTGGTTAACATATATCTCTCAGACTGGATAAACTTGTAGGGCTATATTTATGTACCTTGTAAAATATCCACGCTTTTTATTTTTATTATCAAAAATAAAAGGGGGAATATTTGACAAACTGTTTTTATTCCCCAATTGCCTAACCTTCTACTGCTTGAGAGGCTGCATAGCCTTTACGACCCACCCTACAATCTACCTTCTACTGCTACCGCTTTCCAGAGTAATCTGGTGGTCCTTTGAAACTTTCATTTTGGATTTCCATTTGTATGTTTGTGTATTGAGTTTTTTTTGCATCAAGTACCAGTAACTTTTTACTTAACATCAAACAGTTCTTTAACTCTCAGTTTCTAGTCATCCACAAATATTAGTTTAGAACTGAATTGGTAATATGTCAGTGCTTTCATTGCCACCTGGCAGTCTAAAGTGATGTAGATTTTCCTGATTTTATAGAAAATTTGCAATATGATTTGAGTACATGTAATAATTGTTATTTCTGTTTGAAACACTGTAGCAAAGCGACACAGGTTTATGCTAACATTGCCCGATTCTGTTCATCTTTTGATCTAGATTTGTTTGTATACCAAACTTCTCCGTGTAAAATCGCTTTAAATTCAATCCAATCACTTCTTATGTGACTAAACAAAAAGTAATGAGATAATTTATGGGACGAAGTCGGGATTATATGGTGGATAATCAACAAAGACATTGTTTTTTTTTTTAAATTATTTAATTACCGAATTAAAATGGACGAAGAAACTACATGCTTTTTGTAATAATTTTACATAATCTTGACATTTACAGAACAGAATAAGAGATTGACTGTTTCGTTCGATAAAATGTTTGCATCATCCAAGTAACTAGAAAAAGGCAAAATGTAAAAGTGCACAAATCACAAAGCTCTCTTCAACTAACGATAACTTCTAAGATTTCTTCTCGAATTGTTACTAGCAAGGCGTCTGCCGACTTTACGATTGCATAACAAAAGTCAACAAATACAATCACGTTTTCATTCATGATAGGTCAGGAATCTTCGCTGTTGTATGAAAAAATCACCGACTTAACACGTTTATCACCTTTCATTTATTTCACGGTTGATTAATACGCATTTTTGCCTAAAATCTTCGCCTTGATTTGTTGTTGGTTCATTACGAATCAGCGACCCCCTTCGCGGTCGAAACGTCGGTTTCTGCCTGTGGTGCAGTTAAAATATCGAGCGCGGTTCACTGCCCCGAAGACGCCGTTTATAAATTATAACTGCATTACTAAAAATTACCTAATTGTCTTTTTTCCAACACATCCTAGACTTACTTTAATATCTTTTTATTTAAATAAACTCCACTGTTGCCCACTCTGCATACGTCTTTGAAAAAAATACCCCAAACGACCCCTAGACGAGAGGAGAGTGACCCTTGTTACAATCCTTATGTGGTTAAATTAAAAAGGGTTGTAACCCTTAATTGCACAATTTCTAATAGAAAGACAATCAAGACTTTACCTTAGTTTCTAACTGCATTTGCTTTGCGAATGCTCAACGCTTTTCTGCAAGAGGCTCAAGTTTCTGGAAGGGGTCTGTTGAAAATTCCGTATTTTTTAACTGTAGAATGTCCTTTAATCGATTCCTTGATTTAAAAACCTTATTATTACAGCCGATAGACGCGTGCTATAGGCAACCAATTATTCACTTGCTTTCCTTAGATTAGGCGCTTGCTATAGGCAACCAATCATACATAAAAGTCAAGCAAAACCAATTAGAAAAGCTGACATCAGCGCTGCTATTACTAAATTATTTTTGACGACTTACGTTTACTTCGTCCATCGTCTTCGTAGAGAGAAAAAGCAACTTATCTTTAAAACACCACGTGGTAAAAATTTAAATCAATATAATTAAATTAAATCAATTAATTTAAAATCCTTCAGCCAGTAAAAGTATTTTTAGGACACAGGAGTTTTTTTTTTGTAAAGCTCGTTGTATAAATCTTGCAATATATTGTCAAACAAGAAAAGTGTGTTTGTTTAATTTACTTTATCAAGAGGTTCACTGCGGTAAGGCCGGAAAAACTAACCAGAAAAACTGACATTACCTACTTTACGAACCAGCCAACTAGTTATCGAAGATTAACATCTTAACGAAGCACGGCAAGATTCAGCAGAGGCAGGAACCGACATCATCCTACAACTTCTACATACATCTTATAGATTCCTTCCTGTTGCTTGCCTAGTTTTTAACAGTATGGGCTAAGCCTCAAAGCAAAAAAAAACACGTCACACACAGTCAATAGAATTATGGGAGAATCTAAGAATTGAAGATGTTGTTTTGTTTCGAATATCTTGCCATTTTAACATTGAAACAAATTTTTTTTCTGAAAAAACAACATTTTAAGAATAATACACAAATTAAAAGGTAAACGAGAAACAAGAAGCTTTTAAACACAATCACAACTGATACTAATTAAAGCGGCAGCCATGCATTTCGATCGACAAGGCCACCAACTTCATCTGGTTTGAGTCGCATGGAAATGTATCAATGGTGCATCGAATTTTATTTAATAGTTGATAAGTATCGTGTTTTTACGATAAATTATGAACAAATATAAACAACTTTCATTGTTTTTCGTCCTATTTGTAAATAAGCAGTATTTAAAATGTGTTATTTCGGTCTCAAAGGAACTGCCCAACTATCTTCTGACGTTGGCCAACAACTGCTTGCTTCGGCAATAGTTGCTTTCTAACAATAACCCTAGCCAATGATAACCCTTTACCAACTCCTTAATCTAACGTTATGGTGAAAATCTTGTTTATATTTTGATACAATTATTTCCTGCACTTCCTGTTGTAACAACAGGATTATTTGGACTTTAAATTTTAAAAGTTTCTAATTGAAGACAAATTTTGATTCACATTAAGGTAGAGGTAGACGACGGTATTTTTCTCGATACAGACGATTAGGAATGCAGATTTGTATTGACGAAGATATGAAAATTGAAATACTAAATGCAGAAAATTGTTAATATTCCTCAAAGCATGCCCAGGTATTCTGCAGGTCAATAATATTTGGCATGCTATTGATCCTGGTTTTGACGATATTCAAAGTGAAAATGTGAAAAATAAAAAGGTAGATCATAGTGCAAATTCAATATTATACTTCTTGATTGAAAATGATAGCTTTGATGACGAAATGGAATGCAAGATAGCAAAGAAAGAGTGGAAAACGTTGAAAGGCACCCACACCATGACGCAGCAAAGTCATGGTAGGGCACCCAAAATAAACTCTGACGGCTGACCTTCTGAATATTAACTCAACAAAGGCACGCATTATAGTGTAGACTAGACAATAAGGATATCAGAATAATAGCTAGCTTGTACTGGAACCAATCTGCCGAAGTAAGGTTTCAAAATTTTAAAACCACCGAAGACATTATAATAAAGAAAAGGGTAAGGCAAGGATGTATTCTCTCACCTATGCTATTTAACCTGTACGTAGAAAGAGCGTTTGCCGAGGTAATGTCAATGTGTACAATTGGTATAAAAGTAAATGGCATCCCAATTAATAATATTAGATACGCGGACGACACAGTAATCTTAGCAGACAACGCAAACGACCTTCAAGCACTTCTGCATATGGTTCAAGAGAAAAGTGAGCACCTGGGCCTAAAAATTAACTTAAAGAAAACCAAGTTTATGGTGGTTAGCAAAAATAACATCCCCGCCACCCCTTTATACCTAAACGGCATTCTAATAGAGGAAGTCACTAAATTTAAATACCTGTGCTGCCTCGTTACCAACAAATGGGAACCAGAAGTCGAGATCAGAAGCAGAATTGAACAAGCTCGATCAACTTTCCTTAAACTTAAAAAATTCCTAACAAATAATGATCTCAGTTTTCAACTCAGATACAGAATGGTTAAGTGCTATGTCTGGTCCGTCCTGTTGTATGGTGTCGAAGCCTGGACTCTCAAAGTAACCTCGACAAACAGATTGGAGGCATTTGAAATGTGGACTCTTAGAAGAATGTTTAGGATCCCTTGGACAGATCTGGTAAGAAATGAAGAAGTCCTTAGAAGAGCCGGTCTGACCAGCCGTGAACTATTCGACGCCATTAAGAAGAGAAAGACTTCCTATCTGGGTCACATCATGCGTGGTCCTCGTTACGAATTCCAACGTCTTATCCTCCAAGGAAAAATCGAAGGAAAAAGGGGAATAGGAAGAAAAAAACTTTCATGGCTCAGGAACATTCGACAATGGACAGGAATACACGACTTTATGTCTCTCCAAAATGCTGCTCTAAATAGAGAAATCTGACAGGATGTAAATAGACGGTCGCCTACGCAGGAATCTGCTTGGCACTTTAAGAAGAAGATAGTAGGTGTGTTGACTCGACACTGCGGCCTAAGGAAACACCTGAACACCATGGGAATACTCAGAGAACCCGTGGTTTGCAGTCTATGTAGTGAAGAGGAAAAAACAGCCTCTCACATCATCTTCGAATGCAAAGCCCTAGGAACCTTTGGAGAGATCATCGGGCATAAATCCAAAAAACCTCATAAACAGGCTGGCTACTGGGCTTAATAAATGTCACAAACCTGTTTGTGTGAGGAAGCACTGACGAAAGAGTGACCCCGACTGGTCGCAGTGTCACAGGGAGGTCAAATGCTAACCCAGTCTCTTGTTCGTCAGCCAACAAACCAACCAAGGAATTTACATTTGTATTGACGAAGAATTGAAAAACTAAATGCAGAAAATTATTAATATTGGTCAAAGCATGCTCATGTATTTTGGAGGTAAATAATATTTGGCATGCTATAGATCCTGTATTTCACGATATTTAAAGTGAAGATGTGAAAAATACAAAGGTAAATCATAGTGCAAAGTCAATGTTTTCTCCTTGGGTTCGGTAATTCTTCACAATAAATTTTTTTTTAACAAATCACTTAGATATTCACTTTACAATTACTTTAAAATACTTGACTTAAAACTAAACTTTTTTGCGACCGCTGTCCTTTTTATATTTTCAAATCGTTCAAGAATCGCCACCATACGAAACTATTGGACCTTTTTCTAGAAAGTGCCCGAATAATCCCATAATAATAATAATACCATTTCGGAACCATTAGACGCAGTATTCTAGAATTTACCGGTATTTTCTTTTGTTTCAATCGCCGCGCCGGCAGTCCCCCAATTGTGATCGACGCGCTGTCGCGACAGACAACGGGACTGGATCGTAACAATATTATATCTTTTGATTGAAAATGTTAGCCTTCACGACGTAATGAAATGCAAGACAGCAAAGAAAGTGTTGAAAACGTTGGAAGGCATCCACACAAAGAATAACACTTGGCACGGGTTACTACTCTTGAAATATTCTCGTGAATACCACGAAGAAATCGAACGAATCATCAGTGAGTACATAAATAGCAGAAGAAAAAAAGGATTAAAAGTACTAGCAGAACTGACGAAGCGGGTAAAGCAAGAGAAGAAAATGGGAAAAAGAATTTTAACACAATAGAATACAAACTATTAATCAATCAAAAGAAGAAGTAAACAAGGTCATGCCCAGAAGAGTACCAATGTTAGGTAAGATGATCTTAATATCCTCCTTGTGTGCGCCCTTGTTAAATCATGATGACCAACCGTGTACGTTTGTAAATAATTATTGTAATTCTAGTGGGACAATGTTTTTAAAATAAAGGTATTACATGAATCGGTTCTGCTCCCTGTGCGAATAGATAGAAGAAATAATTTAACTTCGTAAAAACTCAACGCTCCAGCTACTAATAGGTACTTAAAAAAGTACCTACCGAGCAGACAATTATCGATAATTTTCCCATCTTGTGGAAACACACAGCGAGTTTCCTGCTCATGTTCATAGAAATAATAACGAGTGGTATTTTAGGTATACGAGGACTGAACATTAAAAATACAATACAAAAAAGAAAGCGTTTTTTTATTTCGGCTTGTCTACTTCCCCTTACAACCTACAAGATATCAAGAAAATGCTGGAAGATCTTCAGGAAGTATGTGCTCAGGTCGGGTTGAAAATGAATCTATCAAAAACGAAATTTATGACGAATCTGGTCCCTAGTGTGAAGTGGAGTTGGTGGATAGGTACACATATCTTGGTCATGAAATACGAATCTCGAGAGACAACCAAGCATGCGAATTAAAAAGAAGAATTACGCTCTCTTGGGCTATATATGGCAGACTTGGGGATCAGTGTATTTTACTGATTATGATCTACGGCGCCAAAACCTTAACTCTGCCAGTCACTCTGCCAAGAAGCTTAGAATAACACCACGCAAGATGGAAAGATCGATGCTCGGTGTTTCACTACGAGACCACGTTAGAAATGAAGACTTAGGGGCGAGAACAGGAGTCACGGATGTTATCTACTAGTTGGCATTCATTTTTTTGCTCAATTTTAAATAAGCCTTGAGCCGTACCTGAGGGCCCTCTGGCAATTCATGTTTTGTTTAAACTGCAACCAGCTGTAAACTGCAATTAGCTGTAAACCGTAAACAGCTGCAAGGAAAAGCAGGAATTTAGTAAAACGTCTTGAACTTGACAGATCTTGCTTCCAAATTTTTTGGTTTTGTTGGTGATTTTATTTCCAGGTGTCTTTTGGTCTGCCTCTTCTCCTACTTCATTGTGGGTTCTTTTAATCCACATTTGGTCATGGATCAACGATTCCGGTTGCCAAAAATAGTTACCCAACCTTCGAATATAATATTTTAACTGCTCCTAAGTTACTGCTTCAACAATTAATGTAAAGCTTAAACTAATGCAAAATTATATTAATTTTAGACTATAATATTTTAAAAATACCATAAAAATACCATTTTACCATACCACTGAAGTCATCCATATCGATGCTTGGTATTACTATCAGCAATAACCTTTCCTGGGAAAATCACGTGAGGTCCATTGCCAAAAGTGCATCCCAAAAACTTGGTTTTTTGTTTCGTGCCAAGAGCTATTTCACCTCCAGTCAGCTGCTTATGATCTATAAGGCACAGATCCGACCTGTACTGGAGTACTGTTCCCATATTTGGAGTGCAGCACCTAAACATATCCTGAAGCTACTGGATTCTGTCCAAAAAAGGGCAATTCGTCTCGTCGGTGATGCCTCGCTTACAAACTCGCTCACTTGTCTGGAACACCGTAGAAAAGTTGGCGATTTGTCTCTATTTTATAGATATTTTCATAGGCGATGCTCTTCTGAAATATCAACAATCGTTCCTCCTTTGGCAGTCTCTTCGAGATTAACCCGTCAAGTTCAGTCTTCACACCCCTTCGTGGTCACTTTGGAGACCTGCAGAACATCACTTTCCAAAGACTCATTCATCCAACGAATTGCGAGGCTTTGGAACTCATTGCCCAGGGAGGTGTTCCCCGAGGCATACAACCTCCAGAAATTTAAGAAGAACACCAACTTGTACCTTCTTTCCCTTGGTTCCCACGATGTTCTCTGAACATTACAGGATATCCCTTTTCGTGGGAACCAGAACATAAAAAAAAAAAAAAAAAACATGAAAATATCTTAGAGGAACAGCAGAACCTTTGTAAAATGTCTTCAACTTAAGAGCTCTCTTGCAATTCTCATAGTCTTACTTCCTACTTTTTTGGTTTTGTTGGTGATTGTTCTTTCTAGGTGTCTTTTGGTCTTTTTTTTCTTCTGCTTCCTTAGGGGTTGTTCTACTTTACACCTTGTCAAGGATCAATGGTTACGGGCGCTGGAAATATTTACCCAACCGAACACAAGATTTTAACTTCTCCTGAACTAACTGCTTTAACAATTTATATAAAATTTAAACCAATGCAGGATTATATTAATTTAATTTGCTTTTTTTCCTGCTTCCTTGTGGGTTGTTCTACTCCGAATCTTGTCTTTATACGTCTTTAGGGATCTTCAAAAATAATATGGACTATCTAACCCCACCAGGATTTCTGTTAATTCGTTCTTTTGCTCAATTTAAATATTAACCACCAAATTGGTACAGTTTACTATTAATTTTGTACAAAATATAAAAGACAGGCCTCGTATAGATCTCAATGTTATAATTATTATTGGTTAGAGTAATAACGACCAGCTTACTGATGAAATAGTAATTTTTTCGCTTTTCTTTTTTGTATATACATATTTTAAATACATGTACTTAATCAACTTTATTGATCGGTTGGTACCAACCTATCGATTAACTTCGAGAACAAAGAGTACCAACATAATACTGTATTGTTGTTCTTCGAATGCGGGTCAGTGGCGTTCAACAAGGCTCCACAAAATTCTCATACTTATTCTGCACGGACATATCTTTATTTGCTGTTACTAAATTTTGAATGAATTATTTTGTCGAGGTTTAAAAACACACTAAAATAGTGTTTAACATTTTTTTGACGTCAACATCGATTTAAATAGAAAAGAATTAATAAACAATTGCAGCAAATTATAAAAAAAAACCATAACTATAAAAAAACCTCCATCAGAGCAAAGCTGAAAAAGAGACTATATCATTTTCTTATTGAACGCAAATACCTATAGTATATTTCACAAATCTTCGGTGGTATCGGATTATCGTAAGAAACTCTATAACCAGTATTTAACTGTACATTTAAAAAGTACGAAAGTAAATTCTCCTGATATTTTTAAACAAATTTTTTAGGTAACGAATTTTATTTTATAAGGGACTTTTTGTTTGTTTGTAAGCACGGTTAATTTTGCAACCAAATCTGTTCTTAATGAATTTATTTATTGTACATAATAAGAGAGGTAGGTTAGTAGTCCAAACAAATTTTACTAAATTAGTAATCCTGGGTTATCTTCGTAGTGGGTACCGACATTAAAATCGTATAGTACCGATTTTTAAAAAACTCACTGTAAAAAAGAATTCTCTTCCTTTGTTTACCTGGATAAAACTTGAATTTTTGCTAAAAATGGAACAAAAAAAATTTAGCAGGACGATAGCATAAAATCTATAAAACACACCGACGGTGAAGGAAAAAGACACATTATTGAGCATACAGGTAGAAAACATGGTTTTGTTGATGGGGCGGATCTTTTATTTTCGTCAAAATTAAAATCGGCCGATTATCATGACATTATGGATTCAGAGAAATGGTTGTGAAATGGTTAAAAGAAAAACTATAACCATCGTTAAATGATCTATCTGTCATTGTATTGGATAATGCTCCATACCAATCGGAAATTTTAAATAAGCAAACAACAAACTCCTGGACGGTACAGAAAATAAAAGAATTGTTAACGAACGAAAATATTTTATTTTCAGAGTATTGCTTTAAGAATTATTATCGATAGTTTAAAGGCACGAAAGAAAAAAAAATTACAAAGTGAATCAAATTATACTGAGTTATGGACATCGTGTGCTAAAACTTTCGCCTTATCATTGCCAATTTAATACCATTGAGTATATTTGGGGAATATGCAAAACTTATTATGTCAATCACATTGGATCTAATGGTTACAGTGATAAGGCTGTTTTGAAAACCTGGCAACGAGCACTTCATACTTTCACTACTGAAATTTGGGAAAAATGTGTCACAAAATGTGAAAATTTTTTAGAGGAATGGTGGGTTCGTGAAAACCGCATCGAAGCAGTTAATACTAGTATCATTTACATTTCAAATGAGGATAACGACGACAGTGATTCCAAATATGATGACTATAAATCTGATGCTTGATAATACCGTAAGTACTACATATTTATTAAATTGGTACCGATAATTTGTTGTTGTTGCAGTCCCTCGAGAACTACATTAACGATTTTAGTTCACAATAAAGCAAACAATAAAAATAAAACCTCTTAACAAAAGCATATTAATAAACAAAAATTTTTGCAGTTTAAATCTTGGGGGAATTTCAATTTACTTATGTACCTCTCAACACAGTGCGCCCGTTAAGTCGATGCCTCGGTGACTAATCAGATACAGTCGTATTTTGGTGAAATGGACTATAAACAGAGATGTCTGGCATACGGACAGAAAATGGAAACGGTCTTAGCATTTACAAGACAGTACCTGGAAATGCCATTAGCATTAACGTAGGTCGCTTTGTTTTGTTTTAGACTAAAATCACAGCAGTTCTACCTGTGCACAAATCATGATGCAAAGGTTCTATAAAAGCAGGAGAATCTGCATTACGTCAGACAGTCAGGCAGCACTGATATGTTGCCAATTCGATTTTAAACTAGTTGCCATGAGAAAACTGGTACATCTGAATAAGCTCTGCTTGGTGTGGGTGCCGGGATATTAGGAAGTACAGAGCCACGAAGAAGCAGATAGGCTTACAAAAGCTGGAGAATTACTCGTATAACAGCTGCTAGGCATAGAGTCAATTTGCAGTTTTACTATGGAGCTGGTTACACCTTTAAAATCTCTTATTTGGAGAATATTTTTGAAAATGGCAGAACAAGAATTGAAACCATAAATGTATAACCATAAATGTATAGTATCACTCCCATGTCGACATCTTGGAATTTTTTTAAACAGAATTGCCAGTGTGAGGGGCCAATTATATACGAGGGACACAATAGGCTTTGCTGCTCGCAGTACATGGGATAACGTTGATACCAACCTAGGAAAAACAACACAAGCATTTACCGCCTGAAATATTTGTTGTTATTCTTCTAATCCTGTCATTTAAGGTGACTATTTATAAAATTTGTTACAAAAAATAAACTTTTCCAAAAGCAGATATGTACCACTTTCTTCACCCCGAAAATAGCTGAAAATTTTTGTATTCTGCATAGTTTTACGATGCTTTATTGATTTTTAATATATAGCCTGCGATGTTATTTTTGATTTAAAAGGTTTTATATCGTTTAATTTGTGGTTTTTATCTTCTAAAGATTTAAGGTCGTTGCTATGGGTAATTTTTTAAATATTGTTACATAAATTCACTTTTTATCGAAAGTCATTTACAGACCACAAATTCGCGTGTTATTGTAATAAGAACGAACATTTGAAGGTGAAACTTAAATAAGATACGAAAAAATTATAGTTTAAAAAAACTAAAAAACACGATTTTAGAGTTAATCAAAATAAAAAGTAAAAAATAATTCTTAACATAAGAATAAAATTACTGACGAGAAAATTAATGTCACTGTTTCAAAAGCGTGTGGTGCTTTCATTCCGAAACGCAGAGTTAGTTTAAAATGTCATACACAGCACCCCACGCTTTTAAATAGTGACATAAATTTTCTTGTCAGTAATTTTATTTTAATGGTAAGAATTATTTTTACTTTAATTAACTCTAAAAGCGTGTTTTTTAGTTTTTTTTAATTATAATTTATAACATTAGTGTTTTTAAAAAATGAACACTATACTTTTATGCAACACACAATACAAACTACCATTTGTATTACTGCAAATTGCTAGCGGCGCCATCTACTAGATAATAGGCAAACTACTTATTTTGGATAGTAGAAAACTGTCGCGTATTTTTAAGCATTTTTGCAAAACTATTGGAACTGCTCACATACGATTATTTTTAAAAAGAAAAAACCATTACAGGCAAATACTACGCATCATTTCTTGACAAGCTGAAGGCAGAAATTGCAAAAAAACGGCCACATTTTATTTAACCAAAACAATGCACCGTCTCACCTCAGCGGTTACCACGGTGAAAACCCACGAATTACGGTTTGAACTACTTGACCACCCTCTTTACTCACCAGATCTAGGCCCAAGCAACTTTTTTTTCGTTCCACACTCTAAAAGTTTGCTCTCGGAGGAAAGATATTTTTGTCAAATAAGACCAACTTCTTCGTTAACAATTATTTTGCAGAATACTATTTGGAAGGGTTAAAGAGATGGGAAATTTGGGTAGACTTACGGTAGACTATGTAGAAAAATAAAAATAAATTTAAGAAACAATCTTTTGTATCTTTGTTAGATCGATAACTTTTCAGACCACCCTCTTCTGAACCTGGCAAAACTAAACAACAGATCACATAATTATAAATACATAGTTTTATGATGACCAAAATAAATTCAAGCAACGGCATGAAATGGACAAATTAATGGCAAAGTGTTATGTAAACATGTTATTCATCACCCCGTATACTTGGTAATCGGTATCGTGAAACGATAGTCACCAACAAGCTAACTACAAAAATAAACAAACTACGATCTTCATAATCGTCTTCGAGAAGGAGAAGAAGAAGAATCTTCGAAGAGACGGTCATGCATGAAGTCAAACACTTGTCTTGGGCTGAAGAGAGGGGGCAGTCGTGACAAAAGAGAACCTGCAGTCGGTTGCTGGTGGTGAAGGTGTCCGTAAGAAATGCAAGACGTTTCTTCGTTCGTAGGAAGAATTTTCTTTTTTTTAATAATTTCAGCAGGAAAAAATGGATTATTAATAACAAAAATATAGTTGGCGATGACCGTGATGGGGGGGTTAGGATGTAGTTTCAAGTGATTTTTCGGTCTTGTTCTTTCTGCCTTACGAGATGTGTTAATAACAGAAACCGGATTTACTGATAGTGATTTTTATTGCCTCAAGGATAAAAGCAATTATCGAGAATGATAGTAAGGTAACTGTTCATGACTTTTTATTCTCTGTATACAGTTAGTTTAATAAAAAAAAACAATCACCATGAGAGTGAATGTTTTCACTGATCAAATCCAACAAAGTAGTCAATTGATAATATATATATATATATATATATATATATATATATATATATATATATATATATATATAATTAATATTTTATAATAATAGCATTTTTACAAAATATATTTGGGAAAATCATCCGCACGAACTTTCCATGTATATTTAAAATCCATAAATGCCTTTTTATTGTTTAACATGATCTCTTTACTAAAGAATGAAACCGGATTGTGATAGATCGAATTTGCGGCCTCAAGGATGTTTGGTCCTTATCAGCACTATCGATCACGAAAATAAATTAACTGATGGATATTGCCATAAAGTTGTAAGTGCACAAACCTTATTTAACAATCAATATTAATTAATAAAAAGTTATAATTTAGAACACAATTTAAAAAAAATGGTGTGTGTACTTTAGAAGTTATACTTCTTTGGTGTGAGTAAGAAAAAACATTTAAAGTCGTAAAAATGAGAAAATGACTGAAAAAAAATTTAAACTAACGATTATTAAAGGTTTGATTAAAAAACATAAACATATTAAAGAAAAAATTATATATGAGCAACACTTAAATTAGAAAACATGCTTTAAAAATTTTATTAAAAAAATAAAGAATTTAATTCAATATTATGGGATTTTAGTTAATAAATAAATTTTAGAGTTGCAAGTTATCAATAATTTATAATTAATAGTTGTAAATAAATGAATTACAATTGATAATTGTAAAATATTTTGATCATTTATTGAATTTTTTTAATATATACACACGGATTTCCACGGCTGTCGCCGCCTCTCTGTCCCCAGTTTCCGTATTCTCCTATCAAGAGATTGTTCCTCGGTTAGGTTTCTTGTTTCCATCGCTTCATCTATTCCATCATTTCAGCTTCTTCTAGGTCTTCCCCTCTTTCTCCTCTCCGGCGGTATCCATTCCAACACTTTCCTGGGCCATCTATTCTCATCCATTCGTTTCGTGTGACCGAACCAAGTCAGTTATTTTTTCTTAACTTCGTCTGAAATATTCTTTTCGATGCCCTTCTATTTCGGATCTCCTTGTTTCTCACTCTATCCCTCCGTGACACTTCACAGCTTCTTCTTAAAAAATCCATTTCAGTTTAATTTTCTCTTTAGTGTTTTTGTTATATCCCATACTTCTGCTCCATACGTTATCACACTTTGAAAAATACTTTCATGTAGTCGCTTTTTTGTTGATCTCCTTATATTCTTTTCCAAAAGGATTGAATTTAGGGCTCCTATGATTTTTCTACCCTTATTATTCCTTTCTGTTATCTCATCCCTGCTATTGCCCTTTTTGTTAAATACAACCTCTGGGTATTTAGACTTTTCTACTACTTCTATAAATTCGTTTTCTAAGAAAATATTATTCTGGTTATTTGTGCCTATTGCTAGGTATTCGCATTTACTCATGTTTAATGATAGACTAGCTTTTTCGTAACCCTCTTTCAGTTTTCTGATCATATACCCCAAATCGTCTTCATCCTCTGCTATCACAACCTGATCGTCAGCAAAGTATAAACTACAGAGCGTGTCATCTCCCACTCTCAGTCCCATTTTTGCACACTTTCTTGTCTAGCCTCTAGGGGATGGGTCAAGGTTTATTTTAAAATAGTAGGGGATAGACAGCACCCCTGTCTGATTCACTTGTAGGTCTTAAAACTCTCTGTCAGGCCTGTTCCTAGCTTCACTCTTGCAGGATTGTCCCTATAGTAGTTTTTAGTGGCCTGTAGTAGAATCAGTCTGACCTCTAGTTCCTTCGTTCTTTCGCATAGTTGTGATATCGGGACGCTATCGTAAGCATTTTCTAGATCAATAAGGGAATATGCGTTTCTCTGCCTCTTTGAATTTGCTTCTCTAAGGCTATTTTAAGGGTGAAAAGGTTGTCGATTGTTGAGCGACCCGCTCGGAATCCAGCCGGTTCTTCAGTTTGTTTATCTTGAATATGGTCTTCTATTAGGATGTTTGGTATACGAGAATATATTCTGCCTATTGTAGAAATGACAGCGATTCCCCGGAAATTATGTGGGTCATCTCGTGATTCCTTTTTATGTAATAGATCACTTGGATCCATTATCATGCGGCCCCAGGTTTGGTACCTGTACACCTCTAGCATCGGGCAGCAACACAGAATGTGTATGCTGCTCTCTTTCTCTTCGCCGCATAGTTGCCAGTTTTTTTTAGCCACCAGCTTGAGTTTGAAGAGGTGCGCCCTTAGTGCGGTGTGGCCAGTGAGCAGGCCAAGCGTGCTGCTTAGCCTACTCCAGTTCATCGTCCAGAGTGCGTCTGCCCTCTTCTGGAGAGGTTTTTTCATTAGCTGTCTTGATGTTCTGCAGCCAGTGTTTGCATTTCATTGAGCAATATGTTCTTGCTCAAGGAGTAGTTTCAATTCATGTTTCGCTTCGGCAATTGGTAATCCGAACAACTGGCTTCTTGGTTCCATCAGGGTTCCATTTCTTGTCAGTTCCTCGGCTACGTCGTTGCCATTTATCCCTCTGTGCCCAGGAACCCATGTAAGAGTGACCTTATTTGCAGTCGCTAACTCATTGAGGGCCTGCATGCAGTCCCACACCACCGATGATGTTGTGGTGCAACTCATGATGGCGCCAATGGCCGCGCGATCTGTCAGTGAAAATATCAATCTCACTGTTGGTCACTCCGTTTTCTGTCAGGTGCGTGACACACCTGAGTATGGCATAGATCTTGGCCTGGAAGACCGAGTCGTTTTTCCCCAGGGGTATGCTTTTCCTGTGGTTGTAGGATGCTCCAAACACACCTGCCCTGTAGCGTCACTGGTACCCTCGTCCGTCAGTGTACCATACCATTGTATAAATAAATTGGCACAGAGGCATAACTTTAGACACAACGTTAAAAAAAACGCAGATATACCCTGTATTTACGGTAACTTATACTGCAATTTTTTTGAAAATTAATTTTTAAAAAAGTGTATACAAGGCGAGTCAAAACTGAATACATAATTACCTTAAACACTTTTAGTGAAATTGTTATGATGACAATGAAGAATAAATTATTTATTTATAAATAATAATAAATTTCCAGGTTATGGATTTAAAGCTGTAATTTTGTAAAAATTGTTCCAATCAAAAAACAGATTAAATTGTTCGTAGTAACAGATAATTTCGAGTTACATAATGTTTAGTTTTTTTATAAAATTCGAAAGGTCGATTACACTTGCAGCATAAAACTCACCACAACTATTTAGTTGCAACAAAAAGACTTGCACGTGGTATTTGAATGAAGTAATCTTTTTTTAGGGTAAAACTGAAAGAGCGGTGAGGTGATCGACCGAAAGTTAGCTGGACGCTCGCTGTGGTTACTTGCAATTACCATTTCAAATATTCGTATTTAGACACAAAATTATAATGCCTTATATTTTTCAAACCTATACCTATAATTTGGTACCGACCGGATATTAATAGGCCCGATAGCACCCCAGATATACTCGAATAACGCGTCATTTCAACGAGTTTTTGATTCTGATTTTTTATTGCAATATTTGGCTGTATACAGTAATTAAAAAAATATATTATTTTAAAAATGTTTAATACACTACATATTTTTATACATATTGTTACGATAAAGACGTCCCTGTTCTATTATCTGGCCGAGGCGGTGTATCGTACATACATGAATGAATGAATGAGTAAATAGCAGTTGTGGATGAGGTCTAATTTTTCACCAGGCACTTCAGCATTGTCTGCTTTTTGTACCTTTCCAGCTCTTTAGTTTAGTCCCATTTCTTTAATTCTCCTGTTAAGGAGTAGAAGCTCATGTACTGCTATTGCCCTAGGTGGATCACTCCTTTAGTCTTGTATACAACCCAGGTAGTACCTCCGTTGGGCGGTGGCTTCACATTGGAAGATAATATGAGTAGCTGTTTCCTCCTCCTCATTACATAATCTGCATATAGGTTCTGTGTTAAACACGCCTATTTTGTGCAGATGTTTCCTTTTAAAGACCAGTGTCCGGTACAAGGCCCTACAACTGTTCTAAATTTTTGTCTACTTAGCGAGAGCAGCTTTCCTGCCTGCTTAGGTGAGGGTTTTTTTAGCATTAGTTTGCTGTGCCTAGCTCCCTTTGTCTGTGCACACTTCAGCTGATGCTGAGAGTGGATCCAGCCTTTGATCGCTGCTTTAACGCTGGCCTCGGATATCCCTATTATTGGTTCTGGCCAATAAATGGTGTTTCAGAGCCCCGCCTAGCTAGTTTGCCCGCTTCTTCGTTACCAGAAATACCTTTATGCCCTGGCACCCACGACAAGGTAACCTTGTTATGGTTAGCCAAGGTTCGTAGGTTTCCGGCACATTCCTGGACAATTTTTGAGTCTATTCTTCGTGATGCCAAAGCTTCGAGTGTCGCTTGACTATCTGATTTGATGAGGATCGTTTTCTTTTTATATCCTCGTCTCAGATTTTCATCGTACACACATACATACATACATACATATAGTCACGCCTTTTTCACGGAGGGGTTGGTTGAGACCAATTTTTTCCACTTGCTTTGGTTCTTACACACATCTTTTGCTTCCTCTACTTTCAACAGGGCTCTCATGCATGCTCGTCGGTTGTTGGTACTCTTGACCTGGCCATTCTTCAAAACAATGTTGATCTGATCGAGATATGTTCGCCGAGGTCGACCTCTACCGTTCATTCACACTCGCCTTATAAATTTATTTCGTCAATCTTCCTTCATCCATCCTTTCTACGTGTGCAAACCATCTAAGCATTCCTTTATCCATCTTTGTAACCAGATCTTCTTTTACACCACAGCGTTCTGTTATCTCACTATCTGGGTGTTCACAAAGCTATACAGTGCCCCATTCATTTGTTTTGCTGCCAACACCCTTAGCTTAATGTCATTTTTAAACTTTCCATCTCTCGTAAACTTTGAACCCAGGTATACAAAATCATTTACTTGTTCCACTCTTTCTCCCTTATAAGAACTTCACAGTTTCTCATGCTTTCTTCTCTTTCAAAAAACATTACTTTTTTTTGCTTACATTCATTTTCATCCCTTTGATTTTTAGGGCATCATGCATAACATTAAGTATCGCCTGCAACTCCTCTTCAGATGACGCTAATATGACTTGATCATCGGCGTAAAGAAGGCTTATGACGATTAAATTAATTTTCAATCCATACGCACTCTCTTTCAAATCTTTTAAACAATCGTCTATGTATAAGTTAAACAGCCATAGTGAAGCCACATATCCCTGTCTCACACCTTTTTCAATGTTAAACCAGTCCGTGTAAGCTCCGTTTATCCTGACACAAGCAGTGGCATCCTCGTAAAGTGATTTCAGTGCTCGTATTAAACTACCGCTGACCCCATATTTAGTTAATCTCGACCACAATTCACTCTTTACCACTCTGTCATACACTAAATAGTTATTGTTGCGATAAAGACGTCCCTGTTCTATTATCTGGCCGAGGCGGTGTATCGTCCACACAAACGCGCTTATTTCTTTTGCGGCACCAAAACGTCTCCATTTAGCGAATGCTTTATGGCTGGTTTATTTGCCTGAAACTTTAAACGTTAAAAAGATGTTCAAAATGTTAAGTTCCGCTTGGTAAAAGTTTCATATGAAACATATCGAACTATATTTAGCTTAGAATTCAATACAACTTTCGGCTTTCCAAGGTCAGACACATGCACATGCATTTGGCAAAAAAATATGAAATATATATTCAAGAGAATTTTAATGTTTCGTAAAAATAAGGCCTCTCATCATTACATAAAAACCGCGTTTTTACCTTTTTTCTGTATTAATGTGCTTTTTGTTGAATTTTTCTATTTTTTGATTTAATTTACAAAGTAAACAATACAATAAATAATAATAAACATGGAAGCTATATTTGTGCATCATTTAGATTATTATTTACCCTCAACAAACAAAAATATAAAGGTCCTAATGTTTTAGAAGGGGTTTTGTTCAAAATTCCGTTTTTTGACATAACGCCTTCTTTGCCTGAGGTCTTCATTCGTTAAATATTTCTAAATTATGATGTTATATTTTAAGAAAATATTTCGCAGCTATTTTTTATTGCTTAGGCCTGAAATAATAACATATATTTTATTTTTGATAGTTCCAGCTACCCTGTTAAAAATAATAAAAAATATTTATAAAAAGCATGCAGTGTATGGATACTTTTTGGACTGAGCGTGTATAGAAAATTTTAGTTTCAACCAAATCAAATTTTAATGAGTACTGTCAAGTCTTAAATTGTACGACCAGTATTTTTTGAGTTTTTCAGATGATTTGGACGGTCCGTTGCAGTGGAGTTTTGCGTAATTGCAGGTACCACATACGTATCTACCAATTGAATATTTAGAAAGTACCCACGCTTCATTTTATCAACATTGACGACTCCCCTTAGTTTATTCGCCTCGTTACAAATCGATAAGTTGGTCGTATTCGCATCGCTACAACGTTTTTGCTGATACAACAATCGACGGGCGCGGTACACTAATCACTGAATTATTCGGGGTTATTGACTCCCATCGAAATTTGTCGATCAAACTGATTGGCTGATTGATAGGTGAATGTAATAAATGTGGAACGTTATCTTCAAGCATCACCAGCCTATGGTCCCCAAGTTTTCGGAATTTTCCTTCGATTTGGGTTCCCACATAGAACCAATGCATCTTTAAAGATCACTTACTCTTTACTGTAAATCTGTTAACAATATTTTTATATATAGAAAAATAAATTACATACATATATGTAGTCACGCTTTTTTCCCGTAGGGGTAGGTAGAGACCCCTTCTTTTCACTTGCTACGGTTCTTACACACGTATTTCGCTTCTTCTACTTTCATTAGCGCTTTCATATATGCTCGTCGGTTGCTGGTACTCTTGACCTGGTCTTTCTTTTAAACAATTTTGATCTGATTGAAATAAGTTCGCCTAGGTCAATTTGTAACGAATTGCCCAGTCACATGTTGAATGGCCTTAAAAATAGCAAAGAGCTCGACGGAGAAGATACTGAACGAAGAGGGAAGTTTAAATCTAAAAGTTTGATTTGAAGTGAACTATTGATATTGATCTGGTTGTATATCTTATCTACAAAAACTTCAAGACTATTTTGTTCTACTAAGTAAGAACTTACTCCATCGATCGTTGACACACCCTGTACAATGAACGTAAGTGCGATTTTGTTACGAAAAGCTGTCCTTAAAAAAGTGAGAAGGTGTTGCGATTAATGACATCAATACGATTGTTTATGTATGCACAAGGTACTGCCGTAATGACAGTAGGTAACAATTTCGCAGTATTGAGTGTTCGATTGAATATTTACTTGTAGTTGCTGCTATTTATTTCTTCGGAATAATAGGTTTTGTTGTTTTTTAAAATATTCTACAGCAAGATCTTTACAATTTTCCACTGTGAAGATGCGTCTACATATTTGTTCTCACAGCAGTCAAAAACAGTCAGTGATAATCCGGATAGTGCGCAGTATATTTTGAGGAAGAAACGAAGAAATTATCGGGTGTCCAAAAAAAGCTCTATATACCGTCAATTAGATGTTTTGAGTGCTCAAATAACCGATATTTGAGGTAATGTGTGAGAGTTTGCACTGTCATAGTGAAGAATGATTCGTCATCGCTACTTTGTTTTCCTACTGTTTCCAAAGAATGGTTGTGAACCATTCAGAATCGATCATTTTCAAGCCCATATGGTTACGAGTCATTGTCAAACTATGCAGGATCCAATGGGAACATACTTCTATCAGAGATACAAATAATAACACTCACATATCACATACGACACTGTCAGTATTATCATCATCACCTAGCTGAGCCTCGGACCTCCCTCAGTCTTTTCTGCCAGTCATCTCTATCTCTTGCCAGCCGTTGCCAGTTTGCCACTCCGAGTTTTCTGGAATCTTCGTCCACACCGTCCTTTCACATTAGTTTTGGCCTGCCTCTAATTCTACTTCCACCCGGTTGTGACCTGAATATTTGTCTTGTAGCGCGATTTTCGTTCGCTCTTGCCACATGTCCTGTCCATCTTAATCTACCTATCCTTATACACTTTGGACGATGAACCGGAGTATACTAAACAGCACGCTTGGCCTACCCTGCTAGGCTACAGTTATAATTATTTATATCTGACAGGAAAAAAAAGTAGACACATGCGCACATTTAATGAAATTATTTTTACCCGAATAAAAATGAGGCATTTTCTTCCCTGAAAACAGTGAACAAATTTGAACTTTCCACATAGGTGTGGTAAAAAGTAATAATATACAGTGCGGTCATAATATACACTTTAACTATCAAAATCACTTTTTACTCATCCGAACTATCTAAGCATTCCATTATTTATCTTTGTTACTACATCTTCTTTCATACCACAGCGTTTCATTATCACACTATACCTCATATTATCCATCAGAGCCACTCTAGTTGTACTTCTTAGAATTTTTTTTTTTTTAATGAAAATAGTCGCAAAAAGGGTAGACCTGTTCCTGTCTGAGTCTATTTGTATCATTCACCGAAAGTGATCGATAGGATGTGAAAGTTGAGACAAGTGTGCTATCGTCTGCGAAACTGTAAATGGGGTTCGTGGTGGTTTTCAAGAGGTCGTTGATGTGTAAAAGAAATAAGGTGGGGGACAGGATGGAACCCTGGGGGACCCCGGCATTGGTTTTTAACGCATCAGAAGAAATACCGTCAACTGCCACATGTAAGGAGCGATCTTGCGTGAAGCTCAAGAGCCATTGACGCAGTTTGGTTGGGAGACCGTAGGCAGATAATTTACTTAACAATGCCTGGTGCCAAACGCGGTCAAAGGCTTTAGATATATCCAAGGCTATTACACAGGATTCACCAAACTTCTCAATAGTGTTTGTCCAGAGCTGAGTGACATAAGCCAGCAAATCTCCAGTAGACCGAAGTTGTCGAAATCCATATTGTCTGTCATGGATTATCTCAAATTTCTCCAGATATTTGATGAGTTCTGTGTTAATCGCTTTTTCCATAACTTTGGATATAATTGAGAGCAATGCAATAGGGCGATAATTCGCAGGAATAGTCTTCTTTCCTTTTTTCGGAATCTGTTGGACTTTAGCGTTTTTGCACATGGAATACTCATCTTCGCAGCATCGATCTTACTTTTATGCTTTTTCTGCTAAACCCAACATTTACTGCTATACATAATATATACGTTCTGACTACTCATAAAGTTATGCAGGGCCCTATTGGTTTGTCATTGATTTTTACGGTTAAGTTGAACCAATAAGCTTAAATTTAACGCCAGCTTAACGTTTGGTGGAATGTTATAAGATAAGCTTATGCAATTTAACGTGAGCTTATTACATAAGTGGAATTGGCCTTTAGTCTAAGAAGTCTATTAATATTGTTCGTATATTTATATAAATAATAAAAAGGTTCCCATGAATAAACGCTTAGATAAGATGTCGTTACTCAGACTCTTGACTAATTTGTTTAGTCTAAGCAAGATCTCGAAAACCCTACTTATTATTTTCGTTTGTATAATATTTAATATTTAAGTAGGTTTAAGACCTCATTGTACTCTTTTTACGTTTGATATCCGAAAAAACTGGTAGATATTTCTAAAATTCGAAACGGAGTAGTCACATCGTAAGCGATAAACTCCATTGAACGTAAAAGAATGGAACATTTTATCGCTCCCGAAGAACTATCTCCAAGTTCGACACGCCACCGGTGTTCATCCACCTCAAGGTCTCTATCGTCTAATTCGAAAGCGATAATAATAAAATTACCTTGCGTTTACCATTTAACATCGGTCAAGTCATACGTGAAATAATGGGGCACAGAAATAAATTACCTTGAAAGGCACTAACCAATCTATATACGATGCTCGACACTGTACGAGTGCAGCTAGTCGTTTTTACCTTTATTTATCGAAGTAATTGCGATAGAAGAACATTTTTAATTGGCTTCGAGATAAACTCCACTAGGACAATTTTATATTATCACATATCAGTGGTCCGGGTGCGACCCGAGAGGTCAACATGACTAACTTCCCAGTGGAAAGAATGAAAAAAAGCCATATGTGAGAATTATAACTGCTGTATTTACCTACATATTTTTAATATAGGTATAAGTGGGTCGATAAACTTACTAGAACAAGAATACGAAGCAAACGAAATCGAACAACAAGCAGGGTTTCGGGCCGGCCGCTCATGCATGGACCATATTTTTAGCATTGTTCAAATGAGTGAGAAAAGAGTGGCAACTAATAGGGAAATCCATTTACTTTTTGTAGACCTTACAAAAGCGTACGATACTGTCCCGATAACAAAACTGTGGCAAGTCTTAGAGAAATCAACGATCAATAACACTGTAATAATAGCTATTAAACAGTTATATCAGCAATTAACATCCAAAATTAAGTTAGGAAATAATCTATCTGAAAGTTTCACCGTCACTAAGGGTCTAAGACAAGGTTGTAGTTTATCCCCCACACTATTTAAAATATATTTAAACGAAGTGTTAAAGAAGTGGAGACGAGCGTGCCATGGAATGGGGATACAGTTAAATGATGACACTACTCTGTATAATCTGCACTTCGCGGATGATCAGGTCGTCGCGGCCCAAGATAAAGAAGACCTAGAGTTTATGGGAAAACGACTTCTTAGAGAATACGAAGAATGGGGAATAACGGTTAATATGAGCAAGACGAAATATTTGTGTATTGGGGCAGAAACAACAGATCTGGATCTGGACAATGTAAAAATAGGAATATGTAAGGAATACACCTATTTGGGTACAAAAATCACATGTAAAGGTCGTACTGAGGAGGAAATAGAACAACGGATATTAAAAGGAAAGAAAGTTATAGGATGCCTAAACTCGCTGCTGTGGGCAAAAAATATATCTAGGGAAAAAAAACATATGATATATAATACTATCTTTCAAAGTACTGTTCTATATGGCTGTGAAACGTGGCAACTTAATAAAACATTAGAACGCCGATTGCTAGCCCTGGATCTTCTGGCGAAGATCTGCTGGCATATCACGTCTCGATAGGGTTACAAATGACCGAATTCGACAAATTGTAAAGACCGACACAACTATAATAGATGAAATCCAAAGAAGACAACTTATATGGTACGGCCATGTTGAACGTATGACAGATGAAAGGCTACCCAAACTAGTGCTTAAATGGACCCCAACAGAACGAAGGAAAAGAGGTAGACCAAAACCAACATGGATAGGGGGCATTCAGAAAGCGATGTCCGAAATAAATCTAGCCCCAGGAGATTGGACTGACCGAAGAGGCTGGCAACTGGGAACCGGAAGGCGAAAGACGCTATAAACCGGATTAATTAATTAATAAGTGGGTCGATTATATATCAGAAAACAAAATACTCCTATAACTATATGCCTGCGACAGGCATTGAATTACATCTGATATATAACCGTGTATACTACCCCCTTACAGGAATCAAGATATGCAGGTGCTTGTTAAGCAAGAGAAAGGGCTATTAAATTTATCTGCTCGAAGAAACCACCTGTGGACCGGTTTCGGAGTGAATTGCTCCTCATCGGCACAGGGTAGGTTTTCTCGAACAGACACATTCAAGCTCCGACGCCGGATGGTGTTTGTTAAAAAGTACAGATGTCGCGACTAGCGCTTTTGCGTGGTCCTTCATGTGTATTTGATAGGAATCGAAGCTTGAATGTGTCTGTTCGAGGAAACCTACCTTGTGCTGATGAGGAGCAATTCATTCCGAAACCAGTCCACAGGTCGAGCAGATCAATTTAAGAGCCCTTTATTGCTTTCTGTAATGGGGTAGTATACACGGTTACATATCAGATGTAATTCAATGCCTGTCGCAAGCATACAGCCAGAGGAGTATTTTGTTTTCTGATATATAATCGACCCACTTATACCTATATATTAAAAATATGTATGTAAATACAGCAGTTATAATTCTCACACCTAATTTTCGCTGTTGAACTTTAAAATACTTTTATAGTTTACTGCAATAATATTACAGTTTTCTATAATTTTTGCACATCTACTCTACAAAAAACATGGTATAATAATGGACAAATTTTTTAAAAATACTTACAGTATATGAGTAAAATATAAATTAACATTCAGAAAATGAAATATTATTTACACAGTATTTAATTTGAAAAGTCAATATAAAGTTATTTAATGGAAGGTGTAGGTATAAAGGATGTAGTAGAATAATTAATAGAAATTATTTTTGTAAAAGGTTAGGTTTTGTAAGGATTTTCTTACCCAATTTTATTTCAATATCCAAAATATTGGAATAAATTATGTTAAAATTTTGAAAATCACTTTTTTTATTCATTATATATATATATATATATATATATATATATATATATATATATATATATATGACCTGCATAGCTTTATGAACAGCCAGGAAATGTCAAAAAAGGCACGTCTGGCTGTGCATAGAGGTGTGTTAGTTCCTACACTTATGTATAGTAGTAAATGTTGGGTTTGGCAGAAGAAGCATAAAAATAGGATTAATGCTGCGGAGATAAGTGGGATAAGAGAACGCTGTGGTGTAAAAGAAGATGTGGTTACAAAGATAGATAAAGGAATGCTTGGATGGTTTGGACACGTAGAAAGGATGGATGAAGGAAGATTGATGAAACAAATTTATAAGGCGGGTGTGAATGGATAAGTCGGTAGAGGTCGACCTCGGCGAACATATATCGATCAGATGAACATTGTTTTGAAGAAAGGCCAGGTCAAGAGTACCAACAACCGACGAGCATGCATAAGAGCACTGATGATAGTAGAGGAAGCAAAAGATGTGTGTAAGAACCGTAGCAAGTGGAAAAAGTGGTCTTTGCCTACCCCTACGGAAAAAGGCGTGACTATATGTATGTATGAATATATATATATTAAAATTATTATAAAAAACTATTTTAAATTGTTTATAACAAATTATAATTGTCATTAACAATATTCTGTTTATGTTAACCGTATTCTTTCAAATTTTTCATAACATTTTATTAGCGGGAGCTATTTTCAATTGTTTATAACAATTGAATTTTTTTTTAAAATATTATGATCAATAATCATTTGTTAGTAACAATATTCAATTTTTATAAACAATGCTTGATTATACAATAATTTTTCACTGTTTTTAATGCTATTCTCTTAATACTAACACAAGTTTAAAACTCTTCAATTCCTATTTTTGTTTTCTATAACTATCTCTTTTTATAAAATAATGTCATCATATTTTTCATACAAATATTCCTAACATGAAATAATCATATTATTCAAAAGATCTTAAAATTTTATATTAAAAATAGTATAATTTATAAATTGCAAAATTCAGGTAGTTTACCATTTTTTGATTCTCCATAAAAAATAGCTCGACCGAAAAAGTGTAAGGCAACTAGCCCCAAATTTTATCAGTTATAGCATTAGAATTCTCTCAAAAACTATGGTCTTTTATAATCTACTGACGTTGTATACAGTAGGAATGAGAGCTGTTTTGGAAAAATGTTCTTATGCTTAGAAAACTACTTTGTCTCCTAATGTAGTTGGGTTACATTTGGAAAAAAAAATTTGGTCCATCAACAATCCCAGTTTTTTAATGATTCTTTTTTTTTTGGCCAAATCTAGAGCAGTAGAAGATTTTTCCTATTCATAAAAATACTAAATTTGGTATAAAAAACACATTTCCTTCTTTCAACATTGACCACAAGAAACTTTGCTCTTTGATTCGTTAATAGATTGGAATAAATGATAAATTACGCGTCATTGAATACACCACAATATGTTGATTTTAAATTGTTACATTCGTTTCAGGATTTCCTAGCGGCGGTGGGGAGCGGTCGTTCCGATCTTCGCAAGGTCCTACGCACCCACGAGGGAGGCCACCAAGTGGTCGCAACAGGTCCTAGGCTAGTAGTCGATACAAAAAAAACCAAAAAAACCACTGACATCGAAGACACGAATGAATTGAGCGCCGTACGCGAAGATGGCAAAATCGTAACTGAGACCCAACGAACTACAGAACACGAAGAAGTTAACGACGAAGAATTGCCAGAAGATGCGCCGGAACAGAATTTCCAAAAAGAGAGTTCTCAAAGGTAAGCCAAGCCGTTAAGTAGGGATTCTTTAATTAGTTTCTTTTATAACTGGTATCGATGTCATTGGTGTCAATATAATTATAAATGTTCATTCGATTTGAAAAATCTCTAAGGGACTGTTCTTGGTACTTCCTTCTCTGGCTTGGTCATCAAATGTCACAAAAGGATCCAATCGTATGAACATTTAGATTAAAAAGATTTTCCAACTATAGCAACTACTTCTCCAGATTTTATTTACCAAAAATGGCTCTAGGCCTACGTTAAAAAGATTTTATAACTAGAACAGTTATAGTTTCCTACTCTTCCAGATTGTATGTACCAAAAAAAGGCTCTATTATAAGCACATCTATATTTAAATATTTTCCTACTAAAGCAGTTAAAGAGGTTACTATAACTACTTGCACTACTACGTGAACTATGCACTACTCCTCCAGATTGTATTTACAAAAAAAGGCTCCAATCATAAGCACAATTACCTTAAAAAGAGTTTTTAACTAGAGCAGTTAGGGGGAACTACTCTTCCAGATTTTATGTACCAAAAAAAGGTCCTATTATAGGCACATTTACATTTAAAACATTTTCCTACTAAAGCAGTTACGGTAAACTACTTCTTCATTATTATATATTTCTGCTTTACTCCTAAACAAATAACAAAATAAGGCTTTAATCATAAGCAACTTTATATTAAAAAATTTCCAACTAAAGTAATTATAGTAAACCAGATTGTATGTACCACGAAAAGGCTCTACTATAAGCACATTTACATTAAAAACACTTTCCTACTAAAGCAGTTAAAGTTGTTCTAATGCACTACTCCTTCAGATTGTATTTACTAAAAAGGCTCTAATCATAAACAAAATTAGCTTAAATAGAGTTTTCAACTAGACTACTAAAGCAGTTATGGTAAACTACCAAAAAATTTACCAAAAAATTTACCAAAAAAGCACAATAACATTAAAAAAATTCCAACTAGAGCAATTTTAGTGACCTACTTCTCCAGATTGTATCTACCAAAAGGGTTCATGAACACATTTATTAACATTATTAATATTTTCCAACTAAAGCAGTTATACCGAACTACTCCTTCAGATTGTATTTTTTTGTCTCTTTTTTATCTTATACCATGTTATAGCTTCTCGGAAAAATCTTCTTTAAATGTAATTCCAAAGAGGATTTAAATGCTGCTGTCTATTTATCATAGATTATTACCAAACACACTGTATAATTTGAGAAAATATTCTTCCGCAATATTACTGGGTAGATGTTCTTGAAAAGATATGTTTGCAAATCTAAATGTGTAGACAAGTATCGAGTAAATAAAGAGTCTCCAAAAGTTTAAATAACTGTAACATTATTATCTAGTTCGTTGAAGACATTATTTGAAAAAAGAAACTTCGCTAAATGACCTCTTTATGTGCACAAAATAAAAAACAATTTTAAAATAACCAGAATTGTTTGTTCTTCACGAATGTTTTAAATTGTTTGCTGATCCGATTTAGCAACAAAAATTAAAAGAATTGGATACACGATTCAAAATCAAGTGTATTTACATTTATGGTTACAAGGTTGATGATATCATCTTTTTGAAAAAATGAATAGAGCAACTACATAATATTGAAAATTGATTGGTATTTTATATTTCGTATTACCGTGCGACAGAATACAACTACCGAAATACGAGGGCAGTTTGATAAGTCAGTGACTTTTTGAATTTCCCGCGCAGTTACTCCAAATGCAACAGTGCTGCCGTCAACTATAATCTATCAGTGGGCAACTTTCTAATTTTGAGCAAGCTACGTCGTGCAGTTGGTGTTTGATAGCCGTTCAAAGCAGACAACCTCGTGCATTTTTACGAAAATGGAAAAAAATGAATTTGGTGTGCTGATTAAGCATTACTTTTTACGTAAAAAATCCATCACTGAAACTAAGGAAAGGCTTGATAAATACTACGGGTACTCGGCACCATCAATTTCAATGGTTAAGAAGTGGTTTACAGAGTTCCGTTGTGGTCGTACCAGTATTAGTGAAGCCGAACGTCCAGGTCGCCCAAAAAAAGTGATGACGCCGGAAATCGTCGATAAAATCTATGAAATGATATTGGATGATCGGAGAATGAAAGTGCGTGAGTTGGCTCATGCTGTAGGTATCTCAACTGAACGGGTACATTATATTTTACACGAATATTTGGACATGAAAAAACTCTCTGCGAGATGGGTGCCGCGATTGCTCACACTCGACCATAAGCGCAATCGTGTGACCACTTAAAAAGAGTGTTTAGCGATGTTCAGCTGTAATCCGGACGAATTTTTGCGCCGTTTTGTTACTGTGGATGAAACATGGATCCATCACAACACGCCAGAGACCAAGGAACAATCTAAACAGTGGGTTGCTCGGGGTGAACGTGGACCAAAGAAGGCGAAACAGAGTCTGTCAGCCAACAAGGTCATGGCCACAGTTTTTTGGGATGTACGCGGTGTCATTCACATCGATTACCTCAAGAAAGGTAAAACGATCACCGGCGAATATTATTCAAAGCTTTTGAACAGATTCGACGTTGATTTGAAGCAAAAACGGCCGCATTTGGCGAAGAAGAAAGTGCTGTTCCATCAAGACAATGCACGTATGCACACTTGTCTAGTCACGATGGCCAAAATCCACGAATTGGGATACGAACTACCACCCCATCCAGCATATTCTCCAGATTTAGCCCCCTGCGACTATTTTCTGTTTCCAAACCTAAAGAAATGGCTGGGCGGTAAGAGATTTGAGTCGAATGAAGAAGTCATTACCGAAACAAACGCGTATTTTAAGAACTTTGAAAAAACCTATTATTTGGAGGGAATAAAAAAATTAGAAAAACGCTGGACTAAATGTATCGAGCTAAAAGGTGATTATGTAGAAAAATAAAATGTTTATTTGCGGAAAAAAATTTTATTCAAAAAGTCACTGACTTATCAAACCGCCCTCGTACCTACTGAACATTCACTGCTGACATCATAGCAAATAATAATTTCATTCTCCAACTTTAACGACTGTCAGTGGCATTGATAACAAAAATATGAGCTGCTTTATTTACAGAACTAGTGACCTTTGTCATACAGGGTGTTTCATGAATAATTGTCCGTATAGTAACAGAAGGAATAAAATATGAATATACATAATACGTTTAAATAAATTATTCCTCCTTGTCTAGATACCGGGTGTTTTATTAAAAAAATTTGTAAGATTTGAACTCATTGTTTTTATACCTTCCAATATTTTTTGTTTATATTTGGCAAACAGTTTACATATGTTAGAATACTCTAAATATTTGCTAATGATAGTTTTTTGCTATTACCACAGAAGTGCGGTAGGGATAGCGATTCTCGTTTCCCCCCTTACATTCTACTGTCAAAAATTGTAATTTATAATTTTTTCAAAAATAACCCCCCAAAAAATCATAATTATTATTGAAATTTTTTTTGCTCTTTAAAAATTCAGATTTTTTTTTAAATTATACTGCAAATTTTTTTATGTACTTTTCAAAAAAAATATGTTATAATATTTAGAAACTTAACATTAAAAGTTCACGAAAAAACACGTCAAAAATATTTTTTCGAAAAATGTTTTTATAAATAATAAATTTGCCTAGAAATAGACTAAAATGAATAAAAATTATTTAAAATTGGGTAAGGTTAGAGGAATAAAAAAAATGTAATACGTAATCAAACTTTTAGATGCACATCATTCTACTGCACATTATAAATATCATAACTCAATTTACGCTTCTTCGGAAGTTCTAAGTACGAGGAACTTTAACAGTAACCTTATACATCTTAAAAATACAGTACCAGCCAGCTGGACATTTTTCAATTTGACTTTACATCGCATAAAAGGTGGCTCAGGTCCTTGCGGTATGCCCCGATACTTCTTCGGGAGTTCTAAGTACGAGGAACTTCAACAGTAACATTGTACATCTTAAAAATACAGTACCAGCCAGCTGGACATTTTTCAATTTGACTTTATATTGTATAAAAGGTGGCTCAGGTCCTTGCGGTATGCCCAGATACTTCTTCGGAAGTTCTAAGTACGAGGAACTTCAACAGTAACATTGTACATCTTAAAAATACAGTACCAGCCAGCTGGACATTTTTAAATTTGACTTTATATCGCATAAAAGGTGGCTTAGGTCCTTGCGGTATGCCCAGATACTTCTTCGGGAGTTCTAAGTACGAGGAACTTCAACAGTAACATTGTACATCTTAAAAATACAGTACCAGCCAGCTGGACATTTTTAAATTTGACTTTATATCGCATAAAAGGTGGCTTAGGTCCTTGCGGTATGCCCAGATACTTCTTCGGGAGTTCTAAGTACGAGGAACTTCAACAGTAACATTGTACATCTTAAAAATACAGTACCAGTCAGCTGGACATTTTTCAATTTGACTTTATATCGCATAAAAGGTGGCTCAGGTCCTTGCGGTATGCCCAGATACTTCTTCGGGAGTTCTAAGTACGAGGAACTTCAACAGTAACATTGTACATCTTAAAAATACAGTACCAGCAAGCTGGACATTTTTAAATTTGACTTTATATCGCATAAAAGGTGGCTCAGGTCCTTGCGGTATGCCCAGATACTTCTTCGGGAGTTCTAAGTACGAGGAACTTCAACAGTAACATTGTACATCTTAAAAATACAGTACCAGCCAGCTGGACATTTTTCAATTTGACTTTATATCGCATAAAAGGTGGCTCAGGTCCTTGCGGTATGCCCAGATACTTCTTCGGGAGTTCTAAGTACGAGGAAATTTAACAGTAACATCGTACATCTTAAAGATACAGTACCAGCCAACTGGACATTTTTAAATTTGACTTTATATCGCATAAAAGGTGGCTCGGGTCCTTGCGGTATGCCCAGATACTTCTTCGGGAGTTCTAAGTACGAGGAACTTCAACAGTAACATTGTACATCTTAAAAATACAGTACCAGCAAGCTGGACATTTTTAAATTTGACTTTATATCGCATAAAAGGTGGCTCGGGTCCTTGCGGTATGCCCAGATACTTCTTCGGGAGTTCTAAGTACGAGGAACTTCAACAGTAACATTGTACATCTTAAAAATACAGTACCAGCAAGCTGGACATTTTTAAATTTGACTTTATATCGCATAAAAGGTGGCTCAGGTCCTTGCGGTATGCCCAGATACTTCTTCGGGAGTTCTAAGTACGAGGAAATTTAACAGTAACATCGTACATCTTAAAGATACAGTACCAGTCAGCTGGACATTTTTCAATTTGACTTAATGTCGTAAAAAGGTGGCACAGGTGGCCTTTGTCGATATGAGTTGTCCGAATTAAGAGTAGCAAATTTGTTTCAGGTATTTGAAAACGAGAGAGCAGGAAGACGTCGACTATTTATCTGACGGCGTCAACATCGGTCACGAGATGAGGTTCAAGACGGAGACCATGGAAGCGGATCGTAGAGGAGACGGAATAGACGAACCAGATATGTTTGAATCGTTATCTGCAAGAGCTCGGAGAAGAGGAAACAACAACAACAATAGACAACCGTACAGGCAAAGAGGTAATAGATTATAATTAATGACAAACGAAAAGCGATTATTTATTTAGCAGTTCGATCATAATCCTAAAATACTCATGATTAAGGCACAGGATCAGTTTTTTAACCTTTTGTTTTTTATTGCTATTTAACGGCATTTATTATTTTCTCTCGATTCGAATGTATCTCAACATTTTTATAGGAGAAAATTCTCACATGAACTGATCTCATCGTCAGTATTTTATAAACATTATTGTCTTATCCCTATCTGCAACTCTGCGTTTTAAATGTTTTTTTAAATTTATGCTTCTTATGTTGGGCTTCGCGGACGGGACTGGCCGTAGAAAATCGAAGACGTAAACGGGACCTAAATTAATACGTTAATACAGACACAAAGAAATAAACAAACTAAAATGTTGTTGATTCGCTATTGAAAGAAATTGGGAGACCGGTAAAAAGTTATATAGTGTGTTTACATCACAATTTATGTTTAATATTAATTTTATTGGATTTAAATTTTTAATATTAGATCTTTTTTTTCCTATACTTAGTTATTTTGATTATTTCATTAAAAATTATTTTTAAATATCGTTTGTTGTCCAATAATACCACACAACTGTATAAATTAAAATTAATGAATGGATAATTTTGTAATAATGGTGTAATTGTTTGTGTATACATATTTGCCAATATTTGACACGTGTGGATCTAGTGAAAAAGAAATAGATGTCGATAGACTTTACTATACGACAGGATAACAGTTAAAATGCTGAAGGCTGGACAAAGCGTGATAACTAGTCTGCAGTACCGCATTTTTAACCTTTGTTGGAGGAGTGGTAGCGTACCAGACGAGTGGTGCAAAGCCGTTATCGTGTCGCTTTACAAGGGAAAGGTTCGCAGCAGGACTGTAAGAACTGTATGCAAAGATATTCATTAAAAGAGTAACGAATGAAACTGAGAAGATGATGTGGGATGTGCAAGCAGAAATAAGAGGAGGAATGAGATGTATGGATAAGGTCTTTTCATTACGAGGTATAGTCAAAAAATTCTTGGCTAGAAGTCAGGTCTATTGCGCTTTTATAGACTTGGAAAAGGCCTATGACAGAGTGGTGAGAAGTGAATTGTGGTCGACATTGTCTATGTATGGGGTGAGCGGTAGTTAAAAACGAGCACTGAAATCACTTTACGAGGATTCCAATGCTTGTGTCACTGTTGTGTACAGTTATACTTTGTTTCAAGTACCTTCCTGTTTGCCCTATGTCTACTTTGTCACACCCAGTACATGATATTTTATAAATAACATAAGATTACAGGTCTTTTGGGGTGTTTGTTTTTAGTCTCGTGAAAAAATGATTTTTTACTGTGTTTTCACATTTCAAGCTGATTTTAAAGTTTTCATTTTCTAGCATTTTGCCTAGTTGTAGTGTTAAACCTTCTACATATATAAGTTTTTGAGATTGTTAATTATATTTTTGTGTCATAAGGTGTACAAAGTGGTAGTTAATAAATGTTTTAATGTAATCAATAAAACATCCAAAATCGCAGTCCTGTTATTTTTTCTTATTTATACTGTGAACTGAAGTCTTAGATAATAATAATTATTAAATATTAGCCACGTTTTCTTTAGTATGCATAAAACAATGTCATTAACAAATTGTTTATTTGTAAGTCAGAAAGCAGTTAGAATATAAACAAACAAACAAACATTTATTTATTATTATAAAGAGCACATCCAACTTTAGAGCCCTTTAACTAGATAAACAGACAAATTTAAGGCTGAGTACTTATATGAAGCAATCATAAAGGTTAGGGTGGACATAAAAGGGGTCCAAACATTATTTTGTCGATATTTTTATTAATCAAGCTATTCATCTTCATCGGTAAAATATAAAATTTTGCAGAATTACCAAATAATACTCATCAACATGATAAAATATCACCGAAAATAATCTAATAACCATTACAAGTTCATGTAGTATATTCTCTTCTTTGTGTACAAGGTATAACACATCTAACACCTCTATGTTTATCTTTCATTGAATCCTTTCATGTTAACTAACCACTAATGGTACTAATCTTCCCGTTTCTAGGCCTCGAGGATGTAGCGTTTCCGCTCGACAGAAAAGACGCTCTCACCCGCAGACCTTTGGACTTCGATCAAGAGGAAGAAACACGAAAGGCCGAAACGTCCAAATGGTTAGAACACCATTTCGGCAGCGAATCGCGTTCCTCGAATAATTCTACCGTCGAAGAGGAGGAGCATCCCCCCAAAACAAGTTTCTTTAACGTTACTATAAAGTCGCAACCCTCTAGGACTGAATCCGTTCCCCATAACGCTTATGTCTCCGCGGTTAAGGAGTCGCCTAGGGTTTATAGTCCCGTCGAACCGGAAAGAGATAGAAATAATGTCGGTGGATATTATAAAGGTAAGTGTATCCGGTTCACATACACCCTATAACGAGGGCAGGTAAAAATATAACGATGATTGCACTTCAAAGAAACAAAACTGACTGGACCAGGAAAAATCTCTTGAAATAAACATTCGCAGAGCCGATGGTACCTATTTCGGTTTGGTTTCGTTTAGGAAAATATATTGGAACATTGTAAAAATAATCTTCTTTTGCGTTCTAGGTATTAGCGAATGGTCGGAACACCGTCAACAACAACACCACCACTTCAACGAGCACGGTCACTCGCCGCAATATCACACTCCGTCTCCATATCAAGGAGATCGCACCCGCAGATCGCCCAGTCCCGATTATCGTCACAAGCACTCCCCCCTTCCAGATTACAGAAACCAACATTCTCCTATTCCTGATTATGGACGAGGTCAACGTTCACCAGTTATGGACTACTCGCGCAATCCGAGAATATCACCTAAGAGGGAAATAATCACGATAACACCAACGCCACCTAGGAGAACGAAAAATGATAGACAACGACAACGGATGGTCGAAGAGCGAAACAGGTAGACTATCTAATCGATTTTTATCGTTACAAATGTCTATTTTTTCATCGACTACAAGTTTGTTCGCAAAACAATCCGTGATAGATATTAAAGATATTAAAGATATTAAAGAAAGAGACCTGTCCCCACTTTATTTCCAATGAATTTCTTTGTTTGTTGTCAAGCAGGGTCATTCGGCAACGGTCGTGATTTTTTGACGTGAATTGTGGTCGACATTGTCTGTGTATGGGGTGAGCGGTAGTTTAATACGAGCACCGAAATCACTTGACGAGGATTCCCCTGCTTGTGTCTGGATAAACGGATCCCTTGACAGGGATGTGTGGCTTCGCCATGGCTGTTTAACTTATACATAGACGATGGATTCAAAGATTTGAAAGAGAGTGCGTATGGATTGGGAATGACTGATTTGATCATCAAATTCCTTCTTTACCCCGGTGATCAAGTCATATTAACATCATCTGAGAAGGAGTTGCGGACGATGGTTAATATCAGAGTTTTTCAACGTGTGGGTCGCGACCCCCCAGGGGGTCGCCAAGCCTCTTTAGAGGGGTCGCGAAGCCTCTTTAGGGGGGTCGCGAAGCTCCTATAGGGGAGTTGCAAAAGGTTGGGAAAGCTACTGCAGTTAAAAAAAACAATAACGATTAAAAAGATTTAACAAGAAAAATGTAAACTAAAGAACATAATCATTTGTATTAAATAAACAAAAAATAAATATTACTAATGAGATCTCTTCCACCTTAAATATTTGTATCAAATTAACAAAAATAAAAAAAATTTATAAGAACTCTTAATGCGAAGGTTGTCACGTGCCTATTTTTTTTCCCTTCTACAGTTCCATTATTAATTGGGTCTCTGATAGTTTTGTATTCCTCAGGTACTCGTAAATAGTTTCGCTTACCGTATTTTGTTGTAATTTAAATATATCACTCGTTGTAAATAGTGTAGCATACCTTGTAGTGATAGGATTCAATTATTAATGGCTGTGACATTTTTGTTAATCGATGGAGATGGAGTGGGGTTTTTGTTATTAGATTTTTGCTTTGATTTTTGGCATCGATTGTCGTGTGTTGTCAGCTATATTATTGTTTGGTTTGCATTTCTGTGTGGATGGGCTGGCTATCAACACGGACGAGTGCGATTATGAGTTTGGAACAAAGATTTGCGAAGATTGTTGGCTGACGCGTGTCCCGTGTCATTTCTTGATATCCGGCCTGGGAGTCAGTAGTTTAGTCAGTCGTTTGGTGTCAGTCTTCGAAGTCGGGTGGTGGTGAGAGTTTTTGGAACGATTTGATATTAACACGTGAGCAGAACCTCTACGGTTTTTTCTTTCATATCTGGCTGTATTTGGGCCATATTAATTGGATTTTGAAGAAAAACCATTTAATTTTTAACTTGACCATTCTATCTTACCTTTGTTGTTGATATTTTGGATTTTGGTGTCGAGTTAAAATATCCGCATGCGGGATCTGATGGAGGGAAGCCATTGTTAAGTAGCAGGTGCAGTTCCATAATCAATCCGGCCACAGGAGTAGGCCACAGGATTAGTGAATTCGTATACCCAAAGGTTACAAGTGATTTATTTTAGAATATTTAAACGACGTGATTTGTTTTTGACACCACGATTAAGTTTTGTTTTAATTTATTAATATGGTACACTGTTGAAAACTATTTATTGCATTGGATAATATGCCAAGGCTGAACTTTGATTAAAGTAATATTCTCAATAGTTCTTTGTGTCCAAGTAAAAATGTTTTCTTCATACTTATTTGTAAATATCCTACAATATTGCTATTTTGAAGGACAGCCATCGTAAAAAGAAATATTTCTAAATAAGCTCGATTGTTTTAACAGTGTAAATCTTTATGTAAATGTTAAAAAAAAAAGTGAGTAAATTATCAGCCGTACGTGAACGTTTGATTAAGTATTATTAAAAAGTTGACTTGTATACGTTTTTTTTGGTAACCTGATAAGGTTTGTTATTCTTACCTTTGTTTTAATTATTTTATGGAATCGTAAACTTTGGATTTTGATTTATTGTTGTCTTATAAAGTTGTAAATTTTGAAGTTTCGATTTATTGTTAGCTGTTGATTTTGATTATATTTGTTATAAGTTTATTATTGAACTGTGTGCCTGGATTTATTGTTGGCTGTTAATTTTGATTATATTTGTTATTATTTTGTTATTGAGCTGTGTATTTTGATCTATTGTAGGAGTAAAGTATCCAATATATTTTTGCTATAATTTTATTTATTTGGTTCACCATAATCTTAGTTGTTTATCGTGTGGCTCTGCTAGTGCCTATAAGACCTAGGGGTTTACGGCTTGAACCGTCCAAGTCGGTGGCGCGGCTCACTTTTATTTTCCTTTTTTTTACGGTATCCTCGCCCTACCTTCTTGACCTCTGTGTGATCATTTCGTCCATGATTATGTTGAATTGGGTGGGGCCTAGACTGTCTCCCTGTCTGATTCCAGTTGCTACGGGTACCACCACAAATAAATACGCTAGACTCTTTAAGTTAGTGTTTTGCTGTCACTTCGTATTTAGTTAGAATTCCTCTTCCTCTTTAAATACTGAATCGTTAGATTTTTATTCGTCCATTATCTCGCGCACAAATGTTGGTACGAGTTAATAAATATTTATAAATTGCGTTCTCGTTGTGTGTTTTTTAGATACGACGGTGAATACAGAAACATGAGGAGAGAAGAGGAGAGGAATCAAAGGTTGGAACACGTGGAAGAACCGCCACCGGACTATTCCCCTCCTAGTCCACCTCAAATGCCCAACGGAAAGAGACTGACGCAAAAAACTAGATTCGCAATCGAATCTCCTTCCAAACCACCAAAATCTGGCAATATAATAGGTAAGAGTTTTGATTACTTACTCGTCAGGTAAATATATGAAGATACACTACAATAAAATCTACAAGACATTGTACAAACGATTATTTAAACAGATAACACATTGGACTAATGCTTTAGGACTTGCAACCGGTTTGATGGACCAAAGTGAAAGCTTATTGTTATTCCTGTAGCGGCCATACAGACAATGTATGCACAGACGACGAAACAAAATTTTTCCATTTTTAAATCCTCAAAATTCCGACAACAAATTTCAATGAAGACCTTTTTGGTCCCAAGTCTTGTTCTTTTCAAGAAAGCGCGTATACTACCCTAATCTATAAGACTCTAGGTTCTGTTCATTTTCAATACCACATGTCTACGATCCTAACCTTTACGACCATAAGCTCCTTTCCTTTTTATCTACTTACGTATACTCGCCGTACCGATGTAAATCTTTATTATTCTAAATTCCTTTCCACCAATGTACGAAACCTCTACGAACCGTCATAAAACTAACGACCTGGCGGACGAAGATAAAAAGGACGGACAAAAGTACACTGGTATATAGTCTCTCGACGGACTCCGACTTTGGCGCGCATCGACTACCTTGCCAAGTTTTTCTTTCGTTTCGATAAATTGACGTAGTTAACAGTAATTCGAATTTTTCATCATTTTTTTTAACAACCGTCACACACAATTATCCCAAATTACTATGAGTATAATAATTTGATTCACCTGCAACCATAGAAATCCTGAGACAAAGAGTTTTGGACACATTTAGAAACATTAACAGAAATACACTTGCTAGGGTTGTACGAAAAACGTTCACCAATTTTAAAAAATGTCTCGATGCAAATGGAAGTCATTTCGCAAACCTGTCAATTGATACCCAGTTAGGCAGCAGTTAAAAACATAATTACATTTTACATTACATTACATTTTACAACTTGTGAAATGTTTCTGTCGCGATTTTCATTTTTAATTTGTATTTACTTGTAGGTTCTTTAAAGGTTCAAGTGTTAATAAAATTAACGACGATTTTTCTGACTTGTTTGTTAAATACACTCATATAGTTGGGAATTATTCCAAATACATCTGATTTGTTAAGAAGTCGTCATTTACGTTCATGCTCCATTGAAAATTCAATGTATTTATGCGTTACTTATTAATGTTATTTTCTGACAAATAAATCATAGCCTCCTTAGAAAAAATTGAGACCTAACTTTATATATAATAATACTCCAATTTTTTATGCACTTGTGAGACTTCACTAGACTGGAAATTTTACACTCTTTTTAAAAATCGAAAAATCAAATATGGCCGTCATAAGGAAAATGAAAGTTGAGATTGCTGACTAACAGACCTCTAGCAAAGAAAACATAAGTATAATATCAGACAGCCAGGCTGCTTTAAAAGCACTGAGCTTCAATAAGATAAATTCTAAACTTGTATGGAATAGAACGAATCCCTAGAGTACCTTGGTGCGAACAACAGGGTGACCCTGCTGTGGGTACCTGGGCACCAGGGGGTGGAGGGAAACAAATAAGCCGACACCCTTGCAAAACAGTGGGCCGAAATTGCGTTCCCTGGACCAGAACCGGTTTTTGAAGTCACCACAAGTGCCGCCAAAATAATTATTTTGGACTGGGCGGAGAAGAAAATACTCACGTACTGATCCGATATACCAGGGTTAACTCATTCGAAGGAGTTTCTACCTAAACCCTCGAGAAACACAACCAATCAGATCCTAGAATGGAGCAGAATTGACCTGCAAATTCTAATGAGTCTGAATCAACAAACGGACAGGCGGTTTTGCTGCGTGGAAGACGAAACTACTGAGCATATACTATGTTCATGCCCCTCCCTGGTAAGAATAAGGTTTAACATAATTAATTATACCAACCTAGAACCTATACAACCATGAACTTCGTGAAATGGGCTGGATTGTGCGGTGAACTGTAACCTCTAGGGGTGAGCCACAATAGACCTACTAAAGGTCGCAGTGGAGGGGCAACCACGCCCCACTCACGTGATACCTTACCTTGCCTAACCTATTGTATTCGTCTTAAAAAAGTGTCCCAATAATGTCACAATTTGAGAGCTATCAAGTTAACCGTTTCGCATTTACTGTCGAAAAACGAAATCCGCCATTTTTGGTTTTTCACCGATATTTCCAAAACCAATTAACCGATCGTGAATCTGAAGCCGGTTATCAAATGCACTAAGCTTTCTCTGAAACTCTCCCCATTTAACCTTAGCTGTAGGTATAATAGGAGCCGAGATCCCTTATAGAGAAGCGAATATTATACTCATGACAGACAATATAGATTTCGACAACTTCGATCTACTGGAGATTTGCTGGCTTATGTCACTCAGCTCTGGACAAACACTATTGAAAAGTTTGGTGAATCCCGTGCAATAGCCTTCGATATATCTAAAGCCTTTGATCGCGTTTGGCACTAGGCATTGTTAAGTAAATTATCCGCCTACGGTCTCCCAACCAAACTGCGCCAATGGCTCTTGAGCTTCATGCAAGATCGCTTCTTACATGTGGCAGTTGACGCTATTTCTTCTGATGCGTTTAAAACCAATGCCGGGGTCCCCCAGGGTTCCATCCTGTCCCCCCCCTTATTTCTTTTACACATCAACGACCTCTTGAAAACCACCACGAACCCCATTTACAGTTTCGCAGACGATAGCACACTTGTCTCAACTTTCACATCCTATCGATCACTTTCGGTGAATGATACAAATAGACTCAGGCAGGAACAGGTTGATTCCATCAATAGAGATCTTAAAGCAATCGCCGAGTGGGGAACCAACAATCTTGTTCAGTTCAACGCCCAAAAAACACAAAGTGCCACGTTTTCCAAGAAAGTGAATTCCTCAAATCATCCCATAACAATGTCCGGAAATACCCTTGAACCGAGTCCCTCCATTTCGACTTTGGGAGTCACGGTGTCCAATAATATGTCTTGGCATGACCATGTTGCTAACATCGCAAAGTCAGCAAGCCAAAGGCTGGGTTTTCTGTGGAAAGCTAAAAAGTTTTTTACTCCTGATCAACTGTTGACGACGTACAAGGCTCAAATCCGACCTCTACTAAAATATTGCTCGCACATTTGGGGTTCAGCACCAAGGTTCTCTTCGTCTTCTAGATTCCATTCAGAAAAGGGCCATTCGGTTAATAAACAGCTCACAGATACCCTTCACTCACTAGAACATAGAAGAAGAGTTGCAGACCAGGCATTACTCTACAGATATTTTTATGGCAGATGCTCCAGAGAAATAAAAACTCTTGTACAACCAATGGCCACATTCGGCCGAAGAACTCGGCACGCAGATCAGTCTCACCCATTTACTCTCAAGCTTGACACTACAAGAACCAATCTTCATCAAGAATCCTTTTTTTACAGGGCTGCTACGGAATGGAATAAGCTTCCAAAATCAGTTTTTCCAGAGAACTATGACCTGCAACTTTTTAAAAAGCGTGTCCACAATCATTTCCTTTCTATAATCCCTTCCCCTTCTAATAGTCGCAGTGCGGGCCGTCCGCGGCTCACACGATAGGTCTACCCATTTTGCGACCATTTTCATACAAAAAAAAAAGAATCTATGAATCTGATATTTATGTATAAAAGTGATATTGTTACAACACTGGTCAATTCCAATTTGATGTTAATGGATCTTAATTTATTTCTCATTAAAAGAGATTAAAATAAATATTTTTAATATTTTGTCGAGGACAATTGTCTACTTTAGATTATTGATTTATTATTATGATTAATAGGGATGTTTGTGCATTATTAAGTCTACACCGAATAAACAACTTGAAAGAGCGGGATCGAATGCAGTTTTTACCATATCTTGCACTTTTCGAAACACAAATATTTTCCTTTCTGTACCGCGTTGAGATAATTGACTTTTAATGCTAAGCAATACGCCATCTGACGAAATAAACTCGCATCGATATCACGTGATGAACAAGTGTGATTGCTTTGTATTGATATACCCTGAAGCTCGCATTTGTACGAAGATTATAGTTGTTTAAGAGTGACTAGTAATTTGTTAATAGTAAAAATGACCAGCAGAGTAAATTGTTGTGTACCTGGATGTAACTCAGTGTGTAAAAAAAAACCCCAATTTGACTATTCATTATTTCCCAAATGAGGGTCAAAGAGTTGAGCATATTGGTGAATCGGGAATGGTGACTATGGCTGATAGAAAGAAACTGTGGGAGATCAAACTGAAAATAGGAAAGAGAGTTACCAAAAACATGAGAGTTTGTTCTAAACATTTTTTTAAAAAATATTTCATAACTCCTAGTGTTTGTATGTATTTTGTATTCCATATTTTATGTGGTTAATAGAATCACCTATCAATCTGTCAGGGGGCTATTAAAAACTTTACCCGAAAATCACTGCTATACCAAGTAAAAACTTACCTGTGTCCAGCATTATAGCAAAGTCTAAAAGTCTAAAGATAGAAGACGAAAATAAAAAATATGAAAACTCATTGAAAGAAGTCAGGCAAACTCTCTTGTTGGTTATTTTTATTGAAGGCAAAAGTAAATAAATTCTTATAATTATCATTGAAGTCATGTCATCCATTGATTTTATGAGGATCACTTTTAATAGCACTTGTCTGCAAACAATAAGATCTGATTATCCACTTATCATCCTTTTTTTATTTAACACCTCATACAATAATGTGGTTTGCTGCAAGAACAGCTTCACCTTCCACGATGTATCGACTACTTGGAGTAGCAGCCAGATATATAATATTGAATTTAATAACGTTCAAATATCGAAATTTTCACTAAATCGTATGCTTTCCTTAGTAAACACATAGGTTATAGCAAATGCAATCACACTTGGCATCAAAAACATATGGTTTTCGACAGAATGACAGCGCGGGAAAATGAAGGTTAAAATGTTAATAGAGAATTGGATAGTTTGTATTTTGGATTATGCCTGTACTAGCTTTGAAGAGGGGAACAATAACTAGCATAACTGATAGATATTTCTTAATTAGAATGATCGAGGACAGTGAACAGAGAAACTCGATATGATAACTACAATTATACATCTCCTTGATGAAAAAGTATTCCTGTGTTGAGCCACTGATAATTATTGCAATGGTAAAGCCGGTGCTGTCATGTACCGATTCGCACTACTAGAATAAAATACTCATAATAATAATGACCAACACACAAGAAATTAGAAACGTAATACTAAACGGCATCATTATAGAAACGGTCAATGATTATATATATTTGGGACGAAACGTAAAAATAAAGGAAAACCAAACACAGCGGAGGTAATAAGAATGGTCAGATTAGCCTGGGCAGGATTTAGAAAATTTAAATGGGTCCTAAAAAATAAGAAAATACAGCAGTACCCAAAACCCAGAGTATTTGACCAGAGCATACTTCCAATTCTTACACACGCCTGCCAAACATGGACCTTGACTAAAGCAAACATCGATAAAATAAAAAAAAAACCAAAGAGCCATGCAGGTCAACATATAGCCAGGCTAAAATGAAACTTCGCAGGTCATAACGCCAGACAAAAGGATAATAGGTGGAATGCATTGGAAACAAAAAGCACAAAATAGAAACGATTGAAAAAAACTAGGGGAAGCCTATGTCCGAAGTTGGACGAATTGCAAGGCGAAAGAAGAAGAAGAAAGACATTTTAGTTAACAATTCTGCAATTAATGGGACATTATTATCTTTTGTATAATTAGGAAAGTTTTATTCCAAAATTTTAATTTTGTAAATCTGTAATGTCATATTTTTTTTCGCAAGCTCTAAAAGTAAATCAAAATTTTTTAACGTAAATAATTACACCTGTGGACACACTGTATATAAAATGTCTTTCATGTTTACTCTATCCATTAGGCGTACTAGGTTTGGGTTACTATTAATTTTAATTAAAGTCAAAAGTTTTACCTAAGTCCATTTGTTAAATAAGATAATGGACAATAGAACGGATAGTATTATTTAAACATGTTTTATAAAACAATGGTTAATTAAGTATCTTTTAGGCACAATATTTACTTAAAAATGTTATTTTTACATTCATAATAATAATGTCTTCCCAGAATAATAACCCCCTGATTCCTTTCCTAACCTAAATTTCTGTGTTTGAATTGTGAGTAAAAGTCTTTTAAAATGTATGGAATAAAAAATCACCACAAACTTTTAGTTTTACCCTAAGCTACGACAATGCATACTTTGTAATTGGTGGGTTCAACCTATAAATTTAATTGAAATACAATTCTTATATCCTAAAGAACCCCAAAATTTCTACAAACTTATAGACAAAAGTTTTCAATACCTGTATCCTCCCGGTGATGGCCTACGGAATGGAAACAATATCAATGACCATTAAATTAGCCAACAGGCACAGAAAGACTCAACGAGCTATCGAACGCATAATATTAGGTGTCAGCCTGCGCGACCAAATCAGAAACTATCGCTAAACCAAAATGGAACTGGTTATAAGTGAGGTTAAAGTTTCATATGCATGCAAGTATGTCTTGGCATGACCATGTTGCTAACATCGCAAAATCAGCAAACCAGAGGCTAGGTTTTCTATGGAATGCTAGAAAGTTTTTTATGACGTACCAGGCTCAAATCCGACTTTTACTGAAGTATTGCTCGCACCTTTGGGGTTTGGCACCAAGGCATTCTCTTCGTCTTCTAGATTCTAATCAGAAAAGGGCCATTCGGTTGATAAACAGCTCAACTTTTACATATACCCTTCACCCACTAGAACATAGAAAAAAAGTTGCAGACCAGACATTAATCTACAAATATTTCCATGGCAGATGCTCCAGAGAAATAAAAACTCTTATACCACCACTGGCCAAATTCGGCCGAAGAACTCGGCACGCTAATCTGTCTCCCCCATTTACTCTCAAGATTGACAATCAAGGACCAATCTCCATCAAGAGTCCTTCTTTTACAGGACTACTACGAAATGGAACAGGCTTCCAAAATTAGTTTTTTCAGAAAACTATGACCTGCAACTTTTTAAAAAGCGTGTCCACAATCATGAAATGAATAATAGCGCTACCCTACACGATCATTATTACTGACATTATCCCCTCCAGTTTTTAGTAATGATGCTCTCATTTATCGAATTATCAGGAAAAACAACATTACCGCATCATTACTTCTCGTCATTCCATCAGTATCGCATTTACGCGATCATTATTAATACTGTCATTATTTTTAAGTAATGACATTATTATTGACCGTGTAAGGTTCGCTTTTGGAATGACATTACTGTTCATATATGACGATGAACTGATTGTAATAATTAAATACTGATAATCGGGTAATGACAATATCCGCACCCACGATGGCTCGAAATCTGAAAATCTGGAATCTCATCATTACCAGTATCATTTCAAATTTGACCCCATTACTAATGCCATTCTGATAAGGTAATGACATTAATAGTGATTGTGTAAGGTCTGTTCAAAGGTCAAAAGGAAGCGTAATTCCTCAAATAAACGATTCTCTTGCTACATCTAAAAAGTTGGTAATGAATAAGATTCCATTTCATTTTTAATTACCTGTATTATAGAACGTCGTTAAATGTTTAAAACAAGGTAAATTCAAGGCACATCGTATATACATTAACTGAACACTCGAAGGTTTGTCACTAATGCTTCCGCATTCCATCGCACAAGGTGTAAACAGTTTTTAATAACTAAATATTCTAAGTGTGTTTGTGTGTTTATTCTCTACGTAATTTATTTCTAAAAAAGGTAGTTAGTTCTGTGTTTCATTGTGAAGAGTTTAGGACAAATATACTCGTATTGTTTTTGTTTATTAATAATACCAGTGAACTTTTTACCAGGCAGGTAGTTATTACTATGAAATTTTCCCTTATTTTAATGAAGTATTTAAAAAATTTATCACGTAATATTTGGATAATGAAAAAATGAAACGATGTAATTATAAGGCTCGCCCATTGCTACAATCTTACGAGGGTTATATTAGAAGTTTTACGTGTATGGTCCAAAAATGTTGGATAGATTATTACTACTTTTAAATTTACTGTATTATTCGACCTTGGGGTACAATTGGAGAATCTGATTCAAGAACAAATTATTAAAACAAATTGTATTATAAATTAATGATGCATCTTTTGTCCTTGTTTTTCAATGACAAAAAAATTAAAAATAAAACTATCTAATAAAAAAGTTGCAAAGTAACAATAATTTAAATAAAAGTTAAATCTCTCATGAAAAAAGTCAGGATTTTGAAACTAAAAATCCACGTAGAAAAAAATTAATATTTTATGGCTTTTGTACCGCGAAGAATGATAATTTTCAATATAAATAAAATGTTAAGTCCCAAAAATAGACTTGGCAAATTAGTAATACAAAGGGGCACTTCTGGCGCACCCACTCAATCTCTAAAAAGCGGACTTAAATATACATATTGTTACGATATTACTTCCTTTTTGGGTCCTGTGATTTTAAACTCTCGATACAGTAACAAAACAATTTTCATTCCAATAAATTTTACTTCCACAAATCACATAGATGTTCAACTAATTACAACTTTTACAATTATTTAAATTGCATAACTCATAAACACTTTTAAAACTGTACTCTTCACGACCGCTGTCCTTTTTATATTTCTAAATCATAATTCCAGAGTAATCGTCGCTATTCCACCTTTTTCTCGAGAGTCCGGAACAATCCTTCTACCATTTCGAAACCGCAGTTCGAGAAGTTACGAATAGATTCGCGGCGACCGGCATAACAAAGCGCTCATTAATATACACCCTAAATGTTATCGACTCTCGGACGCGAACAAATAAACAGGGCCGGGTTGTAACAATATAGTCACGTCTTTTTCCCGGGGTAGGCAGAGACCACTTCCTTCCACCTGCTACTGTTCTTACACACGTCTTTCGCTTCGTCTATTTTTATCAGCGCTTTTATACATCCTCGTCGGTTGCTGGTACTCTTGACCTGGCTCTATCGATTTCCCCATTCTCACTCGCCTTATAAATCAATTTCGTCAATTTTCTTTCATCCATCCTCTCTACTTGTCCGAACCACATTTTCTTTCACACCACAGCGTTCTCTTATAACACTTTATTCATTAGAGTCACTCATTTCCGCAGCATGTATTTTATTTTTATGCTTCTTCTGCCAAACCCAACATTCACTACTATACGTACGTGTAGGGACCAGCACTCCTCCATGCACAGCTAGTCGTGCCTTTTTTGTCAAGTTCTGGCTGCTCATAAAGTTATAGAGCGCCTCATTCATTTGTTTCCCTTCCAACACCCTTCTTATCACCTTAATATTATTTCTCATTCAATCAGCACCTCGCGATTTGTCATGCTTTCTTTTATTTCAAAACTCATAAAATTCGTCTTGCTAACATTAACCCCCCCCCTCTTTAATATATATATTCTGAGCCAGTTTTCCGAGAAGCACTAGGTAATACGAAAAAGGGTATTGAGATCAATAAATAAATAATCAAAATATATAATATACTAGCTGACCCGGCAAACGTTGTTTTGCCATATAAATAATTTCCTAGTAATTTCTAGTGTAGACAAAAAATAGCTTACTTATTGTAAGTATGTATGTAAGAATGTGGTATATGCGTGAAATAAGCATGGAGCGCTGTGAATGATGAGGGAATATAAAAATAACAAAAGGCAAACATTATTTTTAAGTTATTATAATTTATTCCTTAAAATTATATATCATTAATTAAACAATTACGACAGTAACACTATTAAACAATATCAATCTCTTAATGCTATAGCGTGAACAATATTTTTTGTTAGTCCATCTTTAGCTAACACAAACAATCTGGATGGTTTACCCACTCGAGAGCATGCCACGTATAATTGTCCGTGTGAAAAACATGGTGTTCTCAAATCTAATCCACAAACAGACATCGTTTGACCTTGGGATTTGTTGATAGTCATTGCAAATGCCAATCTAATCGGAAACTGAATACGTTTGAATTGAATTGGCACATCTGTAGGTATAATAGGAATCCGTGGTATGAGTATATTTTCACCTCTGAACTTGCCATTTAAAATCCTGGCTTCGATCACGTTTTTCATTAATTTTTGAATGACTAATCGCGTACCGTTGCACAGCCGGGGCGGGTTCAAATTACGAAGCAAGATAATTGAAGATCCAACCTTTAATTGTAAATTATGCGGTGGCATGCCTGGCAAATCCAGTGAGTTCAAAAACTCTGTGGGAAAATTTACTGCTTCGCTGTCGTCGCAAACTGTATCAATAGATTTATATGATACCAAGTTCCCTGGCAACAACATTTGTATCTTCAGATTTAAATTGTCAACGTCTACATTTTTTGCCGCTAAAATCGCTCTTTCTGCAAGCCACTCATGATTTATGTCCTGTGTGTGTACATCGGGAAATATTTGTTCAATGAGAGTATCTTGCGAATCAGCGATTGTGCAGAAATCGGTTGGTAATTTTACGTATCCAGTTTCATCTATAGCAACTTTTCCATCACCGATATCTAAGAGTTGTTTTGAAAATGTTTCAGCGGATGGATCTTGAAGCATTTGAACGCGCATATTTATTTTTAGCTGTAATTTTTCAACATTACGCCACAATGGAGATGATTTTAAGCAAGCGTTGATCTCATCAGCGTATGTTGAACGTGGAATGACTTGTCTGAAATCACCTGAAAGGACCAACAGAGTTCCGCCAAATAGTTTGTCACTGTTTTTAATATCTTTCAATGTCCTGTTCAACGCCTCAAGTGAATGTTTGTGTGCCATAGTACATTCATCCCAAATAATAATTTTACACCGTTTCAGCACAGTGGCCATGGACGATTGTTTCTTAATGTTGCATACTGCGTCAGGGTTATTCTGAATATTTAGTGGCAGCTTAAATACTGAATGAGCTGTTCTACCTCCATCCAATAAAGTTGCTGCAATGCCCGATGATGCAACGGCCAATGCGATGCCATTATTTGATCGTATTTCAGCAAGAATTAGCGAAATAACGAATGTTTTGCCAGTTCCACCCGGTGCATCCAAAAAGAAGAACCCACCTTGTCCAGCTGAAACTGCGAGCATAATGCGATCAGTTAAATGCAGTTAAATGTTAGGCTCAACTGGTGGGGATAACTTACCAAGTGATAATTGATCAGTTATCGAGCGGGATGAATAATGATTAAATTACTAAAATGACTATTAAAAAATAAGGGTTGGAGATAGAGGGGTTAAAATTTAGGGTTGTATGTATTTTTTAATGGCACATTATAAAAAAAATTAAAATTAAAATTTCGTCCAAAAAATAAAAATAAAATGTTAGGAGTGGACTACCCCTAACATTTAGGGGGATGAAAAATAGATAGTAGCCGATTCTCAGACTTACTGAATATGCATATAAAATTTGATAAAAATCGGTCGAGCCGTTTCGGAGGAGTTCGATTACGCACCCCGTGACAGGAGAATTTTATATATTAGATAATCAATAAATAAATGATGTACGATTCGCTGACGATGCGGTGGTACTCGCCAATAACCTACCAGGTCTCCAAAACATGATGAATCTGATCGTTGAGCACAGCGAATAATACGGTCTACAGATGAATGCCACAAAGACTAAAATTGTTGTATTCTCAAAAACACCGAGAAACGTAGTCCTTAGAATTAAGAACAAAGCCGTCGAACAAGTATCATCCTTTAAATATCTGGGAGCTCTTTTTTAATGAGTCCAACGATCCTAAAAAAGAAATCGTGACTAGGATCGAACAGGCCAGGAAAATCTTTACATCCATGAAAACTCTCCTCATTAGTCGAGACTTCCGTATGCGCATGCTACGCTGCTACATATCTATGATTCTGAGAGCTGGACTTTCCATCAATCAATGGAGAACCGAATCAACGCGTTTGAGATGTACCAGGAGAGTGTTATGGGATCCTTAGACTCATTATTGAGGGAAAAATCATGGACAAAAGATCGGTAGGCCCCCGTGCAAAGTACACATGAGACCCCAAGCTTGGATCACCTGGCAAAAGAGCACTCTGTTCTTCTGCCAAGCTGCCAATGCCCCAGGAGCAACTTGAAGAGTTGAACCTGTCACCACCCCCAGTACACATTGTACCAGGCTGTCTCTCGAACCGAAACTCTGAGGTCCAAAGGTGGCCGATGAAGTCAGTTAAAGTCTTAAGTAGACTAAGATCGGTAGGAAGGCGACAAAACTCATGGCTCAGAGACTTACGTCAATGGTTCGAAAGAACATCAATAGAAATATTTAGGGGTGCAGTCTCGCATACCATTATTGCCAGTTGGATCGCCAACTACCGGAGGGAGACGGCATCCTAAGAAGAAGAAGAAGAACATTAACTTTTATCCCATTGATTTTTAGGGCAACATGCATAATATTATATTATCGTCGCAACTTCTTCTCGGATGATGTTAATATGACCTGATCATCGGCGTAAAGGAGGGATTTGATAATCAAATCATTCATTTTCAATCCACTTGCACTTTATTTAAAAATTTTAAATTAACCGCCGTCTATGAATAACTTAAACACCCATGTCGAAGCCACACATCTGTGTCTAACACCTTTTTAAAGTTAAACCAGTCCGTGTAAGCTCCGTTTTTCCTGATAAAAGTACTGGAATCCTCGTAAAGAAGATTTTTCGTTGGTATAAATGGTATTTGACCCATAATAATAATAATAATTTAGCGTTAAATCCTACCAAATGTTGCGTAATGTCATATACATTGAGATTTGATCCAATTATATTTGACTATAAGATAGACAATTATTCTCTAGACAGACCATGTAATTTTAAGGATCTTGGAGTTACTTTCGACCGAGAGCTATCTTTCCAAAACCACATAGACAATATAACTACGTAAGCAAACCGTATGTATGGATTTATAATTAGAGTAGGCCGCGACTTTAACCATTTAACACTTAAAACTCTCTACTATGCTTTTGTGAGATAAAAGCTAGAATATGCATCGGTTATCTGGAACCCATATTATCAAGTGCATATTTATAAACTGAAGGCAATCCAAAGACGCTTTCTCAAATACCTAAGTTTTAAAGTAGATAGGACTTATCCACTAATTGGCACGGCACACGAGAGTTTACTGTCAAGACATAGCTTTTTCACTCTGGATAGAAGACGAGAATGTTCTAGTGTCATTATGCTACACAAAATAATTAACAATGAAATTACATGTCAATGCTTACTACATCAGATAAACTTTGAAATTCCCCGTCAGGCATCTCGATACACCGACTCATTCTACACTACCACACCACCAACAAATATACTTAAAAACTCTCCTGTTCATACTATGTGTAGCAACTATAACCTTATAAGTGACCAGCTTGATATATTCTATTGTAATGTGAGGCAAATTAAGAGCTATTATTATCAGCAGTAATAATGTTGTTAGTCTTAAGCTTTTTTTATTGTTAGTACTATTGTGCAAATGTTTACTTTGTTCCTGTTCTGTAATTGGAAATCTTTTTTTCTGTAGAACAGTGTAAATAAATAAATAAATAATTTAATTTCCGTAGGCAGATTTGATCTTTTCAATTCGGTTTAAATCGACACCCGAAATGGTGCTGCTGTCGTGACGAATAGGGATTTTACAAATGTGCCTTTCATGAGTAATTTATCTCTAGACGTTCAACCCCACTCCGTCGAATTTAGCTCTCTTTCATTCTACCGATCATGAAACATTTGCCGAACGAAAAATAACAACGGTTCTTTCTCTTTTTCAGGCCAGTCGATTCGCAAGCTAGTTGGTAAAATCCGTTCGGCCAGCGCGGAACGAAAGGCTCGCCAGCGAGCCAAAAGATCGCCGTCGCCGCCGTCCTATCAACAAGGTCACGTCATCGACGGCAACATCGGGCACAGCATGGACAGACTGGATCGTCAGGCGCCCGTCCAGAGATACTATCTCGGAGAGGATCCCTTCGGCGGAAGCATCTACGGTAGGGAGAACAAATACGAGGGCGCTAGGCCGGCGAGGAATTCCAGAAGGACGAGAGACGTCGTGCCCGAAGAAAGGAGGTAGGAGGATTTTTTAAGCGATTGTAGATGGTTTCTTGTAGTTGGTGCGTGCGAAACGAAATTTTTGATGATATCTTTCGAAAATCCCACGCCGCAATATTTCAAAATATTTACTTTACATTCACAAGGCAGATTATAATTTTTTTGTACTTAAGTACCTATTTGATAAAAAGAAGAATTAAAAACTATTTTTGCGTCAGGCAGTAAACATTTCCATGTATCACAATAATTTCCTAATATTTTAATTCGAGATTTTAGGGTGTTCGTAGCATTTCATTAAAAAAAAGACATTTTTTCCATGTTTAAAATGATAATTTTACCAAATAAATAAAAACTATGGTTCGTTTTAAAAAAACTGTTAAGTATATTTATATTCTTAAAACAAAACTATGGGTATTATTTTAAATGAAGAGTTTGGATATTAAAACAGAGTAGTAAAATATAATATTTTTTCTTTATTTAAGGATGTATTTAATCCTTTTCTAGCAAATGTCTACAAAAATCCTAATTTTAAAAAAAAATTTAGCATTTTTATATTTTTAAAATAACACCCTGTATATCATTTTTCAATGCAAGAGATTCTATATCTAAGAACTGGTAAAATATCATATTTATAATATATATTTTTTTAATTTAAGAAAGTATTTCATCTTTTGTAAACAAATATCTACCTTAAGTCTTATTTTTGAGATTATTTTTAAGCATTTTTATATACATTATTTTTTAGTGCAAAAGATTATATATTATCTAATCCTTTTCAAGTAAATGCCTACAAAAATTCTAATTTTAAGGATTTTAAGCATTTTTATAAATTTAAGTTTACACCCTGTATATTATTTTTCAATGCAACAGATTCTTTATTTAAGAACTGGTAAAATATCATATTTATAAGATTTTTTTTCTTTATTTAAGAATGTATAATATACTTTTTGAACAAATGTATACAAAAATCTTAGTTTCAAGTATTTTTATTTTTACAAAATAACACCCCGTATATTATTTTACAATGCAAGAAATTCTATATTTAAAAATTAGTAAAACATAATATTCATACAAAATCTTTTCTTTATTTAAAAATGTCTTTAATCTCTTTCGAATAAATTCTTACAAAAATCTTAATATTGTGGGTATTTCAAGCATTTTTATACACCTCGTGTATCATTTTTCAATTAAAAAGATTCCATATTTAAAAAATAGTAAAATATAATGTCTATGGTGTTTTTTTCTCCATTAAACATACATTTAATCATTTTAAAAAAATAATACTAACAAATATTCCAATTTTAAAAGCATTTTTCAAGCATTTTTACAATTGAAAAATATATTATACATTATTTTTTATGTAAAGAGAGTGCAAAATAATAATATTTATGTATTTGTTTTCATTTAAGAATGTTTTTAATCATTTTTAATTAAATAGTAACAAAAGTTTTGAGTTTCGAAATTCGAAATTTCCTGACGAGGTACAGATTTCAAATTTTCCCAAAAAAATCGTTTCGCACGCTCCCGGTACGTACGTACACACTGTATGGAATGTTAGCATGAATTTGTAGTCGTTGTTAATTATAAATTAGTATTATATTAAGATAAATTTATCGTTAAAAAGAAACTAGTACATGGGAATGCCCAGCTTTAATTTCTTGTCTATTATTATTTTTTTTATTATAATAGTTTATGAACCCAATTAAGTGTACGGTCATTATTAATTTTTCTTTTAGCTGTTTAGAAAGTTTTAGTCATCACAATCTTTATTTATTTTTGAATACAGCATTTTATTTAGGACATTTATGAAGGTTGAAAAATGCATACGATAAATTTCACTAGTTTTGCTTGCAGCTCCAAATTTAAAATCAAATCTAGCACTCAAAGATCTTTTCTGTTTTGAAAAAGTAGAGATCCTTGTTTAGGAGCATCCTACCAACTTACTAACACTACTAATCTAAAATAAGGGCAAGTCTGCAGCGTTGTTTCCTTATATATAAAGCGCTGCATCTCCATCTCCGACATCGTTGGCGTAAGCTACAGCTTCCTTGCCATTTTGTTTTAGTTTCATTAATTTTGCCAAAATTAATTGAGAATTTTCACCCTGATTTCCTTTTTTCAGCGATTTGTTCGTTGTCCACAGCATGTATTTAAAGTAACTGTACTTCATCTATAAATGTTTTTAATTTGTCGAATGAGCCGTCAAATTCTGTGGGAAAGATTTTGCTAGCAAGATTAAAAAATTCTACAGTTGTAAGCGCCATATTGTCTTCACCTTCAATATCACTTAAAGCTTCTAAATTTGTTGTGTCGATAGGAGATGTGCAAGAATTTGGCACAATATATTTACAGTCTAATACTAAAAATGATCTGATAACTTTATCTCTAGCTCTCAAAAATTGTTCGTTGCAATAATTCAAAACGGAAAATTGTTATTGGCAAATACATAAATAAACTGTGTCAGGCGTGCGAAAAATGGAATTCATTTGCAAAAATAGATGAGAAACTAGACTCATAATAAAAATTGTTAATGGTAGAAAAAAATATCTAGACAGTTCTTACCGACGACACTGGAATGTCTTATTCTTGGAGCTCGGTGGTCTATGCACATCACTGGTTAAACTGGTAAAATTGACCATAATTGAATTGACCATTTGGACATTCCCATCATATCAAAAGTGAGCTGCGCTGACAGTTAGATTCTCAAGACTCGTCTCCGCAGGATCGCTATGTAATATACCTGGATCGCCCTGTAGTAATAAGGTCCCTTGCTCGGTAGGTACTTTAAGGTTACGGGAAAACTCTTGTTAAATAAAAGAGGAACGTTTAACTTACAATACATTTAATCTAATTGTACGACTCATCGTTACTATTGTTACTGTCGTGAACTTGACCGGTGACCGAGTGCTGACTAAACAAGAGCAGCGACATCAACCAACAAAAGTAAACATAAACACTGAATCATCCTGCTAGAAGTTCGACCGTAATACAAACAAATTGAAGTATAAATAATACGTGCGTTTGAATAAACATTCCGAATGAGTTCAATGGGTTGATGTTTATAATTCCCGTGAATGGTCAACCGAGTTCATTGGGCTCTTATTTAACCTTTTTACATATTTTCTTGGCTAAGGGCACTAAACACTAGACTCCACTCCCCATTTCTAAGAAGCTGTCTTCCTATTTCCAATTTAACGAGATGGAGGACTTTTTCATGACCCATACTCTGACAACGTGACCCCATGAGAGATGGAGGACCTTTTCATGACATTTCTCTGACATCGTGAATCCAGGAGATATTGTTAAATCATTCCACGTTAGACGTTTTCTTCTTCTCTTATTCTTTTGGTGTAAAAATGTTAAACGCGCTTCCTCTGATTTTATCCAGCCGGAGATTAAGCCTTGAAGAGAGCGATTTCCGCTTCAAGTTAACCGTCTGGTCGATCAAAACTGCTAGCAAACTGGCACCCATAAGCTTAGCGCACCATAACCTTGCTGGGTTGGGCGATCATCCTAACAACGGTGCCAAGGGGGGGCACATTTTTTCTCACGCAGTTTTTGAAGTGCAGGGTTGGGAGGGCTTTTCTAAGCATGGTGTTGTCTTCTGATATGCCATATGACAGATTATGTAATCAGCATTTGGAAAAATACCTAAGCAGCTAAATAAACAATCAATTTAACTTTTGTTTAAAGATTTAAAAGATGTCTGCTAAGTGTTTTTCTTACTGCTAAATATTCATTAATGTCATTCGTATGCCATTTTATGGAAGCAACAAAACGATGATATATCTATTATAAAATGTGCTAGTTTCAATAAAACGATTTAAATTTATGTATTAGCTAGTTTAAAAAGCATTTAGAATCATATTTACAAGACTAATTTCTATTAATATAGCATTATACCTACTAATAGATAAATGCCATAAAAAATCCTTTAAAATATATTCTTAGTAAAACCATTGTACAATGGTTAAACTGATAAATGAAATCGGTAAGCATATTTTTTCTACGATTGCTACTAAATATTATTGAAAGATATGTTGGATATTTTTGTAATTCCTTAAAAATTAATAAAAGGGTCGTAGAAAAAGATAATGTGCAAAATGTATTGTTACCTAATTTTTAATACTATTTGCTTAATGGAAAGAGATCAGGAATGATAAATATTTCAATTATCTGTTATCAAAACCTGCAAAGTCCTTAAGAAGAAATGTTGGCAATTGAGATAAAAAATATTCGAGATACAAAAACTAAATTTAATAAGCCCATCACTTGGTAACTAAGTCTCATGCAAAAAAGTTGTATGCTTACGTTTTAGAAACCTGCATTTTTTTGCTGTCTGCTTCACATGAAATGTCCCATTTATGAGAAGAACATTAGATTATTTCATTTGGAGCAGAAGTGGGTCTTTTCATGGCGCGCACATGAAGTCACTTCTCCAAATGAAATATACTATTTTTTTTATTTCCCGCCGGGGAGGAAAAAGGAATAGTAAAAAAAAGTTAAAATTTTCCGCAGTCAGCTCAGTACACTTATGGCCTATTTATTGTACGTTGTACTGATATTCTTTATAGTCTTCTCCATTGCCATTATGTTTCTTCATATTGAGCCCATTGTCCTTCAAAATAACTAGTTTTGTTGTTGATGTATTTTCTTCCAATTTATAGCCCCTTTCGTCGCAAAATAATTAGAATTGTTTCTAAATCGACACGCTGCTTATTATGGTATTCTTACATGCATTTTTAATGATTATATTAGTTATTTCATCGACTGATGATTCACTAAAACGTTTGGGATTCATTTTACGAATTTCTTGAAAATTTATGACAGACGCGTCAGATCAAGAAAATACGTTGTCATTCAATAAAAACAATGTATGTACATGAAAAGTTCTCGCTGGAATAATGTAAGTAGATTATTCCCACTAAAATAATGTTTTGATTGGCTAGAACGTATATGAATTACTGAAATTAAAAATTTCTAATGGTTTCGAGAAACGTCAAAAAATAATCAAAATGAATTTTGGGTATAACATTCATCTTTTGGGGTTAAGCCTTGTTTTTTATTAAACCAATTTACCCCAGACATGGATAAAATTGTTCGTATATGGGGTGTTTTAAAGGGATGTTTCTAAAGGTATACGTTTATAATTTTCTGCATTCTGCTTTTAGTAATAATACTGAAAAACTTTTATTAACAATTTTTTTTATCTTTAAATAAAGATCTTTTTAAAAAAATCACTCATCTCCCTATGACAGAGGGCTGAATTCTAAAATATGAATGTTGTACCAAAATTTTTCTTGACAATTATAGCTATTAATTATTGCGTCCATTCCACGACACAAAATGTATGTTACTTCACTAATTTCATATATTGTTTTGACATAAAAATGCGTTTGTTGTCACTTTTAGAAAATTCTGAGACTTTCAAAATTTCAGACTGATTATTTTATTGTGTAAAAGTTTTTTTGGTTGGTTGGACTGGAGAGGATTTGATAATAAACAATTGATACTATAGCGAAAAACTGGAACATTAACAAAAAACTTCCTTATTAATTCTAGTCTTCTGCTTTATTGTCGTTTTTAGTGCTCTGCTTCTTAACGAAATTGTGAATATATATTTAAATGTAAAGTTGTATATTTAATTTTTGTTAATTTAATAAAAAAAATTTACCAAAAACGTATTTTATTGTTTAAAAAATTATCTATATTCGCAATTTACGCATACTATGCTGGACATGGTCTGTAAATTTAATACAAGCCCACACTTTAATCCCCTTGCTGTGAATCTGTAAAAAATCACAGTACACACAAAACGTTATTTGAACTTCTACAACAAAAATAATTATTCATTTTGACTATAGCTATCAGCTGCCAACGTTTTGACAGAAATTTAGAAATTATTTTTCCAAAATAGGAACTTATTTGTTCATATATTTGTTCATATATTTACGTAACTTTGGTTTTGTTTACTATAAATATTAACTGTTTACGAATGTTTCCAATGATTGTTGCCACTATCTCATTCCGAATCGATAAAGATATGAAATAAAAGATAATTAGGTTAGGTTAGCTATCATATGAGCGACCTTTAGTAGGTCTATTGTAGCCCAAGAGGTTACAGTTCACCGCACATTCCAGCCCTTCTCACGAAGTTTATGGTTGTATGGGTTGAGATTTTCTTGAAATCGGTAGGTTCTAGGTTGGTATAACCAAATATGTTGAACGTTATTCTCCCCAGGCCGGGGCATGGACATAGTATATGTTCAGCAGTTTCATCTTCCACGCAGCAAAACCGACAATCCGTTCGTTGATTCAGACCTATCCTTCCGAGGTGGTATCTTAGACGACAGTATGCTGTAAGCAGTCCCGCGAGAATTCGCAGGTCGTTCCTGCTCCATTCTAGAATCTGCTTAATTGTGTTTCTCGAGGGTTTAGGTAAGAACACCTTCGAGTGAGCCAACCCTGGTATATCGGACCAGTGCGTGAGTGTTTTTCTCTCCACCCAGTCCGAAATAATTGTTTTGGCGGCACTTGTAGTGACTCCAAAGACCGGTTCTCGACCAGTGAACGCTGATTCGGCTTCCTGTTTTTCGAGGGTGTCGAACCCCCTGGTGACCAGGTACCCACTGCAGGATCACTCTGTTGTTGTGTAGATAACTAACAAAATATCGTTAGAGCTCCAACCAGAGTCGTTTTATCTTTATTTTCTTCTAAGGACTAAAAGTGAGTTCCTATTAAAGATAGTTCAATCTAACTATGTATGTATGTAACACTCCTGGTGGTTGCGCATTTTCATAGAAGCTTTCTACATCATCTTTTCAGGGCTAATCAGACACTGTATTGTAATTTTACCATTTCTTTGCTTATTTTATTCCTGGTTTTACAGTGCCTTGCCTTTTCTTTAGCATTTGTTATCTTTTTTTATGTTCTGGGACCCAGTTCATTGTAATAAAATATATAAGAATGTCCTTTGTTTTTCACTAAGATTAGGCAGTTTTTTTCTAATTATAAATCCCACATTCACCATAACACCAGAAATATAAATCTGTGATAGTTTGACTGGGGTTAAGGTATACCAAACAGCCATCATAATGCTCAATATAGAGAAACAGAGTAATGTCATTGCGTGGAGTTAGACAGGGATGTATTCTCTCTCCTCTGATCTTTAACTTATACTCGTAGGAAATATTTACCGAAGCTTTGGAAAACACCGACCACGGAATCCAGCTGAATGGAGAACGTATCAATAACATTCGATAAGCAGACGACACTGTAGTATTTGCCGATAGTCTAATTGGCTTGCAAGAGGTGATGAACAGGATAAACGGTGCCAGTGAACAATATGGTCTAAAAATGAACACAAGTAAAATCAAGTTCATGATAATAAGTAGGCAGGACATCCGAAATTGTCAAATGTTTATCAGAGAGAGTCCAGTAGAAATAGTGTCCAAATTCACTTTTATAGAAAAAGCAAAATGCCAAAACTTTTTAAAAGCCACAATTTGGACCTAAACATCAAAGTAAAATTCCTTCGATTTTACGTTTTTATACACTCTTCTACGGAGTAGAGTCATGGACATTGACGGAGGAAAGCCAAAAGAGATTTAAAGCATTTGAAATGTGGGTATACGGGAGAATTCTGAGGATCTCATGGATGAACAGGGTGTCTAATGAATCTGTACTGGGAAGAATGAACAAAGTAAGGAAAGTGATAAACACTATAAAAAGAAGAAAACTTGAATATCTGGGCCATATAATGCGAAACGAAAACAAATAGTAGTTCTTTATCATGGCTAAAAAACTTACCAACCGTAAATAAGGTCATCATAGCCAGAATGATCGCCAATATTCGGAACGAATAGGCACTTGAAGAAGAAAAAGTGGCTGCTACAGAATGGCTTCTAAAATCAGTTTTGCCAGAGAACTATGACCTGCAACTTTTCTAAAAGCAGGTTCACAATCATCTCCCGTCTATAATCCCTTCCCCTTCTAATAGTCGCAGTGCGGGCCGTCCGTGGCCCACACAATAGGTCTACCCTTTTTGCGACTATTTTCAGTAAAAAAAAAGGTGTACAATGTTGTATAGCCAAATGAAATAATTGTATTATTTCAATTTTTTTATAAAATCTGGAAACGCGTCAATTTTATAAAAAAAAATTTACCTTTACATTTAACCCGCTTCTACCCACAAATTTTTAACTAGGGATATTGTGATACATTATTTAAATTATATCTTCATTGCCTATTCAAAAATATTATTGTTTTCAAATTTATCGCGGAGATTAACATAAAAAAATGAAATCATCTGATTGACGTAATTTGCTAAAAACTACTATTAATACCATTTCTTGATAATGAGAAGGTAAGCAAAAGACATTCTAGTGTTTTTTTAAACGGTAGCAATTAAAAAAAAATAATGTTGGTTTTGTTTACAACGCCATGGCAAATAATTGTGGCGTGATTATAACAACATGACAATAGTGTTAGTGTAGTTTGAATTTCGTTAACTGCAATTAAAATCCAATAAAAAGATGTTTTGTTTTCTGATGAGTAAACTTTTACACTTCACGGACTTGCTAATCGTCAAAATTGCTGCTACTGGTCTACAGATAATCCTCACTGAATGAGAGAGAGAGAGAGAGAGAGAGAGAGAGAGAGAAAAATAAGATTCACAAAATGTTACGTATGGTCCGTACTATTGTATGGTATGGAAGGTTGGACATTGAAGGTTAGCACAATGAATAGGCTGGAAGCATTTGAAATGTGGATCTATCAAAGAATTTTGAAAGTCACGTGGACAGCAAGGAAAACCAACGAGGAAATTTTAAGGACAATAGGAAAAGAACGCGAATTTCTGGGCAAGATAAAACGCAGAAAAACAGCGTACCTGGAACATGTGTTACGCAACGAAAGATACCATTTGCTCCAACTATTAATAAAAGGAAAAATAGGGGTGTAGGCAGAAATAGGATGTCGTAGCTCCGAAATATCGAACATTGGACAGGAATAGGAACCACCAGGAGAATTAATTCACACCACCAGAGATAGGGAAAAATGGTCAGAAGTGATCCATCTATTAATGGATAGCAGCGGAAGAAGAAGAAGGTGCCAATGTAAGTTTTCAATACATCGGATGTCTTTCTGATATACATATATCAAGTTTTTTGAGGAACTGCATTAATTTGTGGTGTTGTACGCGATCGAATGCTTTTTCCTTATCTTTAAAACAGAACAACACGTCCTTTCTCTGGTCGTAGCAATTCTGGGCAAGCACTTGGGTTGCGATTATCGCCTCTCTTTTACCTCAGACAGGGTTCAAACCCAAATTGTGAGTCGCTCATATCTCTTTCACACTTTTTGTATATTCTTTGGTGTATTATTTTAAGGAAAATTTTTAATGTACTTGTTTTACAGATTGTAAATGATATTAGGAAATAAAATAATAACTATCTCTCGAAGGAGGTTCAATGTGGGGAGGAAATTTATTCGTTACAAGATGTCATTTATAAAAAAATCCCGTCTATTTTAAATTATAAAATTTGTACAATAATTAAAATAATGAATTTATTAGTTCCGCAATGTTTGTTAAGTTAGGTATACGAGTTCTATAAATTTACTGTCACACCTTGTATATTCGGAAGCAAAAAAAAATTAGCATTGACATTTAAATTGTTTACAATAATCCAGATTCCATTCCAAATAAGTACGGGGAAGTATCGATAAAACGTCGTTCAATAATAATCAAGTGGGTAGAAGCACGTTAACAAAATAACATGCAAATAATCATGTGTGTGTGTGTGGGTTAAAACAAATAACGAAAAAATGTTGCAGGTCTCAGAGCACGCTGGGTAGATTTAGTAAATCGACTTCCCGCTTAGCGAACGGTCAACATCACATCGAAGAGAGAAATTCGCAAACGCTACCGCGACACCTCTCCAAGCCGGATTGTACTTCAGCGCCGAGGTCCAACAGCACCATCAACGTATCCATCATCAATACGGTATCGTCGCCGAGGAAGCTCGACGGTCCCGTCAAGCCGCAGCGTACCTACAAATCGAATTTGTCCAGGAGCAAAAGTTTGAACGTCCACGGCGGCATGTACGCCTCAAATCCGCAACTGAACCAACCGGTCGGGCTCAAAAGTCCCGGATTAATTTCGAGTCTTAATAGAAGCCAGAAGGACGTCAACGAAGATGCTTACACCAGCCGTTTTTCGAGAAACGGTCACGCTGACCACGCAGATAATAAAAGAGTGTTTCTATCTTCGCTGAAAGACAGGGCGCCCGAGCTCTTCAAAACTCTGGAAGAAGACGATACGTACAAAAATAACAGAAACTACAACGGTAATATTTACGAGCCGCCGACGAGACTCAGAGATACGAAGATGGTGCCCAATCAACCGATATACCGCAGAGGCAGCGCTTCCAGTACGGATTTTTCTGAAACCTATCACACCACCACCAGGAGCGAGGATCCGCTGCATCCCGGCGTCACGAATACGACTAAAAGCTTCAGCAGACGCACCGTACCATCTTCGAATGGAAGAGGAATGGAGACCATCCAATCCAGCGAGACTAAGATAACTAAAAGCAGCCATTACAGAGGCGGAACGGAACCACAGAAGAAGTACCACGAGGACAGATGGTACAACAGTTCCGGTTCGAAACCCGTCGTTATTGAGGTTAGAAATTATAAGTAGTGTGTGTGCGTGCGTATCTCTATTTGTGCCCATAACTTTTTTTTTCTGTCTAACTTTATTTTTTTTAACTTATGTTTTGTTTACTTTTACTTTATTAATTATACAGTCGTGTATTTTAACATTAAAATTAATTAAATATCGTTAATACAAAATGTGTTGTTTATTTTACTAAAACCGAGGTATAAACTTATTGATAGATAGAGAATTTATTTATACCAAGAACAAATACCATTCTTTTAGCAAAGGTCAATAATTAAAACCATTATTAATAGAATTAAAATTACACGCAAAAGTTCACTTACAATAAAACCCTAATTAGCGATCCCCTATAACGGCTGTATTCCGAATTGCCTAAATTTTATTTGAATAATTCCATCCTGTATACATACATACATATATTCACGCCTTTTTTTCCGTAGGGGTAGGCAGTGACCACTTCCTTCCACTTCCGCTACGGTTCTTACACACATCTTTTGCTTCCTCTACTTTCATCAGTGCTCTCACACATGCTCGTCGGTTGTTGGTACTCTTGACCTAGCCTTTCTTCAAAACGATGTTGATCTGATCGAGATCAATGTTCGCCGAGCAGTCGACCTCTGGCGACTTGTCCATTTACACTCGCCTTATAAATTTGTTTCGTCGATCTTCCTTCACACATTCTTTTTACGTATTCAAACCATTTAAACATTTCTTTATCTATCTTTGTAACTACATCTTCTTTTACACCACAGCGTTATATTATCTATTCTTTACTTTATCCAACCGAGACACTCCGGCTATACTTCTCAGATTACTCATCTCCGCAGCATTAATCCTATTTTCATGCTTCTTTTGCCAAATCCAACATTCACTAACATACATAAGTATAGGAACCAACACACCTCTATGCACAGGCAGACGTGCCTTTTTTGACAATTTCTGGCTGTTCATAAAGCTATGCAGTGCCCCATTCATTTGTTTTCCTGCCAACACCCTTCGCTTAATGTCACTGTCATACTTTCCATCTCTCGTAAACTTTGAACCCAAGTACTCAAATTCATTTACTTATTTTACTCTTTCTCCCTTAATCAGAACTTCACAGTTTGTCATGCTTTCTTCTCTTTTAAATACCATTACTTTCGTTTTGTTTACATTTAATTTCATCCCTTTGATTTTCAGGGTATCATGCATAACATTAACCAGCGCATGCAACTCCTCTTCAGATGACGCTAATATGACTTGATCATCGGCGTAAAGAAGGCATTTGACGATCAAATCATTCATTTTCAATCCATACGCACTCTTTTTCAAATCTTTTAAACAATCGTCTATGTATAAGTTAAACAGCCCACATTCCTGTCTAACACCCTTTTCGATTTTAAACCAGTCCGTGCCAGCTTCGTTTATCCTAACAAAAGCAGTGGAATCCTCGTAAAGTGATTTCAGTGCACGTATTAAACTACTCACCCCATACATAAACAATGTCGACTACAATTCACTCCTCACCACTCTGTCATAGGCCTTTTTCAAGTCTTTAAAAGCGTAATAGACCTTTTGACTTCTAGCCAAGAATTTTTTGACTATACCTCGTAATGAAAAGACCTGATCCGTACACCTCCTTCCTCTTCTAAATCCTACTTGCTCATCCCATATCATCTCAGTTTCATTCGTTACTCTTTTAATCAATATTTTTGCATACAGTTTGCCGATTATGCTGAGTAAACTAATGCCTCGGTAGTTCTTACAGTACTGCTGCAAACCTTTTCCCTTGTAAAGCGGCACGATAACGGCCTTGTACCAGTCGTCTGGTACGCTACCACTCCTACAACAAAGGTTAAAAAGGCGGTACAGCAGACTAGTTACCACGCTTTGGCCAGCCTTCATCATTTCAACCGTTATACTGTCGTACCCAGCAGCTTTACCCAATTTCATTCTGTTTAACTCTTCCACAATTTCTGTCGTACTAATTTCACTTTCATTGCAACTTTCACTCATGTTTCCGAATGAGGCGTCAACCGCCTAGACATTGGATTTTCGAAATAAACGCATTATAACTTTGAAATATTAATATGAGAAAAAAAAATTCTTGTAAAAGTTGTGGGAAATTTGTGGATCTAAAAATTAGATCGTTAGCGTTTCATTGTTATATTTGGGAAATATGCAAAACTTATTACGACAATCACATTGGATCCATTGGTGATCTAATGTTTTGGAAACCTGGCAACGAGCACTTAGTACTGCCACTCTTGAAATTTGGGAAAAATGTGTCACAAAATGTAAAATTAAATAGAGGAATGGTGGGTTCGTGAAAACCGCATTGAAGCAGTTAATCCTGTTATCATTAACAATCCGAATGAGGATAGCGACGACAGTGATTCCAATTATGATGACTATAAATCTGATGCTTGATAATACCGTAAGTACTACATGATTAAACATATTTATTAAATTTGTGCCGATAATTTGTCTTTGTTGCATTCCATTTTAACATAATTAAATATGTGCCTATTTCTAACCAAAAAACTCATCGAGAGCTACATCAACGATTTCTGTTCATAATATAGCAAAAAATAAAAATAAAAACCTCTCAACTAAAACAAAATAATCATAGACCCCTTATCAGAGGAGACGAACTTATTTACTTTTAAACACGATCATACATCCCCATTTTCTGGTCGATTATATGATCTTGATACAGCCGGCTGGAATGTGTTGAGCTGTGATGTTGGCTACTCTTCAGTTATGGCAAGAGATTAGTGATTGTTATTGAATCATCCATAGTATTAGTTGATTATATTTGCAACAATATTGTGACCATAATGCTATCTCTTATCAATATTTTATGAATTATAACAACCTGAATAATACAACCCATTTTATAGAATGTTGAACCATTGAACTATTTTATTCCGTTAGATCATAGAAATGTGTTGCTCAATAAGCGACAACGCCACACGGTTATTCTGAATCGTTCCGTGCGTACTACGAAATCGGTTATTATTAGTAGCGCTGTTGCCGAAGGTGTTGCAACGAGATTTTGAAGTATTATCGGTAATTTTCAGCATATTATTGGTAAAATTCAGAGAAATTTAGTGGAAAAAATGATTCGTCATTGCCAAGTGTGTAAAAAATCCAGACTATTTAAGCCCCAGTGTTTATTTTCAAAAGTAAGTCGGAACATCTCATTGCTTGCTATATTTTCTTTCATCCAGTGGTGTAGCGATGACGATTTCAATATCAAAATAAACAAAACGATGTGAAAATCAATACTTTTCGAGATATTCTTAAAAAAAGGCATTACTTCCATGTTATTCAGCAACACTTATTCAGTGGTATTATCCTTCTTTCGTCGTCATTTGAAGAACTATATACCTTCCTGATCCATTTTATAGTAGTATTTCATACGAAATCTATACATCACCTCAAATTTAATCCAATAGATAAATCAAGGAGTCACGGAACCCTTAGTATAATATTTTAATTTTTTCATTTAGGTTACTTAACTGTTATTAAATAGTTTAAACATTAAATTAAAAATTTAAAGTATATTACATTTTATTTGTCCAATTAATATTAATAAAAATTATTTAAGTTTTTTTTTATTTAGACGGTTATGTAAAATTATATAAAATTCTTTTTCAGTACTTTAATTTGATAAAATAATTTAGTTTAACGCTACACAATTAGCAGCCCTTGAGTTGGAATAATTTAGTTTTATAAAAGTAACTTATAACATTACACACAATTGACTTTAGAAAGGAAACTTTAACGTAACACAAAATTGTCGCCCAACATTTGGGGTTTAGAAAAATACTTTTAGTAGGCTACAACACTTCAATTTGATAAAAAACTGAGTATCACCTATTCATAAATATATTCTCATAAAAAACTAAATATTACCCGATAGATATATTCTCATTTTAAACAAACAGCACGTCACTGATTACAAGCGTGGCAGTAACTCCACAATAATGTTACAGCGTTGCCAGCACGAGGACGGGACAAAGAGAATCGATTGGCTTTTTTTTGTCATACTCAAGGCCACTCTCGTGTAATCATTGCGACAAAACAAACAGAGTTTTATGAATGGAATGTTGCGTTTCCTCTGGATAATAGGTCTATGATAATAATAAATAAAAAAATTTCGAGTTTGAATCTTAGGGGAATTTACTAATGTACCTCTCAACACAGTGCGCCAGTAAAGTCGATGCCTCGGTGACTAAACCGATACCGTCGTATATTGGTGAAATAAGCTATAATTCAAGTCTACATGAATGAGCCACTTACTGCTACTACCCTTACAAATAATAAATACGAAAGATCTACTTGCAAGCGTCCAATATATCGTAAAGAAAGATTAAATTTGTTGTAATTTCTGTAGTGATAGAAAAAATAGCGCAGTTTTGTTATCGTACATATTGAAAAAGAAATTACCAGTAGAAATAGAAAACAGAATAACGACATCAGAATGTTTTGATATCAGAATATTTTGATATCAAAATATAAATTCCTGGCAAAAATAACGAAACATGTGTATTTTTCTCAGCGAAGGATCTAAGTCAAGGTCGACCTTTTATTTTAGCTTCGAGTATTTTTTAACATATCGAAAATAAGCACTAGATTATTGGACTCCGGAGTTTATTTCTGTACAGATATTGTTTATCAGCAAAATTTGTTGAATATGAGAATAATGTGAACAATTTTTAAAATAAAAATTTAGAATTTTAGGTTTATTTTAAGTTTACAATTCAAGGTTATTATATTTTTGTCTACGTTTGCTATTTCCTGCGCCATCATCTATTTTTTCTTTTTAAGGATATGTTTTTTGTGTGCAACACTTTTACAGTTAGCTATATTATAGCATATTTCACGAATATACGGTGGTTTCGGGTTATCGTTAGAAACTCGATGACCAGTATTCGACTGTACATTTAAGAAGTACGAAAGTAAATTCTCCTAATATTTTTTAACAAATTTCGTAGGTAACGAATTTTATTTTATAAGAGACTTCTTGTTTGTTAGCACGAATTTTGCAACCAAATCTGTTCTTAATGACTTTATTTATTATACATAATAAGAGAGGTAGATAAGTAATTCAAACAAATTTCAATAATTAACTAAGATATTAAGCTTTAATTTGTTGTTTCATTTTGGTTAGATTTTTTGTATATTTCTACAAAAGTAATTAGTAATCCTGGATTATCATGGTAGTGAATACGACATTAAAATCGTGTAGTACCGATTTTTAGGAAATTATAGTCACAGTAAACAAAAATGCTCTTCATTTGTTTATCTGGACAAATCTTAGATTTTTGCTAAAGGTGGAACAAAAAGAGTTTGGCAGGACGATAACAAAGTCTATAAAACACACCGGCGGTGAAGGAAAAAGACACATTATTGTGAATGCAGGTGAAAAGCATGGTTTTGCTGATGGGGCGGATCTTTTATTTTCGTCAAATCAAAATCGGCCGATTGTCATGACAATATGGATACAAAGGTGTTTGTGAAATGGTTAAAAGAGAAACTATTACCATCGTTACATGAACCATCCATCATTTTATTAGATAATGCTCTGTACCATTCGGAAAATTTAAATAAGCAACCAACAAACTCCTGGACGGTACAGAAAATAAAAAAATGGTTCACGAACAAAAATATTTTATTCCCACAGTTTTGCTTCAAGCCGGAATTATTATCGATAGCTCAAAGGCACAAAAGAGAAAAAATTTACAAAGTGGATCAAATTATACTGAGTTATGGACATCGTGTGCTAAGACTTCCGCCTTATCATTGCCAATTTAATCCCATTGAGTATATTTGGGAATAAGCAAAACTTATTATGTCAATCACATTAGATCTAATGGTTACAGTGGTAAGGCTGTTTTGAAAATCTGGCAACGAGCACTTAATACTGCCACTCCTGAAATCTGAGAAAAATGTGTCGCAAAATGTGAAAATTTAATAGAGGAATGGTGTGTTCGTGAAAACCGCATCGAAACAGTTAATCCTGTTATCATTTACAATCCGAATGAGGATAGCGACGACAGTGATTCCTATTATGATGACTATAAATCTGATGCGTCGTACATTGGTAAAATGAGCTATAAAGGACTGTATTCTGAGGAGCTAACATACATAGTTCCCACTTTTACTGTGTCATTCATTGTTGATGAAGCTTTTTTTTTAAATTTTGTATGTAACCAAGTTTACAATTCAAGCCTATTATATTTTTGTTAGAAAAGATAGAAACGCAGCCAAATAAAGAAGAAAAAATTGTTTCGTACATCAGGAAAATGTTCTAAGATATCTTTAATTTCGTACCAATTTTTTAGTACCTCGTTAATGTATAATCCCATTTAGTTACATAAAACGATGACACTTTATTGAACTAAAGGTCTTATAATTTCATTAGTAATCCCGTCATAAAACAATACAAATTTTATCTCACTTCTGATTTATGGATCAAAAGGAACTTTGAAAACTTTCTGGTACAATAAGATAAAAATCTAAAAATAAATTGATAATAATTTAACTAAAATTAAATTAGAACAGGTTGTTAATTCGACTAAAAAAAAAGACAAAACTATATTCCATTCGTTTGACGTATATAGTACGGTACCGAGAAAATTTATACAGAGTGATGCTGAGTAAAATAAATGTATATACCCATTTACACAAATAGATTTTTCTTGTTTTAGTTTGAACACCTTTTTTCCCTATAAGCCCCACCCTTTTTGGGTACATTAAAAATTCCATCAAAAACATAAATGTGACATGAGAGCCAAGTTCAATATTATGATATATGCCTTGGTTGTTGACTTCAACGACAAAAGAAGTGAGATCTAAATGGGTGCCAAGTTCAATGGTCACTCCTGAAATTTATTTATAAGAACATAAAATATTTTATAACAACTTTATAAATCATTTCTTCTAATAACTTGGAATAATATAGTGAAGCCTAAGGTCTGACTTGGCTAGTTCGAATATACGAATTATATTATAGTCTTCGCAAGTTCTAAGGATATAAGTTCTTATTTTATTCTTCCAAAAATTTGGCTTGCTGGTAGAAACTTGTCATCGAACATAGGACTCTTTCAGCCTCAATATATTATCTTAAGTTATTAGAAAAAATATATAATATTTAAAGTTGTTATAAAATATTTTATATTGTTATAAACAAATTTCAGGACTGACCATTGAACTTGGCACCCATTTAGATCTCACTTCTTTATTCGTTGAAGTCAAAAACCAAGGCATATATTAAAATATTGAACTTGGCTCTTATTTCAAATTTAAATTTTTGATGGGATATCATTACTTTAGTACAGAAATTATTAGTAGGCACTTATTTATAATAAAATTAATACGTATATAATAATTAATATGTCATCAATTTTGATTGCTGGTTCTTACTTTACAGGCACTATAAGTAAGTGTTCCTAATAAAATCAATTAATTGAAAAATTATAATAAAATGATAAAAATTTACCAGTTTCTGATTTATTCCTTTGTATTTACCCAACTATCTATCTGGATGCCAAATTTTAACTTTCTAGGTCATCTGGAACTGGGTGAGTTTTGGTCCATTGGTCAGTCAGTGATAAAAATGACGATTTTTGGACGTTAATATCCAAATAACTGTTTAAGGTGTGTTTATGAAATATCTCACAAGTCTTAATATATGAGACAAATTTAACATGTTTATGTAAAACAGTTTTTATGAGGAGGTCAATAAACAGTTTGTTTAAAATAGCAAAATATATTAATGAGCCCCTCAAAAATATAAAATTGAAATTCATTAAGTAAGTAAGTAGAAGAATTCATACGTAATGTACTGGTATAAGGAATATTAAAAAAATACACGATGGGCATTAACGAGCATGATCCCTACAAGGTGATAAAAAACAAGGTTCCATGAAAAATCATTTATTTAGAGACCATAAACTGGGACTGAAAACACATTCATATATTTAACGAGAATGTTGATAGATACTTGTCCATCTGACAAAATAGTGTTACGAGCCCGGCACTGTCGACTGTCGCCTTGAGGCGACAGCGCATCTACCACAATTAGGGGGAATGCATAATGATAGCCGCAGGCATAATAGAAGACATTGGATGATTCTCGAAAAAGTCCAACAGTTTCGGAAAGTGTCCAGAGAGGCATCGATTTGTCGAGAACATTGGTTTGCGGGGATATAAACGTAATCACAGATCGAGAGTTTAAGTTTTAAGTTTAAAGTAATTATTAAGTGTTGTGAATATCTAAGTGATTTGTCAAGTAAAATTTATTGTGTAGTAATAACGAATTTCAAAACCTCGCAGTTTTTTCAATGTCCACTTCACGTGAAATGCCCCATAATTATCTACATACCTAGTCGGTCACGACATAGTTTTAAGCGATGTCGTAGGGCAAGTACCTAATTAAAATGTAACCTCATTAAATAATAAAACAGTAGTTATCACCAACACAGTATGTTGAACTATAAATTATGATATATTCTTATTTTTGAGGGAGAACTACTATCTTATGGATAAAAACCTGCATTTATTATTATCTCGAATCTGCTATTTTTTACAGCAAAGGCGGTTATAGACGTGTTAATGCTAATATTATTGCAACTGACGTTTAATCTTTTAATTATCACCCACCGATTAGTTGATCGAAAAATATTCTGGGAATAAAATTCCTAGCTTAACATTTTTCAAGGTAATCTTAACCAACAATATGCGTAGTATTTTTAAAATACGTATTTTAATTTTGAGGTCAAACTGTGAGCAGATAACAATGGTTAGATATTTGTACATATCGTTTTACGGACATTCAACAACCATCAAACCAGGTGGTTAGTTAAAATTTTACCCCAAAATGTCATACATTTGCTGGCGATGGAAGTTACGTTATCAACTGTTATTTAATCACTATATATCACGCATATCTCTGGAATGGGGAAGACCACTAAATGCTCTCATTGGTATAATGCAGTGTGACGTGCTAGTCCCTACAATTCCATCGACCTTGAGATGACCATTCGTAGGTACTTGTAAATCCATGCATATCCGTGGTCCTGAGGTTCCGTGTCTGACAGACAGAGACAAATAATGTTAGGGACTATTACGTCATAGCACCGCCCACCTGATTCTGGCAATTTTTAATTTTAAATTAATATACTGATACGAGTTAAGAAGCATAATATTAATTTCTAAAAAATAAACCGAAAATTTAAACTAACAAATCCAACACAATAAAGGTTCAAACAAACCACCTTGTTGTGCCAAACAATAGCCAAATATGTATGGAATTTTGTGAAACCATGATGGAACCGGCTCCGGCTATAATTCTCAGACTACTCATCTCCGCAGCATTGATCGTACTTCTTCTTCCAAACTTAACATTCACTATCAAACATAAGTGTAGGGTCCAGCACTTCTCTATATGCAATAGGTCAATATTCTGATAAAACAATATTGTAGGCCAAAAAAGGTATGTAATAATCATAAAATAAAAAACCGAGTACAATACTTTAAAAATCCGATTTGGAAAAACTTGATATTCATAAATTTTTAGAAGGAATGTTCCAATTCTTAAATAACTTTTTGTAAGTATTCAGTAACCAAATTGTATAATTTAGAACACAATTTAAGTAAAAATGGTTATTTAAACCAGCTCATAAATTTAGTGCTACAATCAGAAATACCGGTCAAGTTAAATATTTATTCATTTTATAAGTTTTTGATAAAATTATTATCAAAAAGAGAGGGGCCTTCAGTTTACTCAGAGTATGTTTAAAATGGCAGAATGCACATGCTTCAAATGTAATAGTTTAAATAACCTTCTGGCTTATTTAATAAAAATTATCCCCCTTTTAAATCACCATTAAAGTTCGGTGTAAAATCGCGTTTATGCCCATCGCTACCAAACTCACGTTGGGTCTTTATGGCTTTTCGAACAGAGATGCGTACGCACTTTCGTAATTTGATTATAACCCTACTCTTGACGCTCGGCGTATTCTTACATTTCCAAAACGATTCCAAACGAAAAAGAGACGTTTATGAGTGCGGTTAGTCGTATTCGTTGATCGTATCGAAACCTCAGTTATCAAAAACCGCGATATTTCAACTACTATAAATAAAAGAAAGTAGATGATTTTATATTGTTGAACTATTTTAAACATCTCCAACACATGAATCGGACGTTTCATTGTATTAAAATCTAAGTATAGTGTTTACATGTGAGATTGTGTAAAAGAAAAAGTTTCGTCATGAGTAACCCACCGATTGAACAATTTGAACAGGAGGACCTTCTTAATAAGGACCAAAAGGGAAAACCCGTATTGATTGTGAGAGCTAGGCAACAGTTTAATAGATTAAAACAAGGTAACTACACAAGATTCGAATTACAAAAACCCAAATTTATATATTTTTTAAAATGTATAAACCGTTGTCTCTAGTGTTTTCTATTTCACCCCTAATCATGCAACATTTATTACATTAAAAGTTTAAAATTAATTGCAACATTGTAAATGTTTCTGGAACGCCAGTATGTTATTAGGTTAAATAATGCAACACTTAATTTGCTTTTCTAATTAAAAGATAATTTGCTCCTCGACTGTAAAAACAAATAAATTATTTAAGTACTTACGTACGTTACAGGAACAATTAATTGCATTAAACAATAAACTAATGATAATAACAATTCACTTAAACACTGTCAAAAACATCAACGAACTAATTACCTACGCCTAAAAACAACTTATTCGAACTGATCATGGCACACTAGCTGCATCGAACATCTTATTAATTATTGATGACATAAACAGTGCAAAAAAGCGTCTGAAATAAATGCATAGTTTTTGCTTGAATTAAAAAAAAAACTGAAAAAGCACTTTCGAAGTAGCATAAAAATAAAGGCATAAATTAAGATTCCGTAGAAATAAATACCATACTGCATGCAGTAGTAGTGGTATCATGAAATTGTTAATATGATTCAAAATATATTTATGTGTATAGTTTAATTCGCAATTCTGATTGCATCATTGATACTTTACTGTGCTTCCGAGTGGAATGTTTTTGTAAATAGTTGTATTCTTGAAATGATAAGATATTTGTTACGGTAGGTACATGTAATTTGGTTACCAGAGTAAGAAGGGACAGAAAAAATGTGTAATTCGCAGCTATAGCCCCGGGGCCTCCACAAAAGAGTGGCCCCCACAAAAGAGACTTCGGAAAAAAAATCTTTCAAATTACAACTAGTAAATAACTTTCACAATAAATTATTTATTGAAAAACTCGACTGATTTATTTGATCATTTTTATCTGTAATTTGGTTCCAGACATTTTTAGTTTACATGGTGTCTAAGTGTTATTTGGTTCCCGGAAAGAAGTAATATGTTACACACCTAGGGCAGTTAAGTAAGAAATGTCTCAGAGCACATGTTTGTTGACCGAGGCGTTTCTTACTTTAATGCCCGTAGTGCCTATACTATTTTTCTCCCTACTGTAGTGGAAGGCTTGAGAGGTTGCATAGCTTTCACGACCCCCACTATAATCTACAGTTGACGGGTAGCGGGCTAAAGGTGGCGCTTTCTGCACAGTAGGAAGAAAAATTATTTTAACCGATTGAAACATTTGTTTATTCGAGGCAGTAAAAGTAAAAAAATTAGCCTAACCTAACCTAACACCAACAGTACCTTTATTGAATGTGACTGAGCAAGCACGATTCAAAGACACAGCTGACTGTGACAGAAGCAATACAATGCACAATATTAATTTTTAAAACTAAAAATGTCGTGAGCCAAATTACACATTTTTTCTGACCCTTCTCACTCTGGGAACCAAACTACCAACACCCATTTGTTAAATAAACAACTGTGGCGTAATCATAGCGGTATCATTTAAATAAAACATTCTATAAATAAAAAACAAAAAGAAAATTAAAATCCGAATTGAGAAGAGTAGAAAAGCTTTTATTCGCATAAGAAGTCTGGAAACGACCAATTATCTCCTAAATTTGTAGTCCTACATACATACATATAGTCACGCCTTTTTCCCGTAGGGGTAGGCAGAGACCACTTCTTTCCACTTGCTACGGTTCTTACACACATCTTTTGCTTCCTCTATTTTCATCAGTGTTCTCATACATGCTCGTCGGTTGTTGGTACTCTTGACCTGGCCTTTCTTCAAAACAATGTTGATCTGATCGAGATATGTTCGCCGAGGTCGACCTCTACCGACTTCCGTCCATTCACACTCGCCTTATAAATGTGTTTCGTCAATCTTTCTTCATCCATCCTTTCTACGTGTCCAAACCATCTAAGAATTCCTTTATCTATCTTTGTAACCACATCTTCTTTTACACCATAGCATTCTCTTACCTCACTATTTTTTACTTTATCCAACCGAGTCACTCCGGCTATACTTCTCAGACTACTCATCTCCGCAGCATTAATCTTATTTTTATGCTTTTTCTGTCAAACCCAATAATCACCACCATACATAAGCGTAGGAATATTATATATAATCCTTAATTGGTCGAACACGTTCACCCACATAATACAATATGTCCGAAATTGATATTTCGACTTTCATAGGCATTGCAACAAGAATCCAGTGACAATGAAACTGAAACGTCGAAAAAAAACCTTAAATCCAGGTACAATCCAATAGTTTTACACAAAAAATCAACTCAAATCTACGAGATAACTAAAATTCCCTTCAATAAAAACTTTGGTTTTACAAGTAAGCAAATATTTGTTGTTCATTCCTCGAACCGACATTTTGTCATTGACAGCGCCATCTCGCGTTACGTGATTTTTCCCTATAGCAAATTGGGTTTGTGTGAGGCAGCCTTTAGGCAACGTCAAACAGGGTAGAAAACTTTTAAAATTAAATATATTTTGTCATCTATCATAAAATATTTCATTTATATTTCGAAACAAAAAGGTCAACGATGTTGATGAAACCTTTTACGAATATTCAATTTATTAAACAAATATCATCTGATAAAAACAGTATGTTTTCCACTTCATGATCACATTGATCAATAACGTGTTTATCAAATAAAATGACAAACAAAAAGAGTAGGTATCCATAAACAATTATTGTTTTATCGTTTCTTATTGTTTTCCTTTAAGTCGTCTTATCTACATTATATTATGTCCTTTTCTGACATACAATTAAAACATCTTCTGTGAAACTCATAGTGAATAATGCGTTTTAAGTTTTTTTCATAACGGTCTAAAATTATTGAAATTGCTACTTTTTCAAATTGTCCCAACAATAAATTATAGTTTAAAACTAAAAAACTCGCGTGGGGTGCTTTGTATGACATTTTTAAACTATCTCTGCGTTTCGAAATAAAACTGCTGGATATCAATCGTTTTAATAGTTTGTTTAAAAATGTCATACAAACCACCCCACGCTTTTAGAACAGTGACATAAATTTTCTCGTCAGTAATTTTAATCTAATGTTAAGAATAATTTTTTACTTTGATTAACTCTAAAAACGTGTTTTTTAGTTTTTTTAAACTATAATTTATTTTTCGCTTTTTAGTTCAATTTGTTTTACTCACCCTCTTGCCATTCATCCCTCGGCACGTTTCTCACCAGTATATTGGATTGAGTGAAATATAATACGACATTGGAACTATTTCTCTTACTCTCATGCAAATGATCCCTGAAAAAATTTATGAATCCTGGCGAAACTAATCAGGATAATCAGATATTTTGATCGAATTATTGCATTGTGGTTGGTCTTTGACAAGTGTGCGAAGTTTAAATTAAATCTGATCGCTTCAAGTAGGGAAAAATCTAGGCCAAAGTGTCAGTTACAAACAAACATACGATCATACAGGTGAAACTAATAAAAGCGTGTTAAAAATACACCTGTTATAATACATTGTTAATGCAATAAAACAATTTTTATTTAAAGAAAATAAACACTATACTTTTATGCAACACAAAATACAAACTACCATTTGTAACCACATCTTCTTTTATACCACATTGTCTCTTATCTCACTATTCTTTACTTTATCCAACCGAGTCACTCCGGCTATACTTCTCAGACTACTCATCTTCACAGCATTAATCCTATTTTTATGCTTCTTCTGCCAAACCCAACATTTACTACCATACATAAGTGTAGGAACCAACACTCCTCTATGCACAGCTAGACATGCCTTTCTTACGCTTTCTTGGTGTTCATAAAGCTATACAGTGCCCCATTCTTTTGTTTTCTTGCCAACACCCTTCGCTCAATGTCACTGTCATTCTTTCCATCTCTCGTAAATTTTGAACTCAGGTATACAAACCCATTTACTTGTTCCACTCTTTTTCCCTTAATCAGAACTTCACAGTTTGTCATGATTTCTTCTCTTTCGAAAACCATTACTTTTGTTTTGCTTAAAAACTTAAAATAATAAAAAATTACTGTATTTCCTACATAATTTTTATTTAAAGGCATATTTCATGGAAATATAAATAAATATTTTTGTAAGAATAAATTTGTTTTAAAGAAAAAATCATTTAAGACAATTAAATTTAAATAAACAATTTTACGATCCCCTTACATATTCGATGAGCAGACGCTCATGGATTTGGCTACCACTTCCAACAGAATGTGACAAATATTTTATTATCTCATAACGAACAACGGAAACTGTTAATATTTAATCAGATAAAGTTGCAGAATTGAATTAAAACTTTATTTACTTTATAAATGTAAACTGTAAATATGATAATACCCACGAGGGGAAATTAAAAAAATAACTACAAATTACTTGTGATATTTGGTACAAGAAATATTATTTATTTAACAAAAAAAATTACCAGCACAATTTTATGATGATCTTAAATCAATATAACTTGGAAAGATGCTACTTTTTCCTCAATTTACAAGAAAATTAATGTTAAAACTTCTAATATAAAATAACATCCAAATTTGATCATTAAAAAACAGATAAATGTTTACCTTTTATTTATTCATTGATTATAAATCAGTAAATTATGTGATCTTTTAATCCTCGCTATATTTTCTAAACGAGACCTTGTGTGACCTTGTTCAGTATTTCAAATACTTATTATAACAGTAATAAATCTTATTTCGTTATATTTTGACTACGAATATTTATTACCTTCATAAAACCAAACCACTCCACAAGCAGTCCATGTAACAATTTTATTTTTCATAATTTTCAATGATTTTATTTATAACCTATAATCTTCCGAACACGTGGCAATAGTTCAACGAGCTCTTTTGGGCTTTTAACGAATGTAAACAAATAAAACGGGATAAGCTCTGCAACACTGCATCGAAATTTTATTTATTTGAACCATTATTTAATTATATAAAAAAAATTTACATTGAGTAAGAGTTAAAAAGGAGATTACATATTTTCACTTTACCTAGAATTCTATTTCCTAAAGTTACAAATGGCAACTTTTTGTGATTTTATAATTTATAGCCTATAGATAAAGGTTGAGTAGACAGCCCTTGCTATACATTTTTTTTCAATTTTGAATGTTAGTGAAGGAAAAAAATGACAAAACTATGTAAAATCTATTTAATTGCAGAATTATTTTAAGTAATTTAGAAATTAAAAAAACAAGGGCATTTTTTCTACCTATAAAAAAATTGTTTAGAAATATACAGTACTTGGTTCTACTACTTAGTAGAAGCATGGTAATTATACAGGGTGTCCCTGAAAATGGTGCGTTTCTTGAAAGGAAGTGTGAAATGAATAATTACGAATAAAAAATTCTTATTAACTTTTTTCCTTAAGTCATCCGTTTTCCCGAAATTGAGAACAAAAATTTTGATTTAAATGTAGGTTTCGCAACCATACGTTGTGCTCTGGTAAACAAAAAGTTCACAAAAAAAGAATTACCAATAAATTTAATTAGTTAATGTTAATCGCAAGAATACAACGGTCGTATTTTTTGTTAAAATACCTGCGTTTTCGATTCGCGTATATCAAGACATGTTTTATACATACGAAAAGGCTCACGGTAATTCTAATGCAGCTGTTCGGCTGTATACAGAACGTTATGCTCAATGACAATGTCCTAATGCCCGCAGTTTTGTGAATAAGAAAGATTATTGGCTACGGATTCTGTGGTACCTAAAAAAACTAGTGGACAAACACGAAGTGCTCGTATTCTAAACGCAGAGCAGATAACCTAAATAGATATCTACTGAAGTAAATAATCTTCTTCTTCTTATAGTGCCTATCCGTTTCGGACGTTGGCGACCATCATGGTAATCTGTATCTTGTTCGCAGCTGCTCTGAACAGACCCACAGCGTAGATTTTTAAGTCACGAAATTTTTCGTCTAAATAATCTACTACTTTTTAAAGTCTATTAAAAAAGTTTACAATAAGCACCAGATTTTTTGCTTAGACTCTAGGTAAGGTTAGGTATCATGTGAGTGGGGCGTGGTCGCCCCTCCACCACGACTCTTAGTATGTCTATTGTGGCTCACCCCTAGAGGTTACAGTTCACCGCACAATCCAGCCCTTCTCACGAAGTTCATGGTTGTATAGGGAGAGATTTTTTTTGAAATCGGTAGGTATATGCTCAGCAGTTTCGTCTTCCACGCAGCAAAACCGACAGTCCGTTTGTTGATTCAGACCTATCCTTCCGAGGAGGTATCTTGACGACAGTGTCCTGTAAGCAGTCCCGTCAGAATTCACAGGTCATTTCTGCTCCATTCTAGGAACTGCTTAGTTATGTTTCTCAAGGGTTTAGGTAGAAACGCCTTCGAGTAAGTTAACCCTGGTATATCGGATCAGTACGTGAGTATTTTCCTCTCCACCCAGTCCAAAATAATTGTTTTGGCGGCACTTGTGGTGACTCCAAAAACCGGTTCTGGTCCAGTGAACGCAGATGCTTCGATTCTAAGTGACTCACTATAAACATTTATAATGATTAACCTTAACAACGATCAATAAAGGTGTACTTTTATTTCAATAAACAGTTAAATTAAAAACTTTAGAATTAAATAAAAAACTAAATTTATTTGTACGTTTCGGTTTATCTAACTAAAAATAATTATTAAAAATTGTACTAATCGGCATTTTGCTTAACAAAGTGATGTTAAAAGTACATTTTTAATTAGATTTAAGGGCCAGAAATTATTTTAACAGGTAGTGTCATGTCACGACTCACGATAGTAAACAAATAAATTATTTTCGTATAGAGTTGCGGCGTTGCCGGCGTTAACTGAATTTATGTAAACAATAATACTAAGGCATAAATACTAATGTAATTGTTTTTTTGCAAACCGTTAGCTACAGAAAAAAATTTTATAAGACTTTTTTACTCTGCATACTGCATTGTCTTGTGTCTAAAGGAACGCACTATTTTCGGGGACACCCTGTATAAATACAATGGTGGTAGCATAGAAAAAAACCTCTGCAGATAAAGAAAACTTAATGATTTTTGCTTCTTCTGGTAAAACTCTTCCTATAAAATACTTGCTTCTTGTAAACAAATCGTCATAGTAGTCTGGGAGATTTGATTTGACATTATTTGTAATTAATACCAATCACAGCTTGCATTATCAAATACAGGGTCAATTACAAAACAAAATGTTTGTATTATCTGTACAAGAACTAAAAAAGTTTGAAATACAAAAAGATTAGCAGATGTAAAGGGTTTTGGGAAAAAAAATAATACTGAATGTATTAATAAATAACTAAATTTTCAAGGATATATTTCACCTTATATTTCACCAACCCATATTCTTAAATAGGTTTTTAATGAATCGAACAAAATACTCTTGTAAAATGTTTTTGGTTATTTACAAAAGAAATCAAATAATATAAAATATGTAAATATATAAAAAAATATGCCTTACTTATTATTGTTAGACTTTGACACTAAAAGCAACAATAAATACATACGATAGTATTATGAGTTGCATAATCTACAGGAGAATACATAATGTTTACAATATGCAACTCAACATACAGCTAAGCACCAAATCATCAAAAGTTTACTGGATTGTGTATGTGACAGGATATAATAAAATGTAGTTAGGCAACCTATAATACAAAAGAAAAGTTTTATTTAATTGTGGAAAATTCGTAAAAGATGTCAACATGTATAACCAATAAGGATCATGTATTACGTGACTAATTTTTTCTCTACACGTTGCTTAAATAATTAAAAAGAACAAACTTAATTCTTTAATAAAATAAACAATAATAAAAAGATTGTTTACAAAACGTAAAATAATACTACTTTTGACAAAATATGTTGTTTACATGTTTTATTTTACAATCAAGACAATTTTATTTTACCAGCTATTTTTATATTTGATTATGGTTTGGCATCCTGCTATTTTTTTTAGATATTTTTAAAGTTATTACACAGTAAAAAGTAAATAGAGACAGAAATTTTGTTTGAATTTCAGATTTGTCTTATTGTAATAGGTCTCAAGGATATAAAACTAATGATCTGGAAAATCATTGTATTGTAATAACAATGAAAATAGTGCACCTATGCGATGAGTCACATTTTTGCCACGGGTGTTTTGTCCAATGTTGCAAAATCAAGCATCCTGTAATAATTGTACGTAACAAATGGTTTGGCAATCGCCAAAAAAAAATTTTTATATTTTGTTAATTCTATTTGGCTGATTTATTTTCGGAATGTAAATGACATCATTTTTAAAAAGCACAAAAGTCACCCCGCAACTAACACCATGGTAACCTCTAAGAATCGGAGGCAAAGGATAAGACAAAATATAACTATTAATGACAATTTTGAAGTCGCAAAGAGTTTAAATTATTAGGAGCAACAATAACAGACGAAAACGGAACTGAAAAAGACGTAGCTGCTCGTATTTCATCGGCAAACAGAGCCTTTTATGCACTATCTACATTGTTTAGATCCAAACTACTTGTAAGGGGAACTAAGGTAAGGATGTATAAGATCTTAATACAACCTGTTACAGCATATGGTAGCGAGACATGGATTCTAAACAAACGCGAAATCGATAAGCTGTGAGTCTTCAAAAGAAAAATATTAAAAGCAATATATGGACCGTGCAGGGACAGTATAACAGGAGAGTGGAGACGCCGAAAAAGTAACGAGCTGGAAGAACTATCATCATCATCATCATCAAACAGCCTGTCTCGTCCACTGCTGAACATAGGCCTTCGTTAACGATCTCCATTTATTTCGATCCTGGGCATCCTGGATCCAATTTGGTGCTACTCTTTTTATGTCATCCGTCCACCGGGTCGGCGGACGACCTCTGTTCCTGAACGCATCTTGCCTAGGTCTCCACTCTATGATCTTTTTGGTCCATCTTTCGTTGGTCATTCTTGCGACATGTCCAGCCCAGTTCCACTTTAAATATGTTATTCGCTGGATTGCATCGGTAACCCCTGTTCTCTGACGTATCCGATCATTCGGAATCTTGTCTCTCAGCGTGACTCCCAACATGGAGCGTTCCATAGCTCGCTGGGCCACTCCTACTTTATTTACCGATTTTCGTGTTTGAGTTAGGGTCTCCGAACCATAAGTCAGAACCGGCAGAACACACTGATCAAACACCTTCCGCTTAAGGCATATGGGGGTTTCGGACTTAAAAATGTGTTTCAGCTTCCCATAGGCGGCCCACGTTAGCCCTATCCTTCTTTTGATTTCGCAGGTTTGATTGTCCCTGCCAATCGTAACATCATGGCCCAGATATCTGTAGGATGTAACTTGGAGGATTTCTTTTCCTTCTACTAAGTAGTTTCGGCTTGGGACTAGATTTGTCATGAAATTTGTTTTCGATGGATTTATTTTAAGCCCAACTTTATGTGAAGCAGATGTTAGTCTCATAAGCAGTTTCTCTGCCTTATCCAAGCTATCTGAAATCAGTACAATATCGTCCGCGAACCGAAGGTGACTGAAATTTTCACCGTTAAGAAGAAGAACTATACGGCATGGAAAATATATTTTGAACATCATATAACATGAAAGACCAGAGGGAAGAAGATCATTTGACCGGCCTAGGAGGAGATGGAAGGACGCTGTTACGAAGGATCTGAGAAAAATGGGCATAGCACAATGGGAAGAGGAAGCACAAGATAGACAGAGCTGGAGGGCAATAGTGGATGTGGCCAAGACTCACGCGGAGTTATAGTGCCAGAGAGAGAGAGAGAGAGACAGAGACATATCTAATGGGATTACTGAAATTTTAACACATGACACTTACAAGCCCTATAAGTGGAAGTGTAACAACCATCCATGCTTTACAGTTTGTGTGTTACCACATCATCTTTATTATCCTGACCTAGCTCTATTTGATCGATTAATAAAGAAAAAACAATAAAATATTTGTATTAATTATAATTATTGTATCTGTCTTACATGAGAATGTATTATATTATACAACTGATAATTGCTTGTCGATATTCGTCACGTAAAGGATGTAGTAAAAAAGAAATAGATATCGATAGACTTTATTGCTACAGAACTTCCAATAAAGTATAACAAATTACGACATACTGACTTGAATTAATGAATTTTTTATACTGGCTTGTCCTAGTCTGTTCCTTAAGTTATCTATCTATACATATATATATATATATATATATGCAAAAATTATAGAAAACTGTAATATTATTGCAGTAAACTATAAAAGTATTTTAAAGACCGACAGAGAAAATTAGGTGGGAGAATTATAACTGCTGTATTTATCTACATATTTTTAATATATAGGTATAAGTGGGTCGATTATATATCAAAAAACAAAATACTCTTCTGGCTATATGCCTACGACAGGCATTGAATTACATCTGATATATAACCGTTTTTACTGAGTTTAAGTGCTTTCACTATCTCTGATTTAAGAATTGTTTGGCCCTGATCACATGATACCTAATCTAACCTATCGCGTGCGAATATGACCAATTTGACGTAACAGGGATGTTACAAGTATATGATAAGTACAGTATTGGTTCCAGAACACTGCCTTGGGATACCCCTGCTTGGATCAACCGTTGAGTCGTCGAAAGTAATTAATTTATAAACTTTCTGAAATGTGTCAATTGTAAAAAATATTAAAATATTAAAGGAACAAAGCAGATCTATTTCACAAAAAAGAATGTTGTAAAAATATAAATTAAAGAAAATGAGAAACAATACAAAAAATATACGTACATATAAAACAAATTGGTATCTGAAATCTTTTTTCTTATTATTATTTTTCTATGTGTCACTGCAACGATAAAATGATTTTCATCACAATGGATCCATAAAAATAATCCTTTGATGGTGTTTGAATCACCTCCAATCTTAATATGGGCGTACTGTATATTTTGCCTTTTAAAATTCACCCTCTGACCTTTTTTTTATTGCGGTCATAACCTATTTAACAGTGTGACCCTTGTCATGATCGTGACAGCAATTACTTGGATGCGTAAATGTGCGTATAAACTATGTTTGAAAACGTTTCGATTTTCAATAATTGCAAATTCTACATAATTTCGTATTTTGATCATATATGCAGCCCATAGAATTATGTTAATCCATCGTTTTACAAGGAGAGGTTAAATAGTTGTACAAATGAACCGAGTTCATCCTATTTTTAGACGCGAATCTTCAGAACGAGGCAGGTGGTGCGTAGCTTAGCGTAAGAAATAATAATATCCTATTTTATTTTAAAAAATTTATGGTAAAGCGTATTCAAAACTATCAATCTATCATTTCACTTTTGTCTCTTCTCAAAGACTGCAAAACGACCTGCCATATCCAGCACCCCTCATAGTCTTCCTATTTTAGGTACCTGATCTCCAGACCGTGTTTGTTTACATTATAAACTTCCCTATCAGCTTTTTGTTATTGTTATCTCAAGTAACGCTCTTTTATGCCTCCACCGACGGACCTTGCATACAGGGTGGATCCAGATATATCTTAAATTGGGGGGGAGTTTGGGGTAAAATCCGAATATTTTGATCAATTACAACCCAGATAATTATGTTAATTATTTTTTCACATTATTTGGTCGTTAAAAAGGTCTTGCCGCAATGATTTTTTGAACACACTTCTACGAAGCTCAAAAGTGCTTGTTCTGCGATATATGGATGCCGAAGAGACTTACTTACTTACTTATTCCGTAGCGCTACAGCCCCTGATGAGCCTTGGCTGAGGTAACAATTTGCCTCCATCTATTTCGGTCTTTCATAACTTCTAGACTATTCCCGATGCCCATTTTCCGAAGGTCAGATGTTATATTATCACGCCACCTTAAACTCGGTCTTTTAAGTGGTCGTTGATGGAAGTAGTTTTTCCACGTTGCAATATTTCTACTTTGTCAGTTATTAGATCTCCATTTTCCTTTTTTAAGATATTGTCGGTCCTGAGTCTGAATCCTGCTTTTGTGGAGCGTAATTTTTGGTAGAATGTTCTCGTGTTATTTTTTCCTTCTTCTTCTTCTAGTGCAATTAATTCTCTGTCTTGCCATTCTGTCTTTTTTCTTCTTAAAAGTTTCTTTCCTAGTGTTCTTAGTCGTGTGAATCTTTTCCTGTTCTCGTCTGTGGGACTTTTTAGCATTTTGAGTCTAGCAGCATTTCTCTTGTCCATAGCATCTTCGTAATCTTTATCATACCAGTGGTTTTTGTGATGCCTCTTAGGTTTTTCCCCTACCACCTTTCTAGCTGCTTCTGTAATTGTTCCAGATATAAACTTTCAATGCGCATCCATATCAGTAGACTGTGTAAAACGATCAACCAAGTATTTCCAATCGGCCGTGTTGTAGGAACTTGTATAGCCTAATTCCTTAAATGACTATCCTTTTGTGCTAAAGTTGCTTGAGTTCGTTCGTATCCATGTCGATGGTTGTGGTAAAAAAAACAAAACATTCTCACGCAACAATTATCTAAACGGCAAAACAATGATAAAAATTAATTGTTTTTCAATTGTTAATTAACTTCTTAATTTTCCAACCAAGTAAACTAAGTAATTTTTTATTATTTACTAGCTGAACACGCTTCGCTGTGGCTTAGTCTAATATTAATTATTAGCGAAGTAAGAAAAGTATGCTAGCAAACCTAGATTTACCAAGAAAACACATACCCCACTTTGCGTTGCTGTGGAATGAGAGGAAAGAAAGAAAAATTGTTTTTCACTAAAATTGTAAAAGCTAATGAACGGACTATATTTTTTGTTAAACCGTTTTTTGCATAAGTATAAAAAACAGTCGACTCTAGAGCATACGTAACATATAATTTCCCATGAGAGAAGCATTAGTTTTATTAAATTTAAACCGCACACTTTTAAATAAACAATCTAAATAAAAATAACTCAAATTATGATTTTCGAAAATAGACAATAAAATTATTTCCAAAACAAAACAAATTAATTGAATACAATATTCACTATGAAATTAACTCTCCTTTATTTTTCAAGAACAGATAATACAGGGTGTTAGTAAATAAGTGCGACAAATTTCAGGGAATGATTCTGCATGAAAAAATAATGACTGTTTGCTATATAAACACATGTCCGCAAATGCTTCCTTTTCAGAGATACGGGTTCTGGTTTAATGTAATTGTACTAGATAGTTCTTGATAATTTATTAAAGAAATACCACTTCAAAAACACCTATCAGATGCAAACTGGTTATGGATGATCAAATTATACAACAGGAGATGAAATTTAAATACCCAGGCATAGAATTTTTTTTTTATGAAAATAGTCGCAAAAAGGGTAGACCTATCGTGTGGGCCGCGGACGACCCGCACTGCGACTATTAGAAGGGGATTATAGAAAGGAAATGATCGTGGACACTCTTTTTAAAAAGTTGCAGGTCATAGTTCTCTGGAAAAACTGATTTTGGAAGCTTATTCCATTCCGTAGCAGCCCTGTAAAAGAAGGATTCTTGAAGGAGATTGGTCCTTGTAGTGTCAATCTTGAGAGTAAATGTGTGAGACTGATCAGCGTGCCGAGTTCTTCGGCCGGATGTGGCCAATGGTGGTACAAGAGTTTTTATTTCTCTGGAGCATTTGCCATGGAAATATCTGTAGAGCAATGACTGGTCTGCAACTCTTCTTCTATGTTCTAGGGGGTGAAGAGTATCTGTGAGAGTTGAGCTGTTTATCAAGCGAATGGCTCTTTTCTGAATGGAATCTAGAATACGAAGAGAATGCCTTGGTGCTGAACCCCAAATATGCGAGCAATACTCCAGTAGAGGTCGGATTTGAGCCTTGTACGTCGTCAACAGTTGATCGGAGTAAAAAAATTTCTGGCTTTCCACAGAAAACCTAGCCTTTGGCTTGCCGACTTTGCGATGTTAGCAACATGGTCATGCCAAGACATATTATTGCACACCGTGACTTCCAAAATCGAGATGGAGGGACTTGGTTCAAGGGTATTTCCGGACATTGTGATGGGATGATTTGAGGAATTCACTTTCTTGTAAAACGTGGCACTTTGTGTTTTTTGGTCGTTGAACTGAACAAGATTGTTGGTTCCCCACTCGACGATTGCTTTAAGATCTTTATTGATGGAATCAACCTGTTCCTGCCTGAGTCTATTTGTATCATTCACCGAAAGTGATCGATAGGATGTAAAAGTTGAGACAAGTGTGCTATCGTCTGCGAAACTGTAAATGGGGTTCGTGGTGGTTTTCAAGAGGTCGTTGATGTGTAAAAGAAATAAGGTGGGGGACAGGATGGAACCCTGGGGGACCCCGGCATTGGTTTTTAACGCATCAGAAGAAATACCGTCAACTGCCACATGTAAGGAGCGATCTTGCAGGAAGCTCAAGAGCCATTGGCGCAGTTTGGTTGGGAGACCGTAGGCAGATAATTTACTTAACAATGCCTGGTGCCAAACGCGGTCAAAGGCTTTAGATATATCCAAGGCTATTGCACGGGATTCACCAAACTTTTCAATAGTGTTTGTCCAGAGCTGAGTGACATAAGCCAGCAAATCTCCAGTAGACCGGAGTTGTCGAAATTAGCCATCCAAATTACAATCAAAGAGCTCTTTTTAGAGAGAGCTAGGAGATGTCAAACGAAATAAAGATTGAAAGAGGAGTAAGGGATGTGTTCTCTCTTCTTTACTCTTTAATCTCTACTCGAAGAAAATCATGCAATAGGCTATACCTGAAGAAACAGCGGGAATAAGGGTAAACGGCGAACTCATAAACAATATCCGTTTTGCCGACGATACCCTGGTTATAGCACAGAGTAGCGCGGACCTACAAAGAATGATGGATAAAATCGTTAACAACAGTGAGAAAGCTTAATATCAAGAAGACAAAACACATGTCCAGGGAAGTCTTTATATTCGCAATGAGGAGGTTGAGAGAGTGAGAGAGTACAAATACCAGGGTGCTATGTTGAACGAGACTGGAGTACACTCGCGAGAAATAAGATGCAGAATAGGTCAGGCTAGAGCTGCGTTTACAAACATGAGGAAAATATTCTGCACTAGAGACCTGAGTGTCAAACTTAAGATCAGACTAGCCAAATGTTATGTTTTTTCAATACTTCGCTATGAAATGGAGTCGTGGACAACGAACAAAGATGACTTAAATAGACTTCAAGCTTTCGAAATGTGAGTCTACAGATGATTACTCAGAGTTTCTTGGACAGAACGGGTAACAAACGCAGAGATATTAAGGCGAGTAGGTAAAGAGGCAGAAATAGTGAACACAATAAAAACAGGAAAACTTGCTTATCTGGGTCATGTTATGCGCGGAGAAAGATACCGCATGTTACAGCTAATAATACAAGGAAAAATTCAGGGTAAACGAAATGTGCAAGAAGACGCACTTCATGACTAAAGAACTTGAGAGAGTGGTAACACTGTACTTTTATAAAATTATTCCGAGCAGCCGCATTCAAAGCAAGAATCGCCATGATGATAGCCAACCTTCTAAGAGGAGACGGCACGTGAAGAAGAAGATACAAAAAAAAAGGCAAAAGAGATTTTTTGTTACAAAATTACCGAGGAATTCTACCATGATTTTTAATTTGAAAATTCTCAGTGGCGTACCATTTTTTTCTTTAAAAAAATTGGGATCATTACCTGTATGCGCGCCAATGATAAACATAACATTTTTAATTGCATGTCAAAAAATGCACAATAACTACCTCTTAAAACCCACCAAATTTCATTTGCATATCCCGACCGGTTTCAGAGCAATAAATAAACCGTCAGTTGTTAAGAAAAACTTTAACACCCCGTATCTCTGAAACGAAGTATTTGCGGACATACGTTTATAAAGCATACTGTCATTATTTTTTCATGCAAAATCACCCCCTAAAGTTTGTTGCACTTATTTACTAACACCCTGTATAATCACTTCTCAGATGAAATCAAATTAATTTCCACCTTGATTATAAATAAATACTATAAACATCAAACAACTGGTCACACTTTTTTTAAATAATTTAACGTTTTTTTTTACTATCTACATTAACGCTGTTGGTTGAGATTGACACTTATTTAAGTACATTGTTAAAATCATGAGAATTCGATATTTAATTGAAAAAATGAGTAAAAATAATAAAGTACGGCGGGCGAACGTGATCGCCATCATGAATAGACGATAGGCACTAGAGGAAGAAGAATGATTTATTTTCTTTAAGGATATCTGAAAGAATCCGCCTATCGCCACGAATTTGAGAAGGATAAAAATCTTAATGGATTAAGAAAGAAAATTATCCAGCTTAATGCCAACATTACGCCAAATCTACTCAGAGATATATAAGATTATCTCTGTTTCACAGATTTGGCTATCGTTTGGCATAAGAAGGTAGTTTATTTGAACCTTTATTACATTAAGTTCAAATTTTTAAATTATAGAATATTTATTTTATTTTCAAGGCCGTTATGGTAAAAATGAACACATTGTTAAAAGAGAAATTATTTGATCTCGTGCATATGTCGTAATCTCTTTTCTGATAAGTCAGACGTACACACCGTCGCTAACAGTAACATACTGATTAGAATACGATTAGAATTATGTCGACAATATGAATTAGCGTCGTGTAGTTAATTACAGTAGAAAAAATCAATCTTTGCCCTGACGGTATACCTACAAACCTCGCGAAATGAATCAATGAGTCAAAAATGGCTACTGTTACTTTGTCGTGTGCCTAAAAATGTCCACTGTTTGTTTATCTTGTCAGTATATTTTTGCGTTATGAATAACTAAATATTGCTGTTGGTTAAAGTCAATTTAAATAATTCCATATTACTCTTTTAAAATAGTCGAAAATTTAGATAAAATTCCTGTAATATTCACTAATAATTATTTTGTCTCCTACTAATATACAAAAAAAACTATTCTGTAACCATTAGCGAAAGTAGAAATTTCTATAAATCTTTCGTTTGAATACATTTATTTAAAAGTAAAACAGCACATAATTTAAACAAAAACAATTGGCTAGCATAATAAAAAATATCAAATCATTGGTAATGAAGGTATTTAATGTACACTATTCATACATTTATTATCATTCCGAAATTTACAGTACAATATACGAGGGCGGTTTGATAAGTCAGTAACTTTTTGAATAAAACAAATTTTTTTCCGCAAATAAACATTTTATTTTTCTACATAATCACCTTTTAGCTCGATACATTTAGTCCAGCGTTTTTCTAATTTTTTTATTCCCTCCAAATAATAGGTTTTTTCAAAGCTCTCAAAATACGCGTTTGTTTCGGTAATGACTTCTTCATTCGACTCGAATCTCTTACCGCCCAGCCATTTCTTTAGGTTTGGAAACAGAAAATAGTCGTAGGGGGCTAAATCTGGAGAATATGCTGGATGGGGTAGCAGTTCGTATCCCAATTCGTGGATTTTGGCCATCGTGACTAGACAAGTGTGCACACGTGCATTGTCTTGATGGAACAGCACTTTCTTCGTCTTAGCCAAATGCGGCCGTTTTTGCTTCAAATCAACGTCGAATCTGTTCAAAAGCTTTGAATAATATTCGCCGGTGATCGTTTTACCTTTCTTGAGGTAATCGATGTGAATGACACCGCGTACATCCCAAAAAACTGTGGCCATGACCTTGTTGGCTGATAGACTCTGTTTCGCCTTCTTTGGTCCACGTTCACCCCGAGCAACCCACTGTTTCGATTGTTCCTTGGTCTCTGGCGTGTTGTGATGGATCCATGTTTCATCCACAGTAACAAAACGGCGCAAAAATTCGTCCGGATTACGGCTGAACATCGCTAAACACTCTTTTGAAGTGGTCACACGATTGCGCTTATGGTCGAGTGTGAGCAATCGCGGCACCCATCTCGCAGAGAGTTTTTTCATGTCCAAATATTCGTGTAAAATATGATGTACCCGTTCAGTTGAGATACACCTACAGCATGAGCCAACTCACGCACTTTCATTCTCCGATCATCCAATATTATTTCATGGATTTTATCGACGATTTCCGGCGTGATCACTTCTTTTGGACGACCTGGACGTTCGGCGTCACTAGTGCTGGTACGACCACAACGGAACTCTGTAAACTACTTCTTAACCATTGAAATTGATGGTGTCGAGTCCCCGTATTATTTATCAAGTCTTTCCTTAGTTTCAGTGATGGATTTTTTACGTAAAAAGTAATGCTTAATCAGCACACGAAATTCACTTTTTTCCATTTTCGTAAAAATTCACGAGGCTGTCTGCTTTGAACGGCTATCAAACAAACCAACTGCACGATGTAGCTTGCTCAAAATTAGAAAGTTGCCCACTGATAGATTATAGTTGACGGCAGCACTGTTGCATTTGGAGTAACTGCGCGGGAAATTCAAAAAGTCACTGACTTATCAAACTGCCCTCGTAGTATTTTGGAAATCATCGTCAGACTTAAAGAGTGTTTACATGCATGTATCTTTCTTACTTCTTGGTTGTTAACGTAATTCTTACTTTAGTTGACTTTATAAATCTACCATAAATAATGTTCCCGTTTCACGAAAGTTTAGCTATAGTCTAAGAAGTAAGGTTTCGATTTTATTGAATTTATCTGAGTGCAAATGATAAAACGCTTTGAACAAAACTCGATGTATCAAAATAATGACAGTTGTCATAAGAGGTCAAAATAAATTCTTATGAATTCAACCGATTAATCGTTATTGGCGCTATCTCTTTTCAACATTTAGAGGTCATAATTAGAGATACAAAAGAACGTACGTCATTGCTTGAAAGACAACTGTACATATTGTATGATGTGTTTCTACTGTCAGTAGAAAAAGATGAGGTATATAAAGTTTGTGTTTACTATTGTTCATTGTTAGTGACGTCAGGGTAAAGGTCAATTTATTCTAGTGTACAGTACTTAGTTTTTCTATAAGTAGTAGCATTGTATTTATACGGGGTGTCCATAACCTAAAGTGGTTAACAAGGGTATTTAATAAAATATATGAAAACGGCGACATACCCGTAGAATGGCTGAAATCTGAATTTATTGTCCTTCCCCAAAAACCGAATGCTAGAAAATGTAATGAGTTTCGTACTATAAGCTTGATGAGTCATCTGTTAAAGATATTTTTGAAAATAATCCACAACCGAAAATTTAAACTTTGTGAAGAACAGATATCTCAGTCCCAATTCGGCTTCAGAAGTACCGTAGGAACCTGGGAAGCTCTTTTTTCATTCCAAGTACATATTGTATGATGTGTTTTTACTTTTAGTAGAAAAGGATGAGGTATATAAAGTTTGTGTTTACTACTGTTCATTGTTAGTGACGTCAGGGTAAAGGTCAATTTATTCAACTGTAGTTGATTATTTATCGCGAATATTTATTACATTTTGTGCTGATCGACTGGATAACCGTCCAGCTCTCTGTTTTGCATTGAAATTTTTATGTTCTACAAATATATTTTCATATCTGTATAGAGATTAATTTCAAGTATGCACCGTAGTTATGACGCATGGGTAAAGATTAGACAATTTAACTGTAAATTGTGTTAAATATTTCATTAAATTATGATTATTATTTTTAGAAAAATGTGTGTAAAAGTGCTGGAACTACCGGTATTTCGCGATAAGAATATTTAATTTTTAAAAGTCCTTTACCAAAAAGAGGAGTACAGTTTTGCCCCCTTCCAAACCGGTGTGCGGCTTTAGTTGTCGTGGATCTCGCGAAGCCACAGGTTAATTTCATTAGCGTTCAATCTGGCACAGCCGATTGAGCGATATAAAAAGTGTAAATAAACAAACACTGTTTTCGTTTAATTGTTAAAAGACTGGCATGTTATTAAAATGACTTTTCTTGGCAAACGTTTTTCTGGTAAGTCACCTCTTCTCCTGTCCACGAGTTTGTTTTATAAACAATTATAACTATATTTTAGAAGAAAAAGTATGAATCCGCAGGTAATTTTTTTTATGGATTGTGTATACTTACTTAAATTGTTAAGAAAAAAAATCGGGCAATATTTCGATTAATTACAAAAAATTCTACCTGCTTTACTGACTTGTAGCACTTAAAATTAAACTTTGCAATAAATCAGCATTGAACTTTACCCTCTTTTTTTTCAGTAAGTGAATTACGCGTACCGTCGCGAATGATTCAATAAAATATTATTTTTTTAAAATAATTTGAACATTCAAATTATTGTTAGTTATTTTCCGCACGAGACGTCTGCAATTATTTATATAATTACACAAACAAAAACGGATAATAAAAACATTAAAATGCTAACCGTAAAAGCAGTCTATCTAGTTTCTTAGTGCAGAGGCTTCATTCTCTAAGCAGCAATTAAATTTATTTCCATAGGGTTTAATTTTTATTTTATTTTATTTTATTCGCCAACAATTTTTTGAAAATCACTCTAATTTTATAGTTCTATATAGCACTGTAAACTGACTCTCTGAACTAGCTATAGCTATACCAAACAATACAATCACCTCTACAAAACCTGGCAGGTAATCTTTTTACATCTGGTATAGAATGCTTTTGTTTTGTTTTGTGAAGATTCACTGACAAATGTTTTCTAGTTCTACATAGCACTAAAAACTTTTTTTGACGGTAAGTCAACAAAGACAATTCTTCCACCAGATTGAACAAAGATACTAAACAAAGAAACTAAACCTCTACAAAAGTGGACAGGTAATCTTTCCATATGCTTACCGTTTGGTGAAGTTGCACAGACATTTCCTAGCCCCTCTACATAGCACTGAAAACTACCTTTCTGATGATAAGTCTAGAGACCAATTCTACCACTAGCTTTGACAGAATCACTGTGCAGAAATATTGTGAAGTATTTTGTTACATGCTAGTGCTATTTTGCATTTCATTTAGAAGAAGGATGATTGCCTGATCAGAGATCCAGGCCTTATTATCTTACTGTTTTTTATTAACGATTCAGTCACATCTAAAAAACTGTGAAAGTAAGCTTTCAACATCTGGTATGGAATGCTTACTGTTTTGTAAAGATTTACAGTTAACTGTTTATTTTCTAGTCCTTCTACTAAGGACTAAAATAAAAGTCTAGAGACCAATTCTACCACTAGCTTTGACAGAATCACTGTGCAGAAATATTGTGAAGTATTTTGTTACATGCTAGTGCTATTTTGCATTTCATTTAGAAGAAGGATGATTGCCTGATCAGAGATCCAGGCCTTATTATCTTACTGTTTTTTATTAACGATTCAGTCACCTCTAAAAAACTGTGAAAGTAAGCTTTCAACATCTGGTATGGAATGCTTACTGTTTTGTAAAGATTTACAGTTAACTGTTTATTTTCTAGTCCTTCTACTAAGGACTAAAATAAAAGTCTAGAGACCAATTCTACCACTAGCTTTGACAGAATCACTGTGCAGAAATATTGTGAAGTATTTTGTTACATGCTAGTGCTATTTTGCATTTCATTTAGAAGAAGGATGATTGCCTGATCAGAGATCCAGGCCTAATTATCTTACTGTTTTTTATTAACGATTCAATGAAGCTTCTTTTATATAGTGCCGTTCCTGGCAGTGCCGAAAAGAAGTTAGGATACAAAAACTATTTTTGTCCCACCTTGTAAAATTTCATCTCATTGGCTTAAAGTTAAAATGTTCGAAGATGTCATCCATAAAAAAGACGTATTTTTTTTCATCTGTCAATTTACATGTCACATAAAAAGGTTTTTTTTGATGTTTTTGTAACTGAACATTTGGAATAGTCATGGGTGAGTAATTGTTGAAATACGTACCCAATTTGCCAATTATTTGTTGTTAAGCAGTAAGCATTTTTAATCCGTAATTTCTACTTTCTTAAAGGGTACGGGCGTAGTGAAGCCTCGCTTTAAGTATGTACTCTAGGCGTGCTCGAGGCAGGTTTTAAGGCGAGGTTTCACGACATCTTTACCCTAAGCAAAAGTGATTTTTTTTGTAATATTGTTCCAATAAAACTATGTAACGCAATTTTTGTTTCATGCTTTTAAATTTTAGGTATCTTTCAATTGCTTGTATCTAAAATGCGTGGCAAAAGGGCCATATTCATCACAAAATTTGATTTTGTGACCACAGACTACGAAATTTTTATTATACAGAGAAAAACGTGACCAAACAGGCGAAATAAGGAAACCCCTAGCAAAAGGAGTCCACGTCATTTTTACATATTTTGGGAGACATTTTAACGCTCAAAAAAACAGAACACGTCGTTTCTCTAAAAAGTGCATGCGCACACTATGTGACTGCTTTGCTTCTTCCCGTTCCACACCCTATATCCCCCCGTACCCCTGTCTCTTGCTTATTAAGAATGGTAACTTTTAAAAGCATTTGGCAAGAATCGTATTTTTATTTATCATCGTATGAAGTACAAACGCAAACTTTTTTTTATAAATTAAGTTTTTGGTTATTTTTCAATGTAAACAATCAGACAATAGTCATTTAATGCATACATATAGTCACGCCTTTTTCCCGTAGCGGCAAGCAGAGACCTCTTCCTTCCACTTCCTTCCTCTACTTTTATCAGTGCTCTCATACATGCTCGTCGGTTGTTGGTACTCTTGACCTGGCCCACTATGTTGATCTTTTTTTTTTATGTTCTGGTTCCCACGAAAAGGGATATCCTGTAATGTTCAGAGAACATCGTGGGAACCAAGGGAAAGAAGGTAGGAGTTGGTGTTCTTAAATTTCTGGAGGTTGTATGCCTCGGGGAACACCTCCCTAGGCAATGAGTTCCAAAGCCTCGCAATTCGTTGGATGAATGAGTCTTTGGAAAGTGATGTTCTGCAGGTCTCCAAACTGACCACGAAGGGGTGTGAAGACTGAACTTGACGGGTTAATCTCGAAGAGACTGCCAAAGGAGGAACGATTGTTGATATTTCAGAAGAGCATCGCCCATGAAAATATCTATAAAATAGAGACAAATCGCCAACTTTTCTACGGTGTTCCAGACAAGTGAGCGAGTTTGTAAGCGAGGCATCACCGACGAGACGAATTGCCCTTTTTTGGACAGAATCCAGTAGCTTCAGGATATGTTTAGGTGCTGCACTCCAAATATGGGAACAGTACTCCAGTACAGGTCGGATCTGTGCCTTATAGATCATAAGCAGCTGACTGGAGGTGAAATAGCTCTTGGCACGAAACAAAAAACCAAGTTTTTGGCAATGGACCTCACGTGATTTTCTCAGGAAAGGTTATTGCTGATAGTAATACCAAGCATCGATATGGATGACTTCAGTGGTATGGTTACTCCTGACAAAGTTATGTTAGGCACAGTGAGATCGGCTTTTCTAGAGAAAAGACATGCTTGTGTTTTGTTTGCATTGAATTCTACCAAGTTATTGGATCCCCATTCAAGAATTGTTGCTAAGTCCATATTTATATTGTTAACATTTCTTCCTCGTTCATTTCTGGTTTCACGGGCTGATATAGGGGCCCTGGAAGAGAATGCGGTATGGAGGGTACTATCATCGGCAAAGCTGTGTACGGGACATGAAGTTGCTGATCGAGATCCATACATGCTCGTCGATTATTGGTACTCTTGACCTGGCCTTTCTTCAAAACAATGTTGATCTGATCGAGATATGTTCGACGAGGTGGACCTCTATCGACTTCCGTCCATTTACACTCGCCTTATAAATTTGTTTCGTCAATCTTCCCTCATCCATCCTTTTTACGCGTGTCCAAACTATTCTTTACTTTATCCAACCGAGTCACTCCGGCTATACTTCTCAGACTACTCATCTCCACAGCATTAATCCTATTTTTATGCTTCTTCTGCGAAACTTAACATTCACTACCATACATAAGTGTAGAAACCAACACACCTCTATGCACAGCCAGACGTGCCTTTTTTGACACTTTCTGGCTGTTCATAAAGCTATGCAGTGCTCCATTCATTTGTTTTCCTATCAACACCTTTCGCTAAATGTCACTGTCATACTTTCCATCTCTCGTAAACTTTGAACCCAAGTACACAAATTCATTTACTTGTTCCAACTCTTTCTCCCTTAATCATAACTTCACAGTTTATTATGTTTTCTTCTCTTTCAAAAACCATTACTTTCGTTTTGCTTACATTTATTTTTATCCCTTTGATTTTTAGGGCATCATGCATAATATTAACCATCGCCTGCAACTCACTCCTCTTCAGATGACGCTAATATGATCATCGGCGTAAAGAAGGCATTTGACGATCAAATCATTCATTTTCAATCCATACGCATTTTTTTCAAATATTTTAAACAATCGTCTATGTATAAGTTAAACAGCTATGACGAAGCCACACATCCCTGGCTCACCCTTGTTCGATGTTAATAATAAATTAAATAACAGACACAAAAAAATGTTTTTTTTTTGTTGACTTATGTTATTTACTGGAAGAAAGATATTAAGGGTGTCAAGTTTTCAAGTTGATACCCTGTACATATATGAAGAAATCTTGTTTTCAAAATTTAGTAAATGATCATCTTTTAGCTTATTTCAAGGCTGATTTATTCGACTCTTGTTAACGAATATCACTAATTATTTTAAATTAAAGGAAATTTATGCGATTAATGATGACACAGCAATTCAAAATATTGTAAAAAATCGAAATAATTTGGAAACATGAAAAAAGTATCCTTATTGTTTTTAGATGATTAACAAAGGAATCTGAAAGATAAAATTCCTTTATACCATCACGATTTCTGTAAAATTTGCATAAACACATTTTTGTGTGATATATGGTTTTGTTACATTCTTTTACCGATTTCTCGAGCTGGAGTTGTATATACTTTCATTTTATAAACACCGCCAAATGTTTCATTGGAATGGGGGTTTCGATGAAATTCCAAAAAAAATGTCTGCTTTCGTTTAATAGGGCTTCATAAAATATTCTGAATACGGTCTAAAGATAAATCTTAAGAAAACCAAGTTAATGGTAGTTACAAAGTTAGTTAATAGAGAATGTGCAGTCATACAAATACCAGGGAGCCTAGATAGAACAATCGGGTTACCAAACAAGAGAAATAAGAACTAGAATAGAGATAGCCAGGTCAACATTTACGAAAATTAAAAAGTTTTTCACCAGTCGAGGTTTTAAGATTGGACTTAGGGTGAGGATGCTGCGTTGTTACGTGTTTTCCGCGCTTTTGTATGGATTTATATGGAGTTTTGTATGGACTCTCAAGAAGAATCACACGGACAAACTACAAGCCTTCGAGATGTGGTGCTGCCGTAGAATGTGGCGTATTCCCTGGACAGAAAAGATCTCTAATGTTGAAGTCCTAAATCGGATGAATAAGGAATGTGAAGTAATTAACACCATAAAAAAGAGAAAGCCCCAAATACGCACTTTTCCAGCTGATAGTTCAGGGAAAGATTGGTGGGAGGAGAAATATTAGAAGACGCCGTTTGTCTTGGCTTAAAAACCTAAGGGACCGGTTTAATTGTAGCAATGTTGAAATATTCCGAGCTGCAGTCAATAAGGTCCGGATAGCTGTGATGATAGCAAACCTCTGATAGGAGTTGCACTATTAGAAGAAAATATTCTGTGTGACATTTCAGGAAAATTTTTGTTCATAGATAGTTTTAGGTCTTCCAAATCCATGCCAGAAGCTAGGCGATAGATACAGGAGTGGCTTTATGCAAATAAGTATCCTTTTTTTTTATTTTGGGAAGCACTTGGGTCAGGTACCATGTGAGTGTGGCGTAGTTCGCCCCTCAACTGCGATTCTTAATAGATCTATTGTGGCTCACCCCTAGAGGTGAGGGGGGCACTTACTCCAATAACGAATCAAAACTTTCTTTTTTTATTCCTACGATGTTTATGCAAGTTGGTCCGGTAATAATGGGTATCAGAGCAACTAAAAATTCTTTGTATAAAAATATTGAGATATAACACAATTTACCTCAGTTCAAGTCTTTCGCTTCTTCCACTTTCATCAGCGCTTTCATACATGCTCGTCGGTTGTTGGTAATCTTGACCCTGACTTTCTTCGTAATAATTTCGATCTGATCAAGATACGTTTGCCGAGGTCGACCTTTATCGAATTGCCCACTCACACTTGTTTCGTCAATCTTCTTCCATTCATCCTCTTTACGTGTCCGAACCATTGATTGAAGCATGAAATCGTTTAATCGAACGATTGAAAGTCTTGGGACCTGCTTAAAAAATCTTTTAAATATGTCTTTTGTTTAGATAAGGCTTCATAAAATATTCTACGTGGCATTTCAGGAAAATATTTGCTAGAAAATACACTTTTTAAAGTCTTCCAAACCAAATATTATCATAGATCGATGAACTGAGGGCCTCAATTATTTTGAAAAAAATTTATCATCTTTTATATCATTATGCATACATTAGTCAACATTATTTTACTTACCATTGTTTATCAGCAAAGATACATTTGGACGACAGTTAATAGATATCAGAAAGGAACTGAATGATTTAGATAACACTTCAATTTGAATAGCAATTGAACTGTGAGAATTTTTTCATTAACATTAAAATACAATCGTCAATTGATAAGACGATTCGACCATCAAATGCTGACAGATTTTTTTTTATCACTGTGTATGCGATTCTCAAGAATCGTTTTTAAAATTAATTATTCATGTCAACAAAACTACCTTTCTTTTTTTTCATACATGGAAAGAATCTAAAAATATTAATTTATATTTAAATATTATTACGTTCTGGCTGCTCATAAATATCTACAGCGCCCCATTCATTCATTTCCCTGCCAACACCATTCGCTCAATGTCACCTTCATAAGTTTTAACAAAAGGGAACAAAGGTAAGTTAGCCTTTTTGATTACTTCAGGATATTCACTCTCAAAACCAACCCAAAACATCGCAGGTTGACAGCCAAAAATAAATTATTTCCTCGGAACCCTAGTGGCTTTTTTGCTGAACCTTCAGGTTCCGCAGAACCCACTTTAAGAATCGCTGATCTAGAGGACCCTGTTCACTAGTGACCGTTCCAGTTGTGAAGTTCTGCGTGGTGTCACGATGCCTGGAAGTTTAGATCTTAAAAAGCTCCTCCTTGGCTCACTTTGAGCCAAAAACCACTTTACTTTGATCCAGAAAAGTCTTCGTCCCATAAAGATTTTTCCTTGTGTCTTGAGCTGTTGAAAGGTAACAAACAACCTCCTGTGGTTCTCATAGTCACAAGAAAGGAACCATGCAAGACAGCTCATCAAAGCAGAAAAATATCTATGAAAGAGATGGGCCAGGCAGACTTTTGCCAGATTTGGGTTTTTGATCAGGACGATAGCCCTCTTATGGTTGGAGTACTGCGATACGAAACAACTTTCAAAGATTGGTCCTTTTTTGAGCTTTGTGCAGTATTAGTTGACACTCAAGCCTCTAAATTCATAAATCCTGTTTAAAAGCAACTATAACCGAACGAAAAATTTTACTGGTACAAAAGTATGTGGGATCTACCATGAAAGACCTGACATTATCTGCAGACAGATATTTAAATATTATCAAAACACGTAGTGCGTTTTTTATCTTCTACTCTTGGTGAAAATTTATATTTAAAATAGTATTGTTCTAAGCGATAAATTATAAAAAATATTTTGGTGTCCAGTTATAATCTGAAGGTTAAATTGGAAATAAGTAGTCATTTTATGAGTTTACGTATACGACATGCTCGTATAATTAATGTCAAATAAAAATAAACAAACAGCAAAATTAAAAATGGGGAAATTCTAGTTTTATAATAATCGACTATTTTAATAAGTTCTACTCAAATATGATGTTTTATATCCTCTTTTTTATCCGAGTAAACAATGCTCTCCAGATAAAAGTATCCATTGAAGGATTGATTTTTACAAAAAACATAACCTACATCTATACATACATACAGTGTCTACATAAAGTAACGTAACTTGCTAATATTTCGATTTCTGTTAGGTTTACAAAAAAACATGTTGAATAAAAGTTTTTTTAAATATTTCAGGCCATCTGCATAGATCGATTAGAAGTATACAGGGTGCACCGTTACTTCAAAATAACTTATTGACATAATTTTTTAAATATTACACCCTGTATATATTTTCAGTGTTTAATAATTTTTTAAATTACAAATACTACCGTCAAGACCGCATAATTATAACCTTATTTATTCTACATTTATTGAGAAAAATAATTTACGGAAACGTTTTTAGTGCCAAAATAATTAACAGAAACAAATAACAATCTCATTTAATTAGATGTTTAAATTGTCTTATTCTTCTATTTGACAGTAAGCAAGTCTATTATAAAAAGCTGATATGGTATTATGTAATTGCTGATTTTTTATTAGTTATTCTATCTCTCATCCCGATTATCAGGTTTTGTCTTGTACACAATGTTTTTTTAGATATCCTTAGAGAAACCAGTCTAAAAGCGATAAATCGGGAGATCCGGCTGACCACTTAATTGTGCTCCTTCTTCCAATCCACCTGTCTTGGAAAACTTCATTTAAGTAATTTCGAACAGCAACACTTAAGTGTGGAGATGCACATTCCTGCTAAAACCAAATGCCATTAAAATTGTTACCAACTGCATTTCTTATTTTAGGAACTATTTGATTCGTCAAAACTTTTAATCCACCATTTAAAATATTAACTGGTGTTTGATGATCAGAGCCAATTACTGATAATATGGTATCATCTGCATATAGGTTTATAAAGTTTTTTGTCAAATATTTATTAACATCATTTATCTGGTATTTAGACTTGCTGGACGCCTGGCAGATGCGAAACATATTGAAACTATTTTGTATAAAAAATGAGCATAAAAGGAAATAAATATGGCATAATCAAAAACAAAATATTTGGATAAAATTAAAAATCAATGCCATTGATTGATCTTTTGCAATATTAAAGTTTCCAGCTAAAGTGTGTGTGTGAGTGCTAAAGTATTGTAAACTTTCACATCCTATCGATCATTTTCGGTGAATGATACAAATAGACTCAGGCAGAAACAGGTTGACTAAATCAATAGAGATCTTGAAGCAATTGTCAAGTGGGGAACCAACAATCTTGTTTAGTTCAACGCCCTGAAAACGCAAAGCGCCACGTTTTCCAAGAAAGGGAATTCCTCAAATCACTCCATCACAATGTCCGGAAATACCCTTGAATCAAGTCCCTCCATCTCGATTTTGGGAGTCACTGTGTCTAATAATTAGACATTACTCTACAGATATTTTCATGGCAGATGCTCCAGAGAAATAAAAACTCTTATACCATCACATTCGGCCGAAGAACTCGGCAAGCTGATCAGTTTTACCCATTTACTCTCAAGATTGACACTACAAGGACCAATCTCCTTCAAGAATCCTTCTTTTACAGGGCTGCTACAAAAAAACAAGCTTTCAAAATTAGTTTTTTCAGAGAACTATGACTGCAACTTTTCAAAAAGTGGGTCCACAATCATCTCCTTTCTTTAATCCCTCCCACTTCTAATACGATAGGTTTACCATTTTTGCGACTATTTTTAGTAAAAAAAATAAAAGAAAAAAAAACAATTTCAAACGAAAACAATGACCTGTAACAATCTAAAATAAAATACTATTTTAACTCTGATAACAATTTTTAAATTTGATAATTTTATTTTTTAAGTAAATCTGAATTCATAACACAGTCTTATTTTATAACATCTATTTGTCGCGTAATTATATGTTAAATTTTGAAAAATATATTTATAAGGACGTTTCTATAAATTTTAATCGAGCCGAGTAGTTACGGGGCTTCCCGAAGCTTTCTCATCACGGTACCAACAGTCGTTGTTACCCCCCAAGCGAGTTTTTAGATGTTTCACATCAAAAAGTGGTTTAATGAGGTTTGATGTGCTATTGTCAGAGTAATACTAAGTTGGTGTATTAATAGATGGCGCTTTGTTTCAGGGAAGATTCCTGTCCGCTTTTGGATAGGAGTGATGGTATTTCTCACGACTTACATAAATTATACGACAAGAGTGAACATGGCGATAAGTATTATCTCTATGGTGAAAGGAAAAGTGAAAATAACTCCGGAATGTCTCTTGGAAGAAGGTCAAACGGATTCGCCGAACACAACGTCGACATATCCAGATGTAAGGAACACTTTAAGTGTGAAATGACATCCTGTAACGAAAATATTTCATCTCTACATTGAACACCCTTAAAATGACTATCCCCCCAAGTTTTTAAATGGGACGTAGGAGCTTTGATACAACATTTAAAAGGTCTCTTTATTTTCTTTTTAAAATTGTTTTAACTTATTTTCATTATAGGTATTTTTTAATGGCGAAAGTACCTAATGGTGCAATTTTGTTTAGAATCGAGTAAGGAGGAAACGAGGAAGCTCATCCACTTCTTATTCTTCTTATTATATTATATATATATATATATATATATATATATATATATATATATATATATATATATATATTTCTCTGGAGCATCTGCCATGGAAATATCTGTAGAGCAATGACTGGTCTGCAACTCTTTTTCTATGTTCTAGAGGGTGAAGGGTATCTGTGAGAGTTGAGCTGTTTATCAAGCGAATGGCTCTTTTCTGAATGGAATCTAGAAGACGAAGAGAATGTCTTGGTGCTGAACCCCAAATGTGCGAGCAATACTCCAGTAGAAGTCGGATTTGAGCCTTGTACGTCGTCAACAGTTGATCAGGAGTAAAAAACTTTCTGGCTTTCCACAGAAAACCTAGCCTCTGGCTTGCCGACTTTGCGATGTTAGCAACATGGTCGTGCCAAGACATATTATTGGACACCGTGACTCCCAAAATCGAGATAGAGGGACTTGGTTCAAGGGTATTTCCGGACATTGTGATGGGATGATTTGAGGAATTCACTTTCCTGGAAAACGTGGCACTTTGTGTTTTTTGGGCGTTGAACTGAACAAGATTGTTGGTTCCCCACTCGACGATTGCTTTAAGATCTCTATTGATGGAATCAACCTGTTCCTGCCTGAGTCTATTTGTATCATTCACCGAAAGTGATCGATATGATGTGAAAGTTGAGACAAGTGTGCTATCGTCTGCGAAACTGTAAATGGGGTTCGTGGTGGTTTTCAAGAGGTCGTTGATGTGTAAAAGAAATAAGGTGGGGGACAGGATGGAACCCTGGGGGACCCCGGCATTGGTTTTTAACGCATCAGAAGAAATACCGTCAACTGCCACATGTAAGGAGCGATCTTGCATGAAGCTCAAGAGCCATTGGCGCAGTTTGGTTGGGAGACCGTAGGCAGATAATTTACTTAACAATGCCTGGTGCCAAACGCGGTCAAAGGCTTTAGATATATCCAAGGCTATTGCACGGGATTCACCAAACTTTTCAATAGTGTTTGTCCAGAGCTGAGTGACATAAGCCAGCAAATCTCCAGTAGACCGAAGTTGTCGAAATCCATATTGTCTGCCATGGATTATTTTAAATTTCTCCAGATATTTGATGAGTTCTGTGTTAATCCCTTTTTCCATAACTTTGGATATGATTGAGAGCAATGCAATAGGGCGATAATTCGCAAGAATAGTCTTCTTTCCTTTTTTTGGAATCGGTTGGACTTTAGCGTTTTTCCACCTGGGCCACGTTATGAGAGGAGAAATATATACTTTGTTACAAGTGATTATGCAGGGCAAACGCAGCATAGATCGAAGGAGAATGTCGTGGCTGCGCAACTTGAGAGAGTGGTTCAACTGTTCCGTCAGTCCAACTTTTTAGGTCAGCGGTGGTGTTTAAATAGTCTAAGTTGTCGATGTGTTGCAGCGAATTTCGTCGATCAGATGAGTTTTATCTTTTTGAATGTAAATTTTTGCAATAAATTTGAAAACAATAATTACCTTTTTGAATAGACAATGAAGAGACCTTTTAAATGATTATCACAAGCCCCTACTTCAATAATTTTGGGGTAATAACTGTCACTCAAAGGGGGTTCACTGTAAGTATGAGTTTTTTTTAGCAGGATGTCATATTATAATTGACATGTTATGGTGTTTTTTATATACACAAGAATTGAAATAAAGCATTTATTCCACACTGTATTTTACACTGTATTTCTTTTCAGTTTGGAGAGAGATACAATTGGGACCAGCACACGCAAGGCATGATATTGGGCAGCTACTTCTGGGGCTACACCATATTATCCTTGCCCGCCGGAGCGATATCAGAATTGTGGGGGCCGGCGAAAACGATATTTTGGGCGACGGTGTTTTCCTGTGTTTTCAACACCCTGAGTGTACCAGGCGCTTCGTTCCATTACTCGCTATTGGTCGTCTGCAGATTTTTGATAGGAGCTTTGGGCGTAAGTTAATCGCAACTATGCATATCTCTCGAATGTGACCAGTTTCCTTTTTAAAAGTGTTCTTTTTTAGGGTTTGGTGTATCCTGCCCTGCAAGTGCTCATCGCGAAATGGGCGCCTCCTGCCGAAAAGGGTAAATTCGTAGCCGGTTTGATGGGTAACACGTTGGCCACATGCGTTACGTGGCCGCTAGTTGGCACAATTACTTCGACTTGGGGATGGGATTGGGGTTTCTATACCATTTCCTTACAGCTAGTGGTGTTTTGCTTAATATTTTATTTTGTGGCTGCCGACAGCCCCGACGACCACAGGTTCATTTCTCCTGAAGAAGTAGAATTTATTAAAGAAGCCCAAGGAACATCGGTGTCCAAAAAAAAGGTAAAAGTTTTACACATATTTACTTCGACCGCCCAATAGTTATTTAAATTTACAAAACATCATTGAGACAATTAATATTAGAAGAATAGTTCACAATAGTCACTAACAATTTTATTACATTGCAAATGTATTATTTTATACTTTTTCGATACGATCGGATGGAATAACAAAAAATTAGTTTAAAATTAGTTGCAAAATTTGTACCGAACATAAAAACAAACTGACAAGAAAGTTAAGGGGGATAGCAGCCACTAGGTGATTAATAAAATTAGAATTTATTGTATTGGAATAAACATTATTTTGTTACTGTATCGAGAGTTTTAATCGCCGAACCCAAGGAAGAACAAAAAGTTGCAACAATATATTCCAGACAAAATCAAGTGTAATTAATAATTAATAATACAAATTAAGTAAATATACTTCTTCTTCCTTCTTGACTTTAGGCGAATCGCCTGTTTATTCTTCGTCAACTTGCCTATTGCTCTGCATGCAGGTTGTCGCTCTATCTCTTTCGAGGACGCCCTACGCTCCTGCGCTCCTGTGGTGATTTATCACGAGCAATTTTTACTATTCTCCTGTCGTCCATTCTATATGTGTTCATTCCACTCTTTTTTTCTGTTTGATACCCAGCCATTAATGTCTTCTAATCCACACGTATTTCTTATGATTTCACTTCTTTCCCTGTTTAAAAGTGTTTTACCATTCATTCTGCGGAGTACTTTCATTTCGGTTGGTTCTAATACTCGTTTAGTATTCGATGTTTCTGGTTTAGTTTCTGCCGTATATGTTATGATAGATCTTACTGCTGTTTTATAGATTCTAGTCTTGGCCTCAATTCCTATGTTTTTATTGCATCATATTGTAATATTCAAACACTTCGCTATTCTTGTTACTTTCGTTGTTTGTTCCCCTACTTCTGCCTTAACATCGCCAAAGCTGCAGAAAGTCCAGCGGCTAGCTTGTCTGGGAATCACAAAGGCAACATTCACGTGCCCTACTGCAGACGTAGAGGTAATGCTGAACCTTCCACCATTGCACTTATGTGCAATGAAAGAAGCAGCAATCAGTGCCTTCAGACTGAGCCAGACAACAAATCTTAGAGCAAGAAATCGGAATGGACATTTGAAGATTTTGGAAAATATTTCCCTAGAATCCTATCTAAGTCGACAGATATTATGCCACTTAGGTACGACTTCGAAATGCAGTTTGAAGCGGTTATAAACAACTACCAAGTTTACACATAGAACGGACCTCAACTAGAAAGGGATGCTTTAGTGTGGTACACTGATGGATCCAAAATGGATAAAAGGGTTGGAGCGGGCGTTATAGGGCCGAATTTTAGGCTCTCAAAACCTCTTGGTAACACCCCAACCATCTTTCAAGCAGAATTACATGCCATAGAGATATGTGCCCAGAAGTGCATCGAAAGAAACACCCGAAGGATAGAAATCTATATTTTATTAGATAGCCAAGCAGCACTAAAAACTCTAAAGTCCTACACTTGTGAGTATAAGCTGACTTGGGACTGTAAACAGTCCCTGAGACAACTGGCAGCGAACAATCAGGTTACTCTGATGTGGGTTCCAGGTCACCAGGGGGTTAAAGGCCTTCCTAAAGCCCTTCGATGTTAGAAACAGCCCCCATGAAACTGATTAACTTTGCTCGAATCTCGGAAAATGGCGATCGATTGAAAAATGTTTTATGTTTTTGCCCTTTTTTGTATTTAAGCAATCTTAGTAAATAGTAACAATCAAATCTACTTGTCTTGGGCAGATTCCATCCAAATTTTTTCCAAACAAATCTCTCCTCTGCTCAATCTACTTACAAATGTTAAAAATCTGCATATATTAAATTTTTCTTTATCTCACTTGGTAGAAGCACCCCTTGGTACTTAAACTGTGTGTAATTTTAAAACTAACTTGGTTGACTTTTTATAAATTAATTATCTGAAATGTTTTTGTTTTATTTTAGAGAACACCTCCTTACAAAAAAATATTTATGAGCGGTCCATTTTGGATGTTAACCTGTCTGCATTTCGGAAACTTGTGGGGTTTGTACGTGCAACTTCAGAGCGTGCCTAAATTTATGGCAGAGGTTGTGGGATTCAGCCTGAAGGAAGCGGGGGCGCTAGGTGCACTGCCTCATTTACTTAGAATGTTCTTTGGCACGGCGTACGGTTGGATCGGTGATTATTTGAAAAGGAATAACATTATGTCTGCCAAAGCGATCAGGAAGAGTTTTATTCTCGCATGTAAGTTTTTTTATATTATCTTTTAAAAACACAATAGTCCTCAGCTTCGTCCACCCGTGACAAGCCACAATAGATCTACTAAGGGTCGCGGTGGAGGGGCGACCACGCCCCACTCACATGATACCTAACCTAACCCCCCGTGACAATCTGTATACGATTTGAAAACTTTTAACGAATTTTTGAGAATGACTGAATGGGTGATGTAAACCAGTGACACTGGGCGAATTGACAGTAGTCCAAAGTCAATATCCAGTAAGTTCTACTAAACTATCTTTTTGCACGCTTTATATTAGCTTGACTTGTATCTATTGATCTATCTATAACCTGATACTCCTTAGTCCAATTGTTAATTCTTTCTATCGAGGTTTGGAGCTTACCAATATCTGTTTATTATTAAATATATTAATTGATATAGCGCACCCCACGCTTTTGATTGTAAAATTATTTTTATTTGTTCAAAACTCTAGTTTTATTCTAGATGTGTTGCAAATGATTTTTTTGTTGACTACTCCAATTTTATCCCAAGCGCGTTGGAGATTATTTTTTGGTTCGGTTTTCTTATAAAGCGTGTTGTCTTAGTTTTTTAAAAAGGGTAGACCTAACGTGTGGGCCGCAGACGGTCCGCACTGCGACTATTAGAAGGGGAAGGGATTATAGAAAGGGCAAAGGCTTCTCGGTTGGCAATTGTCGGGACCTCGCACCAGAGTCGATGTGCTTGATTTTTACACATCCTCTCCATTTTTTGGTAGATTTTAAGGGAAAGAAAAGTTCAAAAAGGCTTTCGTAAGAGGGTAAGTAAGGAAATCCATAATTCAAGTGACGAAAAAAAGGGACACATCCTACAGGCCCAATTAAGTTTTCAGTGATGGTTTGATTTTTTTTTCACTTAATCGTTAAAGCTGCAGATGGTAGAATGAGTAATTTGAAACGCCACGAATGTGTTCAATTCAAATGAAACTGGGGAAAATAATAAATTAAAGCGAACACTTCATAGAGGAATTTTTTTTTTAGCTCACATTATTCCGGGTATATTGATGTTTTGTATATGTTTCATCGGTTGCAATTGGATGCCGTTGGTGGCACTGCTGACGTTCAGTATGGCGATCAACGGGGCAGCGGTATTAACGAATTTGCAAAATCCACAAGACCTGTCGCCGAATTTCGCCGGTACCATTTTCGGTATCATCAGTTGTATTGGCGGTACCACGGGATTTTTGGTACCGGCTATAACTGGAGTATTCATACAGGACCACGTGAGTATTATTTACAATTTTTTATGAGTCGTTCCAAAACTACCACACGAAAATGTCTCCGCTACTGATTTATGATGTTATTTTGGGGTTTACCTGCTATCCCATAAAAACTCGTATCTATCTATCTATGTAACGGAATCTTTGGACACGATTTTCACGCACTTTAAAACATCGGATCGACTTGAACGACTTAGTATACTTCTAAAGGACCGATGACAATACAATAAATTCATAAAAATTTTCAAAGATCATGGCCAGGATCAGTCATATTTAAAAAAAGTGTTTTATATGGATTAAAAATGGCCGATATTCCCATAAATTCAATTTAAGTAGATGGCGACGCTTGAACTACTTTCCAACAGATATCGCTAACGCATATCACCATTTTAAATCCTAGCAATTTTAATACCTGCTCGCGTTTTTTTATGCGGAAATAAAAAATGAATAATAGTTTAATAGAACTAAGGCGGCAACACGCTTTAAAAAACTGAACTAAAAAATAATTTTACAATCAAAAGCGTGGGGTGCTTTTTATGATTTTTACGTTTTCTTATTACTAATATCTGTTTATTACCAAATATATTAATTGATATGGCGCACTCCACGTTTTTGATTGTATAATTATTTTTTAGTTCGGTTTTTTATATCTTAGTTTTTTTAAACTATTATTTATTAAATAAACTATAGTGCTTGATGTTATTTTGTGACTACTAAAATGTTATTAACTTCAATAGCAGTATTTTTAATGTAGTACCAATTATAATCATTTTATTTTCAGAATGGAATGAAAGAGTGGACCTACACATTCATTCTCGGTGGTTGTGTTTACATCGCAGCTGGACTTATTTTCATTATATTCGGATCCGTTCAAGAACAACCGTGGAACGCCATAGAGGATTGAATAATTTAGTGATTGTATGTGAAAATCGGTATTTTTTTCTTAATATGTTTGTAATGCATAACTTACAAAATTTGTACGCATATTGTATATTCAAAAGAATTAAATTGTAATAGTAGAACTTAATATGAATAACGTCGTCGTCACTGAATATCTACAATAAATATCAACTTTTTTATTGGTTGTTTTCCTGAGCTGTTAGTGGGTCCAGTACATCCTCATAATTGTTAAAACCACAAAAAGGCTGCCGAAAACATTAACTCTCGTCCTATATATATTTTTTGTTTTTAATTGTGTACCCTGTACATATTTTATAAACGAAATATTTTTGTATGTATGATTTGTTAATAAATAAATAAAAAAACTAAATATTTGTTTTATTATCCTAAAACGGAGAGTTAACACAGTTTAATCACATTTTGTTGGATACATACATTTAGTTTTCCCATATGGAACCGCTACATTCTTACAAATGTTTTTGGCTTCTTTTACTTTCATTAGCCTTTCTTTAAAACAATTTCAATCTGATCGAGATATATTCGCATAGGTCGACCTCTACCGACTTGCCCATTTACACTCGCCTTTTAAATCTGTTTCGTCAATCTTCTTTCATCTGTACTCTCTACAAACTATCCGAGCATTCTTTTATCCATCTTTGTTACCACATCTTCTTTCACACCACAGCGTTCCCTTATCTCACTATTCCTCACTTTATCCATATATATATATATATATATATGTATATATATAAGGAAATGTATTTCTGATTTGACAACCAATTGACACTATTTTGCATTTTTAAAATCTAAATACGCGATAATCCGAATTTTGTGGATATATGTTGTAGATTTGAAACCCTTATTTAATACCTTTAATTTTAGGGGACCCGAGTTTACTGGACTGACGGGACGAACATAAAATGTTTGACAAGTAGAAACAGTTTGTATGGGAAAATTAAATTGTCGTTTTTGGTATTTTCCTCGCAATTTTTACATATTTTCTCAACTTTTAAACCTTTCCTAAACTTCCACAAATATTTTAAGATCTAAATTAGCCAAATCGGTCCAGCCATTCAAGCTCACGTTCTTACACCGTAAATCAAATGTTTTCATCGTTAAAAACAAAATATTTCAAAAACAATACAGTCGATATTACTTTCTAAGTGCCCAAACTCTTCATTTCCTACACATTTTTTTTTCATCGAATTTTGCATTTTTTACAATGTTTTTGTTTATTTTAATATCAAAGAACTCGAGATTTCTCACAAGAACCCATGTTAAAGGAGCAAAAAATTTTTTTAATTTTTCTAATAACTTTTATCAGCGAAAAATTATAATTTAATATAAAGAACTATAATAACCAAGTTTAAAGACTTATGCATGATTTTTAAAAACTTTGCTGCATTTTTTTTGACCCCCGAACCTCCTTAAAGAAATTGAGCATTCTGAACCACATTACTTAGAGTGGTCAAAATATTGAGGACTAACGAGATAAGAATAGGGTTTAGAAAACGATTTACTGCACCACAAATGCAAGGACCAAAAGGGAAAAATAATTTTCATGAAGTTAACACAGTTTAATCACATTTTGTTGGATATGAGAATAAAGTAATCTAAATACTAAGAAATACAAGCTTACCTAACAATAGTTAAGATTAATACAAGAATAAAGTGGAATAGTTACACACTCTAAGGAAGACGATCATCCAAATCTAAGCATTTATGCACATGAATCTCCAGAGCCTGGATATTAGGAAATCCAAATTTGCACCTGGGACATTTAAGTAATTCGTGAGACGGAGCTGAAGGTCCTGCAGCCCTCATAGAAGATCTCTCGTTAGAAGAATGATGTCTAGGATACATTACATAATCATGTTCAGTGCGCAGTAATTCTATTTCTTCTTGTAACTGCTGATTGCGCCTTTGGATGTTCTGGATATCCTCTTCAAGGCGATCCTTTTCCCCTAAAATGTTTTACAATAAGTTTTGCTTTTATTGAGCCAGAACAATGGGAATAATTTTAGATATGTTTCTTTACTTGACAGGTAAAAAATATTAGTTACCCTTAATAATTTCCCTCGCATTTCTTTCTTCTTCAAAATCGGCCTTATAAATAGCCAACTGTGTATTCAAAACAAACAATTCATCGTTGGTGCCAGTATCACTTTCTTTGGCTTGTTGTTCCGACTTCAATTCCTCCATCTGACTCTTGACATTTAACAATTCTTGTGTTAATTGACTAACTTGTGAATAAGCCTGAGCTCTGGTATACTCCATTTGAGTTAAAGCTGTCTGAGTTTTTGCCAACTGAGTTCTAAGGTTCATCATTTCTTCGGGTTGATTAGTTGCCTTCGATAATTGTGATTTTAGAGAATTTGTAGTCATAATAAAAACATCTTCTCTTTCATTGCGAGCAGCGATAATGGTGGCAAACTTAAAAAAAAAACACAATATAAAACATAATATTGACATATTTTTTTTAAATTACCTCCTTTTTTAACTCCTCAATTGTTTTAAAAGCGCTATTACGTTCTTTTATCATTTTGTTTAAGTCCGATTCCAATACGCTTATTTTCAGTTCTTGCTTTTGATTGCTTAATTTAAACTCTTCTTGTACAGAATTACTAATATCTTCCAACTCCTCAATTGTTTTAACAGCACAATCACGTTCTTTTATAATTTTTTTTAACTCCGATTCCAATTTGCTTATTTTCTGTTTTTTCTCTTGATTCCTTAATTCAAAATCTGTTTGTACAGAACTACTAGCTTCTCCAAACATCTCAAATTTTTTAAAAGCACAATCACGTTCTTTTATTATTTTTTTTAACTCTGATTCCAATTTGCTTATTTTTGCTTCTTGCTCTTGATTCTTTAATGTATACTCTTCTTGTGCATAATTTCTATGTCCTCCTAAGATGCTTTCTATTTGTGTTTTAAGATCTTTTATTGTTTTTAGGTTTTGCTCATCTTGAATGCTTGATTTAACATTTTCATTTATCAATCTCTTATTTTCGTTAGTCATATGTTCCAAATCTTCTTCAAGATCTTTAATCTTTTTGGTAGCTACATCTAACTGGAACTCTTTCATATTGTCATCAGATCTGTAAGGAAAAACAAGCTAAAATAACTCTTTAAATAGAACACAACAAATAGAATACCTTTTTATAAGAACCTCATTAGTAACATTATTTTTCTCCTTTAACTGCTTGTTTAATAGGTCAATTTTCTTTTCTTGGTCTTCACTTTTGTATTGAAACTTAATTAACTCATTTTTATAATAATCCTTTTGTGCTTGAAGATCCTTGATGAAAGCTTTGGCTTCCATAAGTTTTTCCTTGTGAGTTTGATGAACTTTTTGAACATCCTCTTGCCAAGCAAGAATTCTTTCATATTGAGACTTTAAACTCATATTATTTTGCAAAACGGTATCCTTAAAAGTATTTCAAATTATTTTGAGAACAAAACTTTTACAAACATTTTATAAGATAAAATAAGAACAGTTTTAAAAAAAATAATATTTTTCCGTCCGCGCTATTTTAATATTCCGTATTTATTACACCTTTGGAAGACCAGACTCCACGAGAACACAAGAATGGCCGTTCCTTCGGAACTAGAATCCCGTCTAACGAATCGCCGGCAGATAATGTAAGAGTCCACATATTTGGTTAATCTCATACAAATATATATCTACCTTTAGATGTACGTTTTCTTCAATAATCTGGTTTATTTTAGTCTGAACTTCTGCTGATGACATATCAGCTCCAAAAGGAGTTACGCTGATAGTGCTAGAGGCCTCAAAATCTTTATCAAATTGAGGAAACTCCGGTAAAACTGTAGAGGTTCCCAAACTGATTTTACTTTGTTCAGAAACATTTTGAATATGATCTACAAATAATAACAGTTAAATTAGGTGCGTAAATATTTTAACTAAAGATAAAATATTGAAATGTACATTTCTAAATATAATCCACCGTTAAAAATAAAATATAACAACAATTAATACTCAATAAAGTTGAATAAAGCTTTATCCACAAGTCAAATAAATAAGTATTCTACAACAATAAAAACTGGAAATATTACTTGAACCATCCTTTTTCTCTTCAAAAGGAGTTTGCGTTTGTTCAATTGCTTCCAATTCTGATTTAATCAACATTTTAGCCTCATCAATTACGGACAGTCCTGATGGTTCTGGATAAATATCAGTGCTGGAATCAACAAGTGAGTGACCCAAAACAACAAAGGATTCTTCATCTGATTCCAAAGATGGTGGTGGAGATGGTTCTTGAGGAATTTTAAAGACAGCCATTTTAAAGTTTTATTAAATATTTATAATTGCATCAACGGTGTAACTAGAACAAATTCAAACTTTAACCCTTGTGTTGCCAACCAAAAAAACCCCCAGCATCTGCCACACCAGTATGCATTCAATCAATATTTAATTATTCATATTCTAGAAAGGATTCCTACCTTAATAAAATAATTAAATTATGTACAGTGATGATGCACAATGATGCTATGATCTCTGATGTATCTCACCAGAAATGATTTTGTTTTACAACAAAACCAAAGCTGGCGTTGATACTATGGATCAAATATGCATGAGACATTCCACCCAACAGCAAACGTGCAGATGGCCGCTAGCTTTTTTTACAATATTTTGGATATCGCCAGTGTTGCTTTGTACATTACTTACTATGAAAATAGTTATATGCTTGCAAAAAAAAAAACTATCAGATGCGGACTTTTTCTACACCAGCCATGCCAATGATAAAAGAGCGATTTTCTAACCAGCAAGTCATGCAAAATCATGCAACAAAAATCGCAATTAAAAGTTACTATAGCCCGTAACAGAAGTGGTAGCTGATAGTAAGGATCAACGAGACGCTAGTGGTAGAAAAGTTGTTGGATCATGCTACAAGCAGCCTATTCAAAAGAGAAGAAAGGCAAGAAAGCCTTGTGTTGACTGTAATAAGTCCGTTTGTGATCAGCACAATCACAAAATGTTTAAATTGTAATAATTGATTTTTAATAAATCTATGTAAATGTAAAACATTGAAATTTAATTATTTTTGTAATTTTTCTTACAGTATTTGTATAATCGAGGTTTTGGCCAATCTTTTTTTGGAAAAAAAATTATTCAACAAAATGTACACCTCTGGGTATCGGGATGGCAACAATGGTTAACAAAAAAAATAGTACCATTAATTTCAACCAGAATTCAATTAGGTAAAACAGTATAAATATAGCTTGGAAATTAAGTATTTTAACTCCAGTAAAATCAGTAACAAAAATTAATACTCTAAATGATGCAAACTTGTGAGAACCCTAGTAAAACATTTCTATTTAATTCCATTAGAGCCCACCACAGCCTTATTTGCACCTATTTAATTTGATTCAAATATATTAAAACTCTGGATAATAATAGGGTTATATTAATTTCAACCAAAATGTTAAAGCTGAATAATTACTTAAATTAATCATAACTTTTTGCAAGAGATAAACATATCCCAAAATTATAACTACTGGAGGTCTACTGGAGATTTGCTGGCTTATGTCACTCAGCTCTGGACAAACACTATTGAAAAGTTTGGTGAATCTCGTGCAATAGCCTTGGATATATCTAAAGCCTTTGACCGCGTTTGGCACCAGGCATTGTTAAGTAAATTATCTGCCTACGGTCTCCCAACCAAACTGCGCCAATGACTCTTGAGCTTCATGCAAGATCGCTCCTTACATGTGGTAGTTGACGGTATTTCTTCTGATGCGTTTAAAACCAATGCCGGGGTCCTCCAGGGTTCCATCCTGTCACCCACCTTATTTCTTTTACACATCAACGACCTCTTGAAAACCACCATGACCCCATTTACAGTTTCGCAGACGATAGCACACTTGTCTCAACTTTCACATCCTATCGAACACTTTCGGTGAATGATACAACTAGACTCAGGCAGGAACAGGTTGATTCCATCAATAGAGATCTTAAAGCAATCGTCGAGTGAGGAACCAACAATCTTGTTAAGTTCAACGCCCAAAAAACACAAAGTGCCACGTTTTCCAAGAAAGTGAATTTCTCAAATCATCCCATCACAATCTCCGGAAATACCCTTGAACCAAGTCCCTCCATCTCGATTTTGGGAGTCACGGTGTCCAATAATATGTCTTGGCATGACCATGTTGCTAACATCGCAAAGTCAGCAAGCCAAAGGCTAGGTTTTCTGTGGAAAGCCAGAAATTTTTTTACTCCGATCAACTGTTGACGACGTACAAGGCTCAAATCCGACCTCTACTGGAGTATTGCTCGCATATTTGGGGTTCAGCACCAAGGCATTCTCTTCGTATTCTAGATTCCATTCAGAAAAGAGCCATTCGCTTGATAAACAGCTCAACTCTCACAGATACTCTTCATCCCCTAGAACATAGAAGAAGAGTTGTAGACCAGTCATTGCTTTACAGATATTTCCATGGCAAATGCTCCAGAGAAATAAAAACTCTTGTACCACCATTGGCCACATTCGGCCGAAGAACTCGGCACACTGATCAGTCTCACACATTTACTCTCAAGATTGACACTACAAGGACCAATCTCCTTCAAGAATCCTTCTTTTACAGGGCTGCTACGGAATGGAATAAGCTTCCAAAATCAGTTTTTCAGGAGAACTATGACCTGCAACTTTTTAAAAAGAGTGTCCACGATCATTTCCTTTCTATAATCCCTTCCCCTTCTAATAGTCGCAGTGCGGCCCACACGATAGGTCTACCCTTTTTGCGACTATTTTCATAAAAAAAAAAAAAAAATAACAGTGAAAAATAACATCATTTACTACATTTAAACTGATTAAATTATATCTATATTGACTTAGAACAAATGAGAAAAAAAATTGCTAAAGGATTGTTTTCTAAATGAGAGAGGTAAGTATAATTTAGATGATTAATGAATGCCATGGTAAGTACATAATAATATCCAACATAGTTGAGTTAAATTAAATGAATACATGTATTGTAATAAGGTTCTAGGTTGGATGTGGTCAATTTTAGTTATTCTTTTTAATTGTTTAAGATTGAGAAAATATCCAGATTTTTTAACAATACAATGTCATTTCATAAATTTGCTATACATAATCCTATTTACCTGTAAACAGAATATGCGTTACCAAACTTAATTGACCTTGATAAAAAAGCTACACCTTACAACATCTTTTGTTGAAATTTCTGGTTCCTGGATAGCAGAAAATAATTTTCATTTTGAATTAAGATGCAAAAGGTTTCACTCAAAACAATTTATGAAGAATTTAATCAAATAAACACTTAAAATAATATATTACTCATTTTGATTTAAAGTAAATCTAAATCATTTCATTACTCACCTTGCAAGTATGATTTGGGGATTAACTGAACAAATTGAACTGCAAAGTAGGTAACAGGAAAAATATAATGCTAACTACAATTTTATCCAACATTTGATAGAAAAACCAGCCTAGGGGATTCACAAACACAAGTATAATATGGAACAAAGACACAACAAAATGTAAATGAATGTCAAAAGTCAAAACGTTTTCATAATGTAATTTTAGATAAGCTAAGATCTCAATTGGTACTGCTCCAATATTTTTTAATGGTCTACTGTACATTTGTTAGAAACTTTTGAATCCTCTTAGATTCCGTAGCATCACTTTAATTTTACAACAATAAGAACTACGTTTAAAAATAATCATAACAATACACAATACAATACTATGTATACATTTTGAAGCATGTGGTAGATAAACAATATAAAAAGTAACCTAAAAACTAAATTATGTTTTAAAATCATGAATTACCTACTTCCATTAAAACTTATCAACGATGGCTGTTTGTTTTTTCTCGAATAATAAACAATTTGATGATTTCACAGTGTCACTAATATGAATCACAAACTTCGCAATTTATAACCGAGCAATAAGCGTAATTTTACAAAATCTGTCATTTGTCAAATGTAGATAACTGCGTTTACATCGAAAATAGCCTATCTTCGTTGTTTTAATCTGTGAGAACTATGTTGTTTCATTCAGATCACAAAATTAACACTACTTTTGTGACGAAATAAAATTAAAAAATATAAAGCAAAAAAGCATTTTAAAATCTTTAAAAACATGCAAAATTATTGGAAATAATGGTACGGAACTTTAAATACATTGATGGGAAATGTGGGTCATCGACATTTCAGGATGTTTATTATAAAACATTTTTGTAACAAACGAGAAGATATAATTCCAATAATTTGAATAAACTCTTCCGAGTCTCATTTTTTTTATATTCAACTGTGTAGCTACATTATAATGTTAATATTGTAACAACATAATTATAGAAAACTCTTTTTAATATTATACATCTTCCGGAAAAACAGGTTTTAACGTTATTTTAATTTATCTAGTAAAAAAATGGTAAAGAAATTTCATTTTACTGACACATATATATGTGTAACGACGTATATATATACCAATTTAGTATACTAGTGCTAAAATCGTAAGTAAAACTTAATATTTGTTTTGTTTACTTATTGTTCAATAATTTTGCAAATTAACATTTGCCTATTATTTGTATGTGCTAGTGGCATTACTAAAACACAAATTAGTGGTTTAAGATTTTACCTCAAGTCTAATAAATTAATTTTAAAATTCTACTAAAGTCCATTCTTATTATCTATATATTTTTAACATTGACAACATTGTATTAGTCAAATTTATAATAGTTATTGTTTACCTGAAATTGATTTTATAAGCATTACACAATTTAAAATACTAAGTGAGATAAACGACTACTTGATATATTTAATCAGTTAAAGATATGTTTTAAATAGCTATTTAAGTACCTCAAATACCTTTTTAGATTCACATAGCATAAAGTTGTCTATTAGTAAACAACTTGCAGTTCTTTATATTTTCAAAATGGCAGATACAGACGGTAATACAGTTTTAGCTCAAGCTCTTAAAAAACAAGTAAGTAAAACAATGATTAATTCCCAAAACTTGTTTTGGCCTAAATATTTCACATTAAATGAATTCAATAAGAATCCATGAAGTTTAGAAAATGTTTATTCAAGACAACGAACGGTGTTGCCAAACTCATTTCGTGAACAAGTTTGGTATCCAAGCCACTAGACGTAACCTTGAATATTGACCCTAAATATATTTACAATTTACCATTTATAAAGTCACATACATAATTTTAAGTAATTCAGGATAATTAAATACAATTAAATTTAAAAGTGTTCATCAAACTAATTATATTTTTTAAATGGATTAATGGTTAAATATGATAATACTGAACATTCTTAGATTTGTCGTAAATAATGTTCTCAATAATTCTTTTATTTTGTAATAATTTCAAAGTTTAAAAGTAGATCAGAGGAGTAATTCTATTTTTAAAATAAACCTAAAAAATATAATTTTTTTTTTTAAATAAAGAATTTAAATTTATATTTACTGTAAACAGACTAATTGTAATCGATTTAAAAAATAAATAAAAAAAAAAACGTGTTCTTTATTTGATAGGTATAGTATTTAAATTTCTTACCGTCTATGACCTTGAAAATATGTGCGCGTCACTTCTAACTAATAAATTTAAGTGAAAACCGAAAACATTGACTTAACTATTCGATTAGTGAAACTGTAATAGTTCATAGTGTAATAGTATCGAATGTCTTCTTTACAGTGTGTTAATAGTAAATGACATTCGAACCGTAAATTTTAACGCCTGTATGACTCATAGCCGGTAAGAAAATCGGCAAGCTCTACGTTTATTTATAATTGATTTATACTGACTGAAAATGTTCTATGTTGTCTATTTAACAGGGTATCGAATATGTCTTCGGTATCATTGGCTATCCAGTCATTGAACTCAGCATGGCTCTACAAATGGCCAACATTCACTACATCGGTATGAGAAACGAACAAGCAGCTTGTTACGCAGCCCAAGCTATCGGATATCTAACAGGGAATCCCGGAGCCGTTTTGGTAGTATCGGGACCAGGATTAATACACACCTTTGGTGGTTTGGCCAACGCACAAGTTAACTGCTGGCCGGTACTCGTCATCGGAGGATCAGCACCTCAAGACCATGAAGGAATCGGAGGATTTCAAGAGTGCAATCAGGTAGAGTACAATTTGAAAAATACAAAAAAAGACGATAAAGGTTAATATCCGTTAACAAATTTCTTAACTGCACGTACTTGAACTTTAAAAAAAGTATCTTCCAAGATATTTGCATGTTATCTCAGAAGAAATCGTTTTATTTAAACAACTCAAGTGCCTACTTCTTATTGATTATTAATTTTTCAGTATATCTAACCAGTCTTTATTCTTATCTCACTCCACGTGGTCGACATTTTCAATGTATGTACATAAAATGATTAGATAAATAACAAAAAGACATTAATAAAATTATTTGATGTTGATTAAGTAGCAAATTAATTAAATACTTAGACATTTAATCACCTTGTGTTCAGGCAGCAAATATTGCAAGTTTGTTCCAACCTACAGCTTTTGTATTCAGGATCGTATGTGCCTGCGTTAACTTTATATCACCTTGAGTAATACTAAAACATTTGAACGGTTTTGTGACCGCTGTATTTAATCGACATTGTCTATGTATGGGATGAGCGGTAGTTTAATACGAGCACTGAAATCACTTTACGAGGATTCCACTGCTTGTGTCAGAATAAATGGAGCTTACACGGACTGGTTTAACATCGAAAAAGGTGTGAGACAGGGATGTGTGGCTTCACCATGGCTGTACTTATACAAACACGATTCTTTAAAAGATTTGAAAGAGAGAAGATGTTGGCAGGAAAACAAATGAATGGGGCACTGCATAGCTTTATGAACAGCCAGAACAGCCAGAAAGTGTCAAAAAATGCACGTCTGGCTGTGCACAGAGGAGTGTTGGTTCCTACACTTATGTATAGCAGTGATTGTTAGGTTTGGCAGAAGATGCATGAAAATAGGATTAATGCTGCGGAGATGAGTAGTCTGAGAAGTATAGCTGGAGTGACTCGGTTGGATAAAGTAAAGTATAGTGAGATAAGGAAACGTTGGGGTGTAAAAGATAGATAAAAGAATGTTTGGATGGTTTGGACACGTAGAAAGGATGGATGAAGGAAGATTGACGAAAAAATTTATAATGCGAGTGTGAATGGACGGAAGTCGGTAGAGGTCGACCTCGGCGAACATCGATCTCGATCAGATCAACATTGTTTTGAAAAAAGGCCAGGTCAAGAGTACCAACAACCAACGAGCATATATGAGAGCACTGATGAAAGAAGAGGAAGCAAAAGATGTGTGTAAGAACCGTAGCAAGTGGAAGGAAGTGGTCTCTGCCTACCCCTACGGAAAAAAGGCGTGACTATATTTATATATATATATATATATATACATGCGCATAGGTTGGAATAAAACTTTTGTTACCTCCTTTGCTTATTTCGCTTAATTTTTGAGGGATAGAATGGATCTTAAAGTATTTTCGAAAGGGGTAAAATCTTGGCGTTCTAAACCGATTCTTTTTTATCGCTCCAAGACACGAACGGTTAAAAGGGGAACCAATTATATTTTGTAAATTTTTAAAAATTTTAAACAAATAAATTTAAACTATCTTTCTGAAGCTCCTTTTTGTCTCTCTGGGTCTCGCCACCTTAATCTTGCAATTCGTTCTATGACATCCGATCCTATAGTGCGTTTGCGAATTTCCGTTTTGCGTACTTTATCTCTCAGGCTGATACCCAGCATCGCTTGCTCCATTGCTCTCTGGCAGACTCTTAAACGGCTTATGCTGTTGACCGTGAGAGTAATGGTTTTTAGGCCATAAGTTGAACGCATCGTACACTTTTCTCTTAAATCAGATTGGGACTTTACATTCTCTAAGAATATGGTTTAGTTTTCAAAAGGCAGCCCAAGTCAATCCGATTCGCCTTGTGACTTTCGCTGTTTGGTTGTCGCTGCCCAATTTTATATTATGCCCCAGATAGATGTACTGCTCCACGGTTTCCAAGTGGTGGTTATCTAATGTTATTTGGACATTTCCATGAGAGAGGATTTTGGTCTTCTGGAAGTTCATCTGCAGGCCAACACCTTCTAAAGCTTGCTTAAGTGTGTTCATAATTTCCTCCAGTTTATTTATATCTCGGCTCATAATTACAATGTTGCCTGCGAGACGTAAACACATCTTTTTGTTCCCACCTCAGGTCCTCTAATGCCAGAGTGAAAAGCTTTATGGAAATTGTGTCGCCTCTTTGGATGCTAATTTTTTCGTTTCGTAGATCTTCCTTTATGTTAACTTGGAACGTTGCATTTTTATAAATATGTTCGATTAAGTCCCGAGTATCTAGAATCGATTCTTGCCCTGTTCATGGCATCCAGCACTGTCCATATCTCATTAGAGTAGAAGACCTTTTGTTAGTCAACGAATGCCATATGCGGAGACACGTTATATTCAGTGCATTTCTCTATTAGTGTGCGGACTGCTCGGATATGGTCGACTGTGCTGTACCATTTCCTAATACCGGCCTGCTCTATAGGTTGGTAGTAGTCGAATTTTCTGTCCAGGCGATTTGTTAGTATCTTCGTCAGCGGTTAGCACAATGTAGTTGGTAAGCTGATTGGACGGTAATTTTCGACGTTTGTACTATTACTTTAGTTAATTTTAGTTTTAATTGTTTTTCGTAGGTGGAATTGGCTAGACCTTACTGTAAATACTCTGCACGTCCGCCGAGCATACCTTTGATACCTTTACACGTTGAAAAGGCCGTCAGACTCACAAGAACCGGTCGTCCCGGAGCAGCTTATCTTGATTTTCCAGGAAACATGTTGTCAGGTGGGTAAACAAAAACTGCCCCAAACGTTATCCCCCAACTTCTTCATTAATATTACTTGCCAGTAAAACAAATATTGTAAATTATAACGATCCATGAGCCACAATAAACCTACTAAAGGTCGCAGTGGAAGGCCGAACTACGCTCTACTCACATGATACCTACCTATTACAATCCATTATTAAAAAACAGATAAAAACAACAAAAATTCAAAATTCGCGGCATTAAGCGTCCACTGGACGGCCAACCGAAGTTCATTTGCAAGGAGGCTAAAAGGTAAGATAATTATACGCTTGTCCAGAGAACTGCGAGTAGAGACGTTTCGCCAAGTGGCCTCAGATGATACTAATATGACCTGATCATCGGCATAAAGGAGGCATTTGAAGATGATCCATATGCACACTCTTTCAAATCTTTTAAACAATCGTCTATGTACAAGTTAAACAGTCATACGAAGCCACGTATCCCTGTCTAACACCTTTTTTTATGTTAAACCAGTCCGTATAAGCTTCGTTTATCCTTACACAAGCAGTGGAATCCTCGTAAAGTGATTTCAGTGATAAATATTCAACCGCCGATCGCGAAAGTACATAAGTCTGTATCTGTAGTTTGATTATTGCGTTCATAAGTTTACAGTAAATAAGTGAGTGTTTTTAAGTAAAACGTTACAATATTTTATTCTTCCGTTTCCTGCTGAAAACACCGGCCCCAACTCTATTTGGGGTTTTTGAGTCATCTGTGTAAATTACGTGTCTTTAGTTTCTGAGAAGTGAATTGCTTCCCTCACCCACTCATCTCTATTCGGAAAAAGGACTTTGAAAGCCTTTTTTAAGTGTATGTTAGCGGCTAGCTGTCAGGAACCATCCCGCGGATTTGGTGGTTTTTGTTCAATTTGCCTTTTGAAAAACAGGAATCTCTAGGAATCTCTATCCTGGCCTTCTTTTCTAGTTTGCTTTACTTATGAATCAATTTTGTGGATTGTGTAGGTACTACTGTTTGCATATGCACAGTCGATACAATTGGTTTATGGCATGTAAAGTACGATACATACATTCTTGATTCGATTGTGTCGAAATAAGGAGAAAATACAGCATCTATATTTGTTCCTGATTATGTTGTTAAAATATTCCGGTCATTAATCATTTAATACCAAATCAAATAAGAAATGAACAATATTTTGCAATTGTCATATTGACAAACACGTGGAATACACAAATAGGCGCTGCTAAGTATTTCTATGCTACGCGTCTCCTCTCCCCTACAACAGAACGCGCAAGCGCGTTATGAATCGTTACACATTTCTGTCTCGCTAGCTCGTGTGACGCGACCTTAAATTTTTACCCCCAGCGTGCTTATAGAAGTTTAATTTTAAAAAAATTAAAATTGATTTAAATAAAACACAAAGTCAACAGTAAATTTATTGGCTATGTTTTGAATATATAGCCATCATCAGAACCATACATTAGGTATAATTAAACTTGAAATAATTTATTAACGAAATGAAAATTTGCAAATTTTATTAAAAACTTACTTTCAAAAAAATTTATACAGAATGTGTGTTTAAATAAACTTAAAAGATGATACCATTTTCAAACTAAAATATTAATAAATTATAGTTATTCAATATCACAGACTGTAATTGTATATAATTTCTCTAAGAAAGCGCAGTAGACCTTTTGGCTTCTAGCCAATAATTTTTTGACTATGCCTCGTAATGAAAAGACCTGATCCATACATTTCCTTCCTCTTCTAAATCTTGCTTGCACATCCCATATCTTTTCATCAGTTTCATTCGTCACTCTACGGGTGGGTTGTATGGTAATCTCTCCATCTCTTAGGTGGTCTTCCTAGCGGTCGTCGGCCTGCTGGTTTTCCATCTTTAGCGATGTATGCTAGTCTCTCTTGGTCCATTCTGTCTATGTGATCACGCCAATATCTTCTTCTTTTTCTTTTGCTCATGTCCCCTAATTGGGCTTGCGCTTGTTCTTTGGTTTCTAATTTTTTCCAGTTGCGAGGTCGTATTTTTACCTCTGGCTGTTCTTATGAGCTAAGCTCACATATATTTTTTAAATAGTCGGTAACACAAAAAGAATGCCTCTTGCTAAAATGGGTTTGCGGTTCCATTTTTAAGAATAAAAACGGCAGTGACCAATTTTTTTTAAATTTGACTCTATTGATTTCCTTAGCTCGCATTCCCGAAGCAAAAATACCAGAACAATACGGACCGATGCCCATTCCTCAAATATTCCCGGACCCAGCAGAAATCGAAAAAGCAATAGCCGTTTTATCTCAGGCTCAAAAACCGTTGGTTATCGTTGGAAAGGGAGCAGCCTATTCGAGGGCAGAAAATGAAGTGAGAGACCTCATCGAGTTTTCTAACTTACCGTTTTTGGCCACTCCTATGGGGAAGGGAGTCGTGCCAGACACTTCACCAAAATTTGTCGGCTCTGCCAGGTATGACGCTTACTGACTTTCTTTTTATTTGACCAGACATATTTGGAAAAGTATTGGTTATAAAAATAATAAATTTTTCGATGTTTCAGATCCACTGCTTTGCAACAAGCCGACGTTATCCTTCTGTTGGGAGCTAGATTAAACTGGATGCTTCATTTCGGCAGACCTCCGAGGTTTTCGCCCAACGTCAAAGTTATTCAAATAGACATTACCGCTGAAGAGTTACACAACAGCGTGGAGGCCGCAGTTGCCGTTCAGAGTGACATCAAAACTGCTTTGCAACAGCTAAACAACGGCTTGAAACGCAAAAGTTACAAATACAATAACAACAGCGAATGGTGGAATTTATTGAGAAAGAAGTGCGAAAGCAATCAAAGGAGCGTAGGGGTGAGTTTTATTAACAAGGAATTTTACCTACTTTGGCATCCTACTCTGGACAAAAAATAATGAGACTGTATTTTTTTTAATATATTTATTTGGAAGGTTGATGGTATGACTGTTGTGACGACATAAATTTCATTACATTTGCCTTATTAGTTAAGAATTTGTTTAAAGAAAATTGTTGTAAGCGATTTTTAATATGAAAAAAGATGTGTGTACGAACCGTAGCAAGTGGAAGGAAGTGGTCTCTGCCTACCCCTATGGGAAAAAGGCGTGACTTTATGTATGTATGTAAAAATATGTGGAACAGAAAATTTGCATAAAATTTTATCAATAAAATAAAAGTTGTGATCAAAATGGCAACAGTATGGACCATAAATTTGTTCCGTAGACGGGCTTACACAGTTGGGCAACAATGGCTGACGAAATCATATGCGTAGAAAGAAAGAAAGAAAGAAATTATACAAACTTGAGAAAAGCGATACCTGTTACTAAAATATTAGCGATAACTACGGTTTTTAGTGACTGGAGATTCATATAAAAGTCATTAATAAAGTCAATTATTCTCTCGTTACTATTAGACAAAGTATTAGTCATTTTATTAATAATATAATCTTGGAAATTTTAAAACCAACAACAAACATCAAAACTAAGCAATATTGCAGAGTTCGGCAAACTGTCTGCAACAGATAAAAATGCATCGGTGATACCAAACATATGTGGCTATATGACCGGGACATCCTAAAAATATTACCCCATATTGCATAGTATGGGTGTTATTGTTGGCAATGTTACCGGCCACATATTGCAGTAAAAATATTGCCCATTTAGAAGCACCTTTAATGAAACAGTGAACAAATTTAATTCTTTACAATTTACATCATAACTTAAAGTGAAGAATAATAATAATAATAATAAAATGTCTTTATTTTAATCATCCTCGGCGAAGTCCAGTTAGACTGCTCAACTCAACCGAGTACCAGTTACAAATAAATTATATTTCATACAGTATAATGCCTACATATATATATTATAATCATCAGTCACGAGAGTAACAGGTATGTTCAAATAACTAAAATGTAACATGTAAACAATGCGCAAAGGGAGAACGTTAATATAATTACAACATATAAAACACAAATGTTATAGAACCATAAGGTATTCCTTATAGGCTCTTTTAAATCCATAAGATGACTTATTCTTGATAGGAGTTGGTATGGAGTTAAATATTTTTACCGCAGAATGAGAAAATGACCTTTTGAATGCAGCAGTGTTATGCCTGGGTATTACAAGTAGGTTTCTATTTCTGGTGTTTACATCATGCACAACCGACCTATATGACATTTTTTTTCTAATATACGCGGGAGTTCCTTTTTCTAATACTTTATGAACAAAACATGCAAGGTGAAGTTTCCTTCTGTCCTGCATATCAAGCCACCCTGGTTCAGCTCTGAATGGAGTTACGTGGTCTCGTAATCTTAGTGAACAGATGAAACGAATACATGAGTTCTGAATTCTTTGAATTCTAGTTGAAGTTCGGATATCAAGACATGGTCCATAAATAATATCGCCATAATTTGAGTGGCTCAAAACTAGTGATTCACATAACTGTTTTTTCAGTTCTTTGCTTAGTATTGATCTGTTGCGGTAAAGATTTCTTAATGACATAGCTTTTCTGGACTATATGCTTAATATGTGTTTTGAACCTTAAATCATCATCAATGAATAGTCCCAAATTTTTTATTGCTCTACAGGGCTCAATACTCACACCATTAATTACTACTTCTTCAGTAGCATAATCGCTATTACCAAAACATATCATTTGTGATTTAGTGGGATTTAATTTCAAACCATGTTTATTGGAGTATTTCAATATTTTATCAAGAGTATAATTTATTTTTGTAATGACCATGTCAGCATTATCTTTGTTGAAACTTGCATACACTTGAGTATCATCAGCAAATTGATGTATATAAAATAAAAGTGTTTCACTTTTAAAATAAAAGCGTTTATTTTTATTTAAATTATAGTGTCTTTAATTTGTAATGTGTATAGAGGTGTGTTGGTTCCTACACTTATGTATGGTAGTGAATGTTGGGTTTGGCAGAAGAAGCATAAAAATGGAATTAATGCTGCGGAGATGAGTAGTCTGAGAAGTATAGCCGAAGTGACTCGGTTGGATAAATTGAAAAATAGTGAGATAAAGGAACGTTGTGGTGTAAAAGATAGCTAAATGTTTAGATGGTTTGAACACGTAGAAAGGATGGATGAAGGAAGATTGACGAAACAAATTAATAAGGCGAGTGTGAAAGGACGAAAGTCGGTAGAGGTCGACCTCGGCGAACATATCTCGATCAGATCAACATTGTTTTGAAGAAAGGCCAGGTCAAGAGTACCAATAATCGACGAGCATGTATGAGAGCACTGATAAAAAGTAGAGGAAGCAAAAGATGTGTGTAAGAACCGTAGCGGAAGTGAAATAAAGTGGTATTTGTCTACACCTACGGGAAAAAAGGCGTGACTATATCTATGTATGTCATTTGTAATCATTTGATGTGGGGTTCCATAAAGTAAAAGGATTTGGTGAGTGTTCCATTACCTTAAAAGTTTAGGAACCCCCGTTATAGTGGGAAAGGATTAGTTTAAAGGAGACACATGTTATTGGAATGAATATAATATGTTCTGTGTGTTTTATTTAATTAGTCTCATTACTTTTTGTACAGTATACTAAATCGAGGATTTAGGGATTTTTATTAAGAGTGTCAGATCCTCCAGCATTTGGAATGAAGTTTTTCCATCTTCTTTTAATAGCCATCATGGAACGAGACTAAAAAATAGTTTGAAATATTAGTAGGTATAATTTTATTTATTTTTTCAAGGCAATGGCTGCAGACGTATCGGTACCTTTGAACTACTATGCTGTGTTTAAAAATCTTTTTAACGACTTACCCGAAGACTGTATAATTATAAGTGAAGGTGCTAATACAATGGACATAGGAAGAACAATGTTATTAAATAATCAACCACGTCATAGATTAGATGCTGGCACTTTTGGTACTATGGGCGTGAGTAATTCTTTGTTTAAATCGAAAAAAGTTGATCAGTAAAAGCTGTTTTTTTTTTAAATTATCAGTGTATCTAAAATAAAATTAACTATTGATTATTTGTTTCAAACGAAAGCTCTTAAGTGGTACGAAAACATTAACTGTAACTTTGAACTATTTTTTATGTCAAAGTGAAAATGAAATCAATTGCTTCCTACGACTTACCACGCTAATTGCATGTAGTTTCCTTGGTGTTGTAGGGCCTGTATTCTTGATCTTGGTAACGGCACTCCACAAAAAATAGTTTATAACAATGTTCACGATATATAAACGATAAATTATCCGATTAGAGGATAAGATGGCGGCTAGTGGCCAAAAAAATAATTAAAACGACGATTGTAGTCGATTAAGTAGTAAAATTAAACTGGTCGACGTCTCTGTGAGGGCCATTAATTAATTGGTTCGTCGATAGGGGCAATTGTTTATAGAATCAACAATATTTAAATTAAATCGATGCAATCTATAAGCTTTCCCAAACATTATTAAAGCGTCTAAAATATTTTCTAGGTTGGTCCAGGTTTTGCAATCGCTGCTGCTCTTTACTGTAGACATTATCAGCCCAAGAAGAGAGTTATTTGCGTGGAAGGAGATTCAGCGTTCGGATTCTCCGGTATGGAAATTGAAACTATGGTAAGATATAAATTACCGGTAACCATTGTGATAGTTAACAATTCTGGAATTTATGCTGGAATGAAACACGAAGTATTGGAGGAAATCAGGAATAGCGTTAAACTGGAGGAAATTGCCAAAGTGTATGTTATATATCGTGTAATTTTAATAAAATTTTGTAGCTTAATTTATGTAGCGTTCATTTTCTTAATTGGTACCAATAAGATTGTCATTTTTTTGCAAAAATGTTACTCATGTCAATTTTAATGTATAGCTAATATATTTAACAATTATTGATTTTTTGCAGATCCCCACCAGGTTGTTTGACAAGTGCAACACGCTATGACAACATGATGAGTCTTTTTGGCAGGACTGGATTCTTTGTGAACACAGTTCCCGAACTTCAAGCAGCAGTCAAACAGGCCCTCAAGATTGACGATGGTCCTACTATAATAAACGTTATCATTGACAACACGGCCGATAGAAAACCACAATCTTTCCACTGGTTAACAGAATCAAAATTGTAAAAAAAAATTTTTATTGAATTATATGTTTATTTTATATACTATCTGAGAAAGTAAATAAATTATATTTTTAAAATTCCTTTTATTTCTTATAAAAGATTTGAGATCGAATAATGTTACCTATAAACATTTCTCAAAAATCGTGGAAAATGTGTTAATACTTAAAAAAATATACAACAAAAATACCAACCAAAGAAGACTGGTTGAAGAAAATACCATTAACCAGCCCAGAAATGAAACGATGGTACACTGACCGATCAGGGTACCAGGGACGCTACGGGGCAGGTGTGTTTGGAGCATCCTTCAATCTCAGAAAAAGCATTCCCCTAGGGAAATACGCCTCGGTCTTCCAGGCTGAGGTGTATGCCATACACAGATGTGCTACGCACCTGACAGAAAACAGAGTGACCAACAGTGAGATTGATATTCTCACTGAGAGTCGCGCAGCCATTGGGGCCCTCGTGAGTTGTACCACAACATCATCGGTGGTGTGAGACTACATGCAGGCCCTCACTGAGTTAGCGACTGCAAATGAGGTCACTCTTACATCTGTTCCTGGGCACATAGGGATAAATGACAACGAGGTAGCCGATGAACTGGCAAGAAATGGGACCCTGGTGAAACCAAGAAGCCAGTTGGTCGAATTGCCAATTACCGAAGCGAAACATGAATTGAAACTAATCCTTGAGCAAGAACATATCGCTCAGTGGAATGCAAATACTGGCTGCAGAACATCAAGACAGCTGATGAAAAAACCTCTCCAGAAGAGGGCAGACGCACTCTGGACGATGAACCGGAGTAGACTAAGCAGCACGCTTGGCCTGCTCATTGGCTACATCGCACTAAGGGCGCACCTCTTCAAACTTAAGCTGGCGGATGAGAAAAACTGCCGACTTTGCGGCGAAGAGGAAGAGAGCAGCATACACATTCTGTGTTACTGCTCGATGCAAGCGGTTTACAGATATCAAACCTGGGGCCGCATGATAATGGATCCAAGTGATCTAAATAAGACAGGGACAACAGAAATCCTGCATTTTGCCAAAACCAGCGGACTTGGATTCTGATGCCCTGCATGAAGACACAGTGGTAGTCACAGAGGATCAAAAGATCCTGGTGACATAGGTGCCTATACCAATGGCCAAACCGCAAAATTGTATTATAAGCTACCACCCACTCGATGCATCGACAATGTCGACTACAATTTATTCATAACAAAATAATACTCAAGAATTTAACTATTAAAAAATAAATATTTTATTTTTTTGAAAATGCATATTTTTAAAAGAAATCAATTTCAAATTAGATAATATAATATTAATATTAGATAATATAATAATTTTTAAATTAAAATATTTTCTATACAAAAAGTGAAATTGGCAACTTTCGCAGCCACAGAACACATAATTTGTAATCTGTATTCCCCATCAACGTCATTAGATTTTTTTTAAATAAGCCAAAGTTTAAAACTATGTTCGAGGTATGAATAATTGTCAAGACAAAAAACTTACATTTTTTAGCTCGATTTCATTTGCCAAAATGCGAAGCTTTTGACACAGATCTCTATGTTTTTTCACGTAGAATAAGCTGTCAAGTGAAAGATATCTGCGAATGGCTGTCAAAAGAATGTTCTGCTATCCTATGGCAGACCATGCTCCTAGAATATTTGTGAGTGTGCTTTCAATATTTGCTGTTGACGACGTTGGCGTATGAAACGTCAACCTCTTAAAAGTTGCAGGGGTTTCCTAATTGATATATACATATATTTAATAACTATTAAACATCATGGAAGAAATATTAGCTAAACTATTAGTACCCAATAGTAAAACTATTCAAGAAGTAAGTTTATAAGCTTATGTTTAAGACACTTTTTTTATTCTAACCTCACATTACACGTGCCGAACCACCCTACAAGAGTTATTTATCAATATTAAGTTCTACTTTTTTATTACAGGGTACCAGGGAACTTAAGGAAGCCTTTAAAAAGCCAGAAGCCATTCCAGCATTGTGTGATGTGTTAGTTACTTCTTCTTACACTCAAATAAGGCAATCAGCTGCGGTTCTTCTCAGAAGAAAATTTGGAAAAAAGAGATACTGGAGCAGGATTAATCCTGATATAAGAAACAGGTCCTTATTTAAATGCAAAATTATTTAAAAAAATATTAATTGCATGTTGATGGAATAAAATAATCTAGATCACAATATTTTTTTCGCTGATACTGCCAATTTTCTGGCCCCTTTAGGTAGGAAGTAATAATATTAGCTGTCACATTTTTAAAATACTTCATTAATATAAGTGATTTTATTTCCTAAATGATATACACTTGTATCAAGAATGATTAACTAAAAGATGATAGTCTCAACAGAACATTTTATTACTTATATCTTAGTTAGATTTTTGTTTTAACTAAAATAATTTAATGAAAAGGTTATTTAAGGTGAACATAATATTTACAAGTATTTAATATGGTACACTATCCATATAAATAGTATCAACTTATGTTCAAATAATTCAAAAAAATAAAAATAGTTTCAACAGTAAAATACAGTCAAATCATTTCTTAACTTTTGAAGCTCATTTTGAATATGTACACAAAAAAATTTCAAAGAAGTTAGTTCCTTTTTTTTATGAATCGCACAAACACTCAACTGAAGGCAAATTAACTGTATATACATAATACAATAATTCAGCCACACTTTGATTACTGCTCAACATTACTATTTTCTCTTGACCTTAGCAAACTAAATCAACTTCAAAAGTTGCAAAACCGAGTGATGAGAATCATTTTGAAAACAAATAGACATACACCTATTATTGCTATGCTCGATTATTGAAATGGTTTTCAGTCTCAAAGGATTTACCATTTTCAATAAAGATGTCCATACCGACTTCATCAGAAACCTGGATAATTTATATATCCCTAGAACTAATCATAAAAGCACAATGAATTCTTTTTTTTTCAAAGGATTCTATGAATTTAACCATTTGCCTGCATCATTGAAAAACAGTTCTTCCTTTATAGTTTCAAAAAATCTCAAAAGCTTTATTATTGATTAGTGATTTTTTTTTCATTGCTATATTGTTAATTGGCCAATGGTTCTTTCTTAGTTATGTATGTAAAGATATCTAGTTTTAGATTAACAAATTTAATGCAATAATTTAAGGTAATGCTGACTTTTTCTTCTTAAAAACATATTTTTTAATACAGTGGAATCTCTATAACTTGAATGTTAAGGGAAATGCAAAAAAATTCAAGTTAACGAGTTTTCGATTTAACAAGAACTTAGAGATACATATGATTTAACTGCTAAAACCTCGACTTAAAAAGGCACAATTTCTAAGTATATTTTTTGATTTATAAAGTCAAATTTAAAGAACAAGTTTTACATACATACACATAGTCATGGCTTTTTCTCTTAGGGGCAGGCAGAGACTACTTCCTTCCACTTGCTACGGTTCTTACACACATCTTTTGCTTCCTCTACTTTCATCAGTACTCTCATACATGCTTGTCGGTTGTTGGTACTCTTGGCCTGGCCTTTTTTCATAACAATGTTGATCTGATTAAGATATGCTCACCGAGGTCAACCTCTACTGATTGGTTAGCACTTTTCTCATTTTTATAAAGGCGGCTCTCGCTTTCTCTATTCCGGTTTTGATCTCGATGCTCGGGTCCTATTGATCGTTAATGTTGCTACCCAGATACACCAATTTATGCATTCTTTCCAGATGCACGTCATCAGTCATGATACCATTACCTCTAGTATCACGTGCTTTACTGATGACCATGTATTTTGTTTTGTTGATATTGACCGAGGGGCGAACCGCAGACAAAAATTTGTACACCAGACTTCACTTTTTCATGGTACTTCACGTACTTCACTGAAGTACCACAGGAATTCATCGGGACTTCACGTACTTCATCGATTTCATGTACTTCATCCATACTGCACTGACTTCACCGTGACTTCATGTACTTCTAGGGACTTCTACTCAGACTTCATCGGAATTTTTCGAGAAATCAATGACGTTGAAATGACGTCATCATGACGAATAGTTGTTTTGATATTATAGATATATTTGAAATATGTATAAATATACCCATTAGTGCGAGGAAGTGAAATATCTCTGTTGCTATTGAATCAAAAAGAAAATTCTGAGTACGAAATCATAGACCCACCTTTAGGCCATATTTCAGAATTATTTTGGACTATACAGTGTTATTTAAATGAAACGCACTATATTTTATAATTTCAACTCAAGCTTCAACTTCAAAACATAGTCACAACTAGAGGTTGCTCACCACTTTGTCTGTGTTTGATTTGTATAGGTTTTTGAAAACTCGAATCATTTCATAGGCATAAGGTCAATTTTTCTTTAAAATTATTACTAACATTTCAAAATTTTGTTGTGGTATGAGGAATAAAACATTGATCACTTTGAACATAATTATAATATTTATTTAAAATGTATACCTAATACATGAGAAAACATCTGAAAAAAAACAAACACGAAAAAAACATAAAACAAAATAAACATAAAACGCACAGAAAGATACCAACGAATTCAAGTATACAGGGTGGCGCGACGAAGATATATAGCGAAACCGAACAAAACGTATGTTGATAAAGGCTACATTTCAAAACTATTCTGAAATATACAGGTTGTCTCAAAAAGTTGTGGCATATCGAAGTTATATTTTTTCATCACATTTTTAGATTTTCCTTGAAAAGCTGATTTCATCGATTCATCAAACTTGGGGTCTAGCGCCAAGAAAAAGAGTGTAGAAAATCGAGATTTTTTAAAACTTTAGTAATTCTTTGTGTCGAAACTCTTCTTCATTGGTCAAAATCGCTAACATGGTCCTATTTCAACTTTTGACTTCAAATTAAATCACATATAGGGTCATTCAGAATTATTCTGAACCAACCTATATTTCTTTCAATTTATTATTACTTGATATTGAATAAAAAGTTGAGATAGGGACATGTTTTAACCAACGATTGATACTTGGTTTCGACACAAGATATTCCTAAATTTGAAATATCTCGATTTTTCACACCTTATATATTTGTAATCGTTCCAGCTATACCCCAAGTGTGATAGATCATTGAAATCAGCTTTTGAAAGAGAATCTGAATATGTAATAAAATACAGGGGTTTCACAAGAGAAAATATAAATTTAATATGCCACAATCATTTCAAAATAATTTTAAAATGTAGCCCTCATCAACATAAAAACTATTAAAGTGATTTAACTTTAAGAAATCTTCCTTTTCGCTATGAATCTCCGTCGTACTAGTGGTGAGCCACCCTGTATAAAAACATAAAGGCAATCGAGATATCAGTCAGCCATAATAAAAATAAACAAACAATTTCCAAATCACAGTCAGATACTTACATTAATATCAATGTTATGCATTATGAACTTTATCTAAGTACAAGTACTAAATGATTCCATTCAAAATAAGCTGAATAAGTAGATAATAGAAATATTTATAATATTCAATATAGAGGTTGCCGAAGATGCCAATCATCCTCAGCGGGCCGTAAAATATTTGACCTTTCTTTACAAGGTCGCAGTCTCCTAATTTTGGCCAATAAAATGTTCCCAAATTCTGTTTGAGAAACTTAATTTTGTAACAGTTGTTCTTTCTACCTATAACCCTTCCGATATACCACTGCTCATCATAATAGGTGGCGTAATACATTTCCTCCTCTATTTCATCATCCTCGTCATCCTCTTTTGGGGAAAAATCTTTTGCTTCAGACGAATCGTCCAATATCATTTCGAGATCAGAGTTTTCTTCCGAATCTTCACTTTCATCAGCTATCCGTCCCGACAATCCAAAGTAAATTTCCTTAAATCGTCCAATATGCTTTGTTCTTGTATTGTCAATTCAGATGACTTGTCATCAAAGTAGAAAATATTAGGTGAAATTGTTGCCATATAATTCGAAACATTCCAAAAACTTTGTTCTGGGGTTATGACTAGATTCAATATGCTTGTTTGGGCAACAGTGTACCATAAACATAAACACCCCAAACCACGTTTTGGTCTATCGATTGGGATGCTTACAGGAGCAGTTTCCATTGAATAAGACCTATTTTTTCCTATGAGATAACTGAAAGCTAGTATGCGACCTATTACACCTTTGAGAATATTCGAAGGATTCACTTTCGGGAATTTCTCATGTACTGAAAAGATGCACCAGTCACCAACTTGTATAAATTTTTTTCGCTCTATTGAGCTTGTCTGAGGGTTTTGTAATACTGCTGCTCGTTGTTTTGTATTCTTAGATATGAATTGCCTTAGTCGATCAGAACTTACTTTTTCACCCATTTGATCAAACAACCAACACAAAGATGATTTCTTCACTATCATTTTTTTACCACCAACAATCACTTCAGCAAAAATACTTTTTTCCGAAATATTGTCCTTGTGGTTAGTGAAATCTTTCAGTTGAAGTGAATCTTTTATTAATGCGATTGTTGATAAATCCAATATTTCTTCAGTCATATTATCATCACATGTATTGATTTCATTTTGTTAATGTTTTCTATTATCACATCCGCATCATTAATAGTTATATCAGTTAACCCATCGTCAATATTAACTTCTTCATTTTCGTTATATGTCTTCTTTTTCTACGGACATCTCGTCCTGCACCAATTCAGATACTAGGTCCATGAAGTGCCAAGAATCATGTTCAACTATCATGCCCAATTCAGATGTCGTTTTTATAGCATCTGCTAAAGCATTTTTGACAGATCTTTCAATATCTTCATCACATACACCCTTCACATTAGTAACATTTTCATCAAAAATCTGCTTCTTTGCTTCACGAGGAAATATGATCTCTTCATTAAGATCATTCAAAATGAAATTTATAGCAGAAATTCTGTTAGTACGATTGATAATGTCTTTAATGCTGAAGTTTACTACAGTGGAGCATGTGGGTGTCATAGATCTGGTTGCACTTAAAAGTTTTTCACAAACTTGACTACTAAATAGCCATGTGGTAAATGCAGCATCGTCTAAATCTTCACTGACTTCATCGGGACTTCATCGGTACTTCACGGACTTTATCGGTACTTCTTCGGACTTCACTGACTTCATCGATACTTCATGTACTTCATCGTACTTCACGGACTTCTGTCAGGACTTCTTCAGGGTGTACACCTGACTTCATCAGCGGTTCGCCCCTCGATATTGACTTTTAAGCCAAGTTGAGTACAGGTGTCGGTGATCTTATTCATTAGATTTTGTAGATCTTCATTGTTCGTTACGATTAGTGTATTGTCGGCGTATCTTATATTAGTTAAATTATTAACATTAACTCCATTTATATTGATTCCTTCACTGGCATCGTCAAGAGCTTCAATGAATATCTCTTCTAAATAGAGATTGAAAAGCATGGGAGACAGAACGCAAGTGTACAAGACAAAAACAATAGATTAGAAGCCCCGAATCTGAACATTCATTTTGGATATTATTGCTATTATTTCGGGAAATTCCAAGTACGACGTCATTGTATTTTACTAACTATGACTTATGAAGTCTCCTTTTTGAAATAATTCGAGATACAGCGTATTTATGGATTCAGCGGAAGGGAATGTCATTTTTTTTTCGACTTACTGAGGATTTTGACTTAATGAGTTATATAGATTCCACTGTATATTGTATATTAGGATTCCTTATTAAATAAAGATCTATCTATCTATCTATCTATCTATCTATTGCTGTAAGGAACTGTTTCCTTAACATTTAGGATATTTACTAAAGTTTTGTATTAAAGTGTAGGATGTAGTAATTCTAGCTGCTTATGATCTATAAGGCACAGATCCGACCTGTACTGGAGTACTGTTCCCATATTTGGAGTGCAGCACCTAAACATATCCTGAAGCTACTGGATTCTGTCCAAAAAAGGGCAATTCGTCTCGTCGGTGATGCCTCGCTTACAAACTCGCTCACTTGTCTGGAACACCGTAGAAAAGTTGGCGATTTGTCTCTATTTTATAGATATTTTCATGGGCGATGCTCTTCTGAAATATCAACAATCGTTCCTCCTTTGGCAGTCTCTTCAAGATTAACCCGTCAAGTTCAGTCTTCACACCCCTTCGTGGTCAGTTTGGAGACCTGCAGAACATCACTTTCCAAAGACTCATTCATCCAACGAATTGCGAGGCTTTGGAACTCATTGCCTAGGGAGGTGTTCCCCGAGGCATACAACCTCCAGAAATTTAAGAAGAACACCAACTCCTACCTTCTTTCCTTGGTTCCCACGATGTTCTCTGAACATTACAGGATATCCCTTTTCGTGGGAACCAGAACATAAAAAAAAAAAAAATTCTCAATATTATTATTATTGTTCTAAAAATCCATGGTTTTGAATAGTAATTTTCCGAATAAACTATTATTTGAATACAGTCGACTCTCGATAATTTGACACTCCTTAATTTGAAATAAAATCAAAAAAAAAATTTGTGAATAATTGTATTATTATATTTAATTGTTAATACATAATAATAATATAGAAATAATAAATCACGAATTTTGATCAAACTCTTATTTACTTGAGTCCCCCCCTCCCTCTCGTGGTTATTTGAACGCTTGTTATTTTGAACTCTTGTTAATTTGAAAGTTATCTCTGGTCCCTTGAGTTTCAAATTATCAAGAGATGACTGTATATGTTTATTAAAAAAACCATCAATAAGGTGCAGTTACAATCAGTTTTGTAATTAAATTCAAATTAGGTATTAATTATTTTTCAGGATTAAGGAAGGCATGCTACAAGCTTTAGTTAATGAACAAGAAAAATTAGTAAAAAATTCAATTGCTCAGTTTATTGGGATAATAGGAAAACATGAATTTCCCGATAATTCTTGGCCGGAAGTTTTACAGTTTATTCATACTTTAACAAGTAGTGACAACCATTTTGACAAAGAGGTAGATATTGTTGCAAAAGTAAACTGCTTAGTACATCTGTTCATTTTTTAAAAATTACATATTTAGCCAGTAGTTTATTCTCTTAAATTAAAGTTAATTTACAAATTATGAATCATCAATTACTACAGAGTCTATTTAGAATGATGAATCATTTTTCTCTATTTGAGTGTAACAAAATAAACTTAAATTGGATTAAGTAGTATGTTTTTAATTATAAATGAATTTATTATTTTTAACTGAATGTGATTTAAAATAACTTACGTCACTTAATACTTGCATTGTTCCTTTTATGCTCATTCTTGAAAAATTATACAAGGTGCGGCAAAAATCAACTACTATTATTTGGAGTCCTTTTTTTATCCATCCAAAGTCTGTTCTCCGCCTTTTCTTCAGTGATGTTGATTTGGTTCATATCTTTTCCAATCAGATCTTTCCTTCTTGGTTTTGGGAGACCTATTCTTTGTGTTCCTGTGATTTATGCTTCCCTTATGTTAAATATTCTAATAATGGTCGCGGTGGAGGGGCGACCACGCCTCACTCACATGATATCTAACCTAACTTATGTTGATTAAGTTCTCTCTAATTCTTCTCAATATAGTTCCCATCCATATCATTTTACGACTTCTAATATTGGGTAATAATGCCTGGCTCATAGAATAAACCTCTGATTTTCTTGTATTTTCTAAATCAAAATTCTGTTTTCACATACTGGTCCTAACACATTTCTTGTTAACTTATTTTCGAAAGTCAGTTAATGCTATCAAAAAAATCCGCTCACACGAACTTCCTGTTAATCATGCTCAGTGGGGACAGGGCAGATGGGGCAAAAGTTTGGTATACAAGTGACTTTTTTCTGGGTCATATCGCTATGGCAGTGCAGCACCATATGAAGTATACAGCAGCCGAACCTATCTTACCTTGGTGTCAGTGTAGAGATGATTTATTAAAGAAAGAGACCTGTCAAAGGTGTCCACTTTATTCCCAACGAAGCGGATGTCGAGTGCCGTTTTAAACCGAATTGGTTACCATCCAACCAAACCTTTACTTCTTCATCATGATTACATATTCCCGCTCAAGAGTTTACGCGCGAACTTCCTTATTCAGTATCAGGCAGGGTTATTCGGCAACCGTCGTGTTTTTCTGACTTTTTATCCTACTCCAATTGATTTAACCGGTCCCTAAAAATAATAATTCATCTCTACCATCGTTTAACTGACTTTTGTTTGCTGCCGCCGGTATAATCAGTTTCAGTTTACAATTGATAGTACACTTTGTATGCAATGTAATGTTGACTAATTCTTAAAATGTATCAATTAGCATAACCTTAATTATGCTTAAATATTAGGAAGAATAACTTACAATAAATAAAATTTGATTGAAAAACATTTAATCTGTGTCTGTTACAGCTTGGAATGTATACATTATCAATAATGACTGAAATTGCTCAAAGTTCTTACATAGTTCATGCTGAATCTTTTGCTATACTTTTTACCAGTATTATCAATCAACTTGCTGACTTAAAATCAAACCTAGCATACTATACTGTAATTACTATGAAAAATCTCGTTTCTGTGATTGGAGGACACCAGCAGGTTAGTATAATAAATTTTAGTCTTTAACACAAAAAAAAATAAGCACTGTATGTTTAAAAATTGAAATATTATTTGTACTTTCCCTGTTGCCAATGTTTATTAGATTTCCCACAGTTTTTATTAGTTCTTTGTCCATTATAATTAAAATTGCATTTAAATGATAATCAATTTTGAAATACATTTCAGATGATAAATGTGTATCATTCTTTACTGCCAAAAATCCTTCAAGTGATAAATACGATGGCAATCGAGGACGAAAAGAAAGCAGTAGATATGTTTGAGCTTATAGAAGAATTGATTGAATTTGCCGTTAGTGTGGTAGCGCCACATTTGAAATCGATCATTGAAATGTGCCTTCAGTTAGCTAGTAACAGTACGACGCCGAAATCGGTCCAAATTAAAGCCATCGGAGTTGTTGGATGGCTGATAAGGTCCAAAGGAAAGGTTAGTAAATGAGCGATTGATTTAATATTTACAAAATAAGTTTTTTTTGTGTCTGTAGGTCGTTCAGAAAAATAAGCTTGTTGAACAAATAATAGATGTGTTGATTCTTTTGATGGCCCAACAACCCGAAGATGAAGGCAATGAAGAGTATTTTCTGGGAGACCCAGATCAGTTTACTTCTATAACTGCAGCTACACAAACTTTAGATCTGATTGCTCTTCATATTCCAGCAGAAAAAGTGATACCTTATGTACTGACTAAGGTAGAACCAGCTATCCAAGGTAAGGATATACTACAACTGTATTTTATTGAAACTTATCAATAATATGATGTTAAGTGTGTTTTAGAAATAATGTATTTTGTCGTTTTAAGGTGGAGATCTCTATGCACAAAAAGCCGCTTATCTGTCTTTGGCCGTATTAGCCGAAGGTTGTTCTGAATGCATCAGAAGTAAATATTTGGAGCCTTTCTTAAAATGCGTTTGTTCCGCTATACACAATCCGAATGCAGTGGTAAGAAACGCGGCCTTTTTCGCTCTTGGTCAATTTGCAGAGCATTTGCAACCAGAAATTAGTCAATACGCTTCGGAGTTGCTGCCTGTATTATTCGAATGTTTAGGACAGACTTTCATACAAATGGAAGGAGAGAAAAAAGATCCACCCAGTTTGGACCGATTGTTTTATGCTTTGGAAACGTTTTGTGAAAATTTGGATGAAGGGTCAGTGTAGTAAATATTAATAAAAACAAAGTTTTAATTCGCCCTGTATTTTTGTTTAGGTTGTTGCCTTATTTGCCGACGTTAATGGAAAGAGTTTTCGCTGCTTTGGATCCGAATGGGTTTTCTCTTCAATTAAAGAGAGTCGCTTTGAGTACTTTGGGATCGGTAGCTAGCGCAGTGAAAGAAGGACTGATGCCTTATTTTCCAAAAGTCATTGAAATCTTGAAAATCTACATTAATTCAGATCCCAATTCGGAGATCCATCAAATCCAGTGTTACGCCATAGGTATGAAGAAATTGGTGTTTTAATTTTAGATTTTACTTATCAGTTGTACATTTTTAGAGTCTTTGGCGGTGGTAGCACAATTTATAGGACCGGAAAACTTTAGACCGCTCACCGGCGATTGTTTACAACTCGGTTTAAAAATATTGGACGAAACCTCAGATCCTGATATTAATAAAAGTATTTACGCTCTTTTTGCCGCTTTGGCGATTAATATGAAGGAAGAACTCGGTGCCGCTTTGCCGAAAATAGTTAACGAAATGATCGAAAGTATACAGAGTAGTGAAGGAATCGTTGTAAGTGCACTAAATTTTAATACTAAAGTTGCTCTCGTGAAATTTGACACGAAGGTCGTTTTTATTATTTTTCACAATCTAGCAATAAAACCAAACAACAAATTAAGGTGGTTTGTTGATTTTCTAAGTGTCCTTTGCTATGGTATTAACTGTCAAAAAATTAAAATTGTGATTTTGACATATATAAATAGTCATAACACTTTTGTAACATTTTAAACGCATCAGAAAACGAAATTTAATTATTTTTTACAAAACTTGATGATGCAAATTCCTTATTTCACAGATTTTTCCATTTTAAAAAACGCTGCAATTTCTAACCTAATAGGCAAATGTCAAAATTATGTCAGCTATTCAAAACAGTCATACCAACCTACTAAATAAAAAATACAGACATTACTTTTTGTCCAGAGTAGTATTCTTTATGCTAAAAAAAATAATAAAAATATAGAGGATTTTTTAATGTAAGAAAGAAATGTAATATTCTTCCGAGTAATTTCGGTAGTGACTGTTAGCTTTTTCATTATCTTTGGGTTTAAACTTGATTATATCACGTGTCGATGTTTTTTGACTAGCTGTCGCATTTTTTATTTAGTTTGTTGTAGTAACTCCCTGTCTTGTTGTTTGGATTTATGCGTCATTCAGTAATCATAGATTATTGTAGAGCTTCGTGACGAAATACAGAAACTGGTGAAAGATTGTTGTTAAGATAAACCTCTCTGTGAGTTGTTGTCTGTTGCTGGCATTTTATCAATCACATCTTCATTCGGTTGTGCACAGATAAAAATTCAACATTTTCAGTTTCCTAATTTTGTAAGTGTATTTAGACTCACTATGAAGATGAAGATAAAGACGAAATAGATGTTTACGCCGAGCTGTCCGAAGAAGAAGAAGATATCGAAGAAGACATCGACGGTTCTTCGTCTGGAAGCGGCGATTCCGCTCAATGTCGCTATTCCGTAGAAAATTCCTACAACGAAGAAAAAGAACAAGCTTGTTTGTCGCTGCGAGACATCTGCTTAAACACAGGGTGAGAATGTAAATCGTTCTGCAACAAATTAAATATTAATTTGGTGTTTATGTTTTCAGTGCCGTATTTCTTCCCTACATCGAAAAATGTTTTGAAGAAATCTTTAAGCTAATCAATTACCCTCAAGACGATATTCGCAAAGCCGCGGTGGAGGCTCTCTTGCAATTCTGCGTGTCACTTCACAAATACAGCCCGCTGGAAAATAAACAATCCTTGTACAGGGCGTTGCAGATGTTTGTGCCCAAATGCTCGGAACTCATAAGAGCCGATGAAGAAAGAAGCGTCGTTATGGTTTGTTTAGACGCTTACGCCACTCTTTTGGAGGAGGTTAAAGGCGAGGTGTTCATCATTGACGGACACAAAGAGGCTATCATGAATTGTGTCATAGATGTTTTAAACTTAAAAGTGAGTTTGGCCCTTTATAGCTGTCAATATTCTTTTATTACATTGATTTTTTTTGTTATTACAGACAATGTGTCAAGATACGGATTTAGCCGGTCAGACTGAGAACAACGAAGATGACATAGAAGCCGAACAAGATGAACTTTTATTGGAATCCGCTGGCGATGTCATACCGAAATTTTCGGCAGCTGTAAGACCGGATGATTTGGTGGCGTATTTCTCGAGCATATTGCAGCTAATGTCCACTAGAACAGTAAGGAAATTATAAATCACTAGTGGACCCGGCAGACGTTGTCCTTTCCGAACGTTGACTTGCCTGCTTTGGAAATATCGCTATCAATCTCAGCGAACCCGAAAACTATGAATTCGACACTAATATCAGCCATTTTTAAAAGTTTTTATATTCCATCCCCTTCCCACCCCTTTCGTAGGGGTGCTTACAAATTCAAGAATATCACTATCAAACTCAGTGACCCCAAAAACTATTAATTCAAGACTTATATAGGCGATTTTATAGTTTTCATATTCCATCTCCTTCCCACCCCCTTTGTAGGGGTGCTAACAAAATTGGTAATGTCTCTATCAAATTAAGCGACCCCAAAAACTATGAATTCGACTCTAATATCGGCGTTTTTAATAGTTTTTATATTTCATCCCTCTCCTACCTCTTTTGTATGGGTACTAACCTAATTGGGAATGTCACTATCAAACTCAGCGGCTCCGAAGACTATTCATACGACACTAATATCAGCGTTTTTAAATGTTATCCCCTTCGCACCCATTTCGTAGGGGTGCTTAAAAAATTGGAAATTGTCACTATCAAACCCAGCGCCTCAAAGACTATGAATTTGACTCTAATAATAGTCATTTTTATTAGTTTTTTTATATTCCATTCCTTTCCCACCCCCTTTCATTAATCTGTTTGTCACAGGAGCACTCGTCAGTCTAATTTGAAGATTGTCAAAAAATTTCATTAAAATCCGTTAAGCCGTTTTTGAGTTTTAGCGAGACTAACTAACGGCGATTCATTTTTATATTATAGATTATTTTTAAGCTTTCCTTTAGGATTTTTCCCATTATTTTTCGTTTTAAACCACCACTGTGATTTAATGAAAGATAGGTTAGCTCGACGTCCTTTAACACAATAAATTTTAATTTATTCGTGCGAATAATTGCCTACATAATTTTTCACAAATTACTCGCGAAAAACTCACTCAATGAAAGATAGGTTAGCTTAATGTCCTTCAAAAATGTATACATACATACATACATATAGTCACGCCTTTTTCCCGTACGGGTAGGCAGAGACCACTTCCTTCCACGTACTACGGTTCTTACACACATATTTTGCTTCCTCTACTTTCATCAGTGCTCTCATACATGCTCGTCGGTTGTTGGTGCTCTTGACCTGGCCATTCTTCAAAACAATGTTGATCTGATCGAGATATGTTCGCCGAGGTCGACCTCTACCGGCTTCCGTCCATTCACATTCGCCTTATAAATTTGTATCATCAATCTTCCTTCATCCATCCTTTCTACGTGTCCAAACCATCTAAGCATTCCTTTATCTATGTTTTTAACCACATCTTCTTTTCCACCGCAGCGTTCTCTTATCTCACTATTTTTTACTTTATCCAACCGAGTCACTCCGGCTATACTTCTGAGACTACTCATCTCCGCAGCATTAATCCTATTTTCATGCTTCTTCTGGCAAACCCAAAAATGTATACGTATACCCATACACACATTGACTTTTTTTTCTTTTTAAACCATTTCTGTATTAAAGCGAACAAAATAAAAAAAAATCATATAAAACAGTCCATCCATTCTGGAATTTTAGCGAGGCAAACGAACAGCAATTCATTTTTATATATAGATATTGGTCCACTTTTTAAATCAGAGAGAGATAGAGTGAGAAAATGATCGAATGTTTTTTTTAAAATGTTATAGAAGAAGCAACACAGCATCGCTCAAAGATCTTTCGCGTTTGGAACTTTGGCCGAGTGTATGAAATCGTTAAATGTTTACGTGGAAAAGTTCGTTCCTACCCTTTTAAATTTATGGTTTACTGGTGCCAGAGATTCCGCCGACGAAGTGAGGAACAATGCGATTTTTGGTTTGGGAGAAATGATTTTGCATGGGAAAGACAAAGTATTTAGGTAATTTACTGATTATATTATAGTTCGGGAAATCAAATTTATCACAAAAATGAAATAAATGAACACGTAAAAAATATATTTCAGTCATTATCCTGAAGTATTGCAAGCTCTATCGACAGCTGTTTCGAAAGAGACGCATTCTGGTACTTTGGACAACATTTGCGGTGCTTTAGCTAAGATGATCACCGTTAATCCGAACGGTATACCATTAGAACAAGTAAGTAATCGTCATTATTTATCAGGTACCAAGTTTTATAATAACAAAATCTATGCTGTACACTTTTACAAAGCGTTGAAAAGTTCCATTTTTGGCATGTACACCCACAAATAAAAATCGACAGACGCTCATCTATTAGCGAACTCGGCGTGGTTAGGTTTTTAGAACCGAAAAAGTAAAAAGAATTAATTTGGACGCCAGGATTTTACCCTCTAACGAAAGCCTAACCTTTTAACTTTCTTTTCCCATAAACTCAATCAAAAATGGGGGTTCGTGTAGTAACAAAACTTTCACTCTGTCTTAAAGAAAAAAATATTTATTAAATAATGGATAAAATTATAAAAAGATAACTTGGGTTTCTTTGCGGTACCACTTTAGTATTGCCAAGGCGTCTAGTAGATCAAGTGAACACATTTTATGATTTTTTATTTAAATAAAAGGATATTTTTGTACTTTAGCCCTTCACAAGTATCTGTATCAAGACGAAATATAATTAATTCTCCTATATATTTCTACTTGACTAGGGCCAATTAGCGAATGAAATGATGTTGGTGTTCACATTCCTCATTCTTAATTGTCTTGCATTATTTGTTAAAATAGCACTTTATGATAGCATTTTATGATTTATTTTATAAAAGAAATTTTTTGTGTCTTACCCCTTCATAAGTGTCTGTATTGTAAATCGGGACGAAATAAAATTTACGATCACCCGCTGGCTGAAGTCCCAGTTTTGTACATCGACTAATCAGTCATTCTTGGTCATTAGTTTAAAGCTTTTAGATACTATACCGACGATTGTCGCATTTGTTTATGTAAGATCTGTATTGACCTAATCGTGTTCTTGAAGTCACAGCAGTATAATTATTTTTAAATTTTACCAATCTTGAAGTATTGTTTCTTTATCTGGATATTTCTTCTTTTTATTTCCTAAGCTGATTGATTCCATCCATAACTCTATTCGCCCATTAAAAAAATAAAGTCTTGCAAGAATTCCTTCAATTTTTCAAACTCTGGAATACTAACAATAAACCAAACTCATCATTTTAGATATGCTTGAGCATTGTCTACTTTTATGATATCGTTTAAAATAAGAGTGAGTTTTGAAATATAGGGACAAATAGTTTAATGGGCTACAATAAATATTTTTTAGGTACTTCCTGCATTTTTGCAAAAACTTCCTCTAAGGGACGATTTTCAAGAAAACGAAGCAATAATTAAATGTTTTTATTCGTTATACCAACAGGGAAACCCTATTTTGAAGCAACACTTGGTGGATGTTATTAAAATTTTAGTGTTGGTATATTATAAAGGTCAAACACCAAATGATGGTAAGTACTACAGTTGGGTTTTGTTAAAACTATTTAAATTAAGGTAAAACTTTTTTGAGCAATAAATGTGACAAAATAAAGCAACGAAGAACAAAATTTCTCGGATGATAAATTTATAAACGAATTAATTTGCCGTTTTTTTTTTGTTTTTCAGAAATTAAGAGTTTATTAGCCGAGTTCTTAAAAACAATTAATCAAGATTTTCCTCAAGAATTGGCGAACTCCTTATCTTCCCTAGATTCAACTGCAACAGAATCATTACAAAAACTTTTATCATCCCAAATTTAAAAAAAAAATTAATAAATATAAGAAAGTTACTGGTAAATTACTCTATATTTTGTTGTGTTGGCTTTTGTGCTTTTTACAAACACAAAAAATGAATGATTCATATTTTTAAGCATATTTATTTATAAAAGTTCGTTTTTATTTTCTGACTAACGTTTATGTGAATGCCAAATTGCAAATATCTAAAGAAAATTATTGTTATTTTTAATACAGGGTGAAAATGAAACCAACTACACATTTTCGAGAAACCAGAAACATATCTTTAAATTAAGTTCTACTCTGGTAATCATCATCATCTCTTATTTGGGCAGAAAAATCCTGATATTTGATTTACGTCACTTGTATATCTGTTTGCCTAGAAGACAAGTAAACAAACATAGATAGAAATTTTTACTTGCAGGCTCTCCCCCATAAGTATAGTTTATCTAGCTTCGTGTAGATTAATTGGATCATTTGATGTCTACTTTAGGCCCCTAAGTGTATTGTTTCGTTGTGATTTAGTAGTAGTTCAAATGTATCAGAAACATTAAAATAAAAAACGATCCAAAACTAACTCCATTGATGAAACTAGATTGAGTAAAGAAAAAAATTGCTGTATAGGACTAAAATTAATGATGGACGGTATATCCTTTCATATCGTAAACTTTTGATGTGAACTGGAATACCCATTGTACGTAGTTGATGTGTACCATTTCTAATATGTAATTATTCCGAAAGCATAAGTTTCCAATTTTAAAACTATTTAGATCCAGTTTCCTGCATTGTTTTTAGGTCATCTATATACCTTGATAAAGGTATTTCTGAATAGGATTCCATTTACTGTAACACCCAGCCTTATATTAAATTTTTTCGAGAAATTTACACTTCATTCAGTGTATCTGTAAAGATTATGTAAAAAAGCGCCATTGTATAAAAAAGCAGGCCTTTTTGTATGGCCCAAAATCGATTACAATTTCCTTTTCGTAACCTGGTACTTTTTAAAAAATATTTGCACGATCTTGTAAATCTGTAATTATTATCTGTCTGATCAAATTTTTGTTTGCACCCTGTACGTTTTTTGATATTAGCATTGTTAATTTTACCTTATTGTGATAGTTAATCTTAGAGAGTTTATTCTACACATTTTTAAGAGCGATATAAATTTTAATTAAAAAGAAAAAGAAAAAAAACTGCGCACATCACAATATAGCTAAAATTGTGTGCAATACGTTAACTGATATCTCTAAAGTCTGATAAATTAGTGGAATAAATTAAAAATGGTTTTTATATTTGAATTAGTTAAGATATTTGAATTTTGGTCAATTTTTCATTGTGGCATATGTGCCTTTGTTATTTTTATATTGAATTTAATATATAAGTTAATGTAAAAATGTCTTTTTATCTTAAACCTCGTGCGCTCCTGCGTTTAGAGTGTAGCAATCGGGGGTTTATACTTGGCCTTTTCCTACATGGGAGAAATGATTACTCAACTTCGATATAGTGGACTGGAAGTAATCACAATTTGGCAGGTTTTTATTTAACACAAAATAAGGTATTTCTATCTTCAAAAACACAATGCACTTGTACCGACTTGTGAATTACTGCAAGCAATGAAATTAATTCAAAGTCGTGGAAAAATAGGGAGTTCAAACTAACTAATGAAAGGAAACTGAACAAATACAACTTATTGCAAGTAGCAAGCGAGATTTAATCGCCGTGGAAAAAGAAACTGTATGACAGCCGCTCACTACGACTGTGGGAACAATAATACTGCTGAACGACCGTCGTTTTCGACGGTCGGAGGAATACTACTCTACTATTGCGGTTTTAAGACATTGGCGTCGTAAAGGATTAAAATTAGAATAAATAAAATTTAAAAAGAAGAGTGAGATGTGATCACAACACAGAGTAATTGTAACCTAACTACAGTCACATCAGTCGACATGCGTTGACACGTTAGAGCAAATGTGGTGTTATATATTATAATGCCACAAGTTTTAGATAGGTACACATTTTCTAATGGAGATTTCGACGAGGTTGTGTGCTTTACTCGGTTTAGGTTTGAGATTAAAATTCCATTTAGGTTGGTAATTAATATATTTTAAATAAAAATTGATACGGTGGTAAACAAATAGTTTTGTTGACTTTTTGCGAGCAGCGTGTATCTATCTCCTCGTTTTGTACAGTAAATAATAATTACAAAATATTAACTGCACGCAAAATGTCCGTCCCCTGGCCCAATTTGTATTGACAACGGAAATCCCAACATATTTTTCACTTTTAATACAAACATATTTAGTAGTAGTTCAAATGTACCTACCAGAAACATTAACATAGAAAGCGATCCGAAACTAACTCCACTGATAAAACTGGCATTTTTTTCTACCAATCAGTTTGAGTATACGAATTTAAACAGTGGGAAAAAATTGCTGCATAGGATAAAAAATTAATTATTGACGGTGAAAATTTATTCTAAAAAGTAGATTTTAACGTGTTGGATATTCTTACATAAAAGTCTTTTTTATGTATAAAAAATAAACAGGATCCTGTTATTTTTCCTTTTAAACTCGATCTTTTGGAACGAAGTTCCTTATCGCACGGTACGGGCTAGGCGAAAAAAGTGTAAGATTTATGTGTAAGATTTTTTCCGTCACGAAACAGCAGTTGCAAAAATAACGCGCACGCGCGTTCTGTTGTAGAGGAGAGGAGACGCGTAGCATAGAAATACTTGTAACGTGACGTCTATTTGTGTAGTCCACGTGTTTGTCAAAATGACAATTGCAAAAATAACGCGCATGCGCGTTCTGTTGTACAATGCCTAAAAATTCAAAAACAAGCGTGAGAGAAAATATAATACGTTTATCAATAATAATATACTACGAAAGAAACTTCGTTCCAACTAAGTGTCCCACGACACACGCACTTTTTTTTACTTTCTTTTTAATAAATAGTACAAATATATGATACGGTTATTAACTTGTTTCTGATGTAAAGTACCAAAAATATTTTAAAAATAATGATAGTCCTTGCATTATAAAAATGTTGAAATGAACAGAATGTATTATTTTTACAAAAAGTTTTGCATTACAAAAAGAAAATCCAAATTTTTAACGGATTTTATGTTTTTAATCTAAAACAAGACCAAGCAAGTCACATAATAATTAAAAAGGGAATTATGATAACTTTTATTGTTGAAAAGTTAAGTTACCATTATATTGGGAAAAACTGATTGTTGCATATGAATCCATTTGAATTTGCCTTAAAAGTGAAAGGTTTGGGATATTCTGATGTCTTTGGCCACATTACATTAAAATTGTACATAATTTATTTATTGAGTACATTGTTGCTGTTCTAAACAGATATACAACATAAAAACCGTTTAAAACATTAATATTGTACAACATACGATGATGATAAGTAGTACAGGCTTATTTAATTTTGGATTTTTAAGTACTCTTTCTCTACTAATGTTTTTATTAGATCCCAATGAGCATACATTATATTTTAACACTTTGTCTGCAGACTTTAATTTGGAACAACATTAATAGAGACTTCGTTATTCAAATTAGAATGATTTCGTTTTCGATTATTGTCAAAAGTGTTTCGGAAACACCATTCTACCAAAAAGCTATTTATTTGCTATCCTTTGGAAAATTGGCAAGCAAAATATTTCTACATTGTCAAATGTTGAAAAATCTTGTTCTACTTTCTTAATCAGCACATTTTAGCTGAATACAACTTTTAATTAAAAATATCTAAAAAAGTTCACTAGTTTGTAAAAAGTTGGTCCATCAAAGTTTTAGCGGTAGGATTTTACGCAATCTAACTACCAAGAGGAAACGAAAGTTTTGTTGTATGAAGAACTGATCAAAGTGTGAAATTCTGGAAGTAACATTAAAAATTTAGGATGATTCTATGGGTAAATGTAACACCAGCTATTTTGCAGATATCGTTGGATATTTCGTTGTTCGTATGGTATGGTAGTTTGAGACCTTTTTAAAAAGCGTGTCCACAATCATTTCCTTTCTATAATCCCTTCCCCTTCTAATAGTCGCAGTGCGGGCCGTCCGCGGCCCACACGATAGGTCTACCCTTTTTGCGACTATTTTCATAAAAAAAAAAAAAAGGAATGTGGATGAGATGAATTTGGTTGCTGTCATTTTGGGAGGTCCTTAGACGAGATATTGTTTTATGACATCTGGAAAGGGTAACCGCTTTAGTTGTAAAGAATTGGAATGCAAGTGTCAGCGGCAACAAAACAATGACATTATTGTTGTTGCAAAAAAGGTCGAGTTTTGAAGCGTACCAAACACGGTTTTTGCTTATCCTCGAAAGATTTTGATTTCTGGTCACATAACTCAATTATTTTATGTTATTTTTTAAAAAATCAGTCTTTCAACACCTTCGTACTTATTGTAATTGAACAATTTTCCAGAGAGGTAAAACATTGCGAAATTGTTGGTCATCGTAGAAATACCTCTATCGAAATAAATTGAGTAGCAAAATGGAAGGAATACGTTAACATTTAAATTCGATCATGTTTACTTGTGACCCTTTTTTTTTTCGAATATTCTGTACTTTCTAGGATTGGTCGAAAGGTGAAACTGACACAAAACAATGATTCAGGCAATCTTAATTTTAAAATAATTTCCACGATACTTTTTTTGGCTTTGGATTAATATCTTTTAGCCACACCCACTTGCGTTAATTTTATACCTCATAGGTAGTAATTTTACGAACTCTATGATCACAGAAAACTAAAGTGATGATCATCGACAGATGCAGAAATAACCAACCGTAGAAACGAAATTTAGCAGGATATGAAGTGGTGAGTCGTTTCAACTACTTTGGCCCTGTTGTCACAAACAGCGGAGGGTACGAAGAAGAAATACGCAGACGTCTTATAATGGCCAGATCAGCAACGGCCAAGATTATTAAAATCTGTAAAGATAATGACACCAAAATACACCTGTTACGATCACTTGTCTTTCCTATCGCCTCTTATGCGGCAGAAATCTGGACCATCAAAATGTTTAATGTACAACGTATAATGGCTTTTGTGACATATGGGTGTATCGCAGAATGATGCGCATACCCTGGACAGCACACCGCACAAATATCTCAATATTAACAGAACTCAACATCACCACTAGATTAACCACAACTATTAACCAAAGCATGTTGAGATATTTTGGACATATAACTAGACAAAGGGAAGGTATGGAGAGATTAGTAGTTGAAGGCAAAGTAGAGGGTAATAGAACTCGAGGAAGATCACCACTGAGATGGGCAGATCAAATAAAAAGTATTACCGGGTACTCTCTCCCTGAAGCAGCACATCACGCCCATGAAATAGAAGAATGGACAATAACCATAAATCGAATAACATAACGTCAACACAACCTTACGAAGGATAAAGGACAGAGGAGGAGGATGATCAAGTCATATATCTCTCACTAGTATGAAATTGCCAGTTTGGTTGTCCAAGTTTTTACCGGGGATTTCAATTAAAAAAAAGATGATTCAGGTCAGCAATTTCATTATACATACTGACAGAGCGGTGATTCACGAATCCCAATTTTGTGCAAGTGAACGGGAAAGCATTCATGAATTATTTTGTGTTGTGTGATGATGTGGAGTACTTTTTGGGAACATCGAACGGAATTATATGGTGATTCTATTTGGGAAGTTCCTTATGGATTAAGAAGTAAGGGTTAGTGGTCTTACCATCTATTTCTGACCATTTTTCGTTCCATTCCTTAACCATATTCTACAAAATTCCAAAATTCGTCTATTCTTAGTTGGTATTAATGTATTTTTAATACTCTCTTTGAAAAATGTTGACCGGTTACTTAATAAAATTTATTCAGTGCTTTCATTAAAATCGATTAGAACCAGTCAAATTTTTTAAATATTAAGGTGTTACTGGTGATTTTTAAAGACTAAACATTATGTTTAAAAGTAGAGTTTACGTTACTTGTAGTCAAGGCCACTTTTCGACAGATAGATAGAATCTCAAGCTTTGACGTCACATGTACGTCACTCTTTCTATCGTTGTCAAGCTGAAACGTCACGTGCACGATACCCATAGGATGTATAATTTGGTAACAAATGGCACAAATGACAGTAAAATAAGTAAATTTAAACGTTTTGTACTAAAGACACTCTCTCGTAGAACAAAGGAATAAAAGTAATGCTACTGCAGCTACAAATTTAAGTATTGTTGTGTCGTTGTTTTAGTTATTTTGAATAACATAAAAAGTACTTAAAATCCAAAAGACTGTCGTACTTGCACCTATGATATCCTGTTATTTTTTTATAGAAAAAAAAACAGACATTATTCCTAAAATTAACATGAACAAAGTCTTCATCACAGATTTACTATAATTATTCCTAAAATGTATAATATATTACGAGAATATTAAAAAATCTGTACAAGTTACTTTACAACCCTAACATAGTTATAAAATAAAACAATTTTTTTTCATAACAAAACCTAACGAAGTTCTCAAAATAATTATTTCTACGGATTGACCCTACAGAATAAAAAAACCAAAAAAAAACGATTATCGCCGGTGTAAAAAATCCCATTAAGCGATTGGACGATCCTCGACAATTTCGGTATGTACGTCGAAATTGAAAAATCTCCCAAAATCATGCTGAAATTTATAATCCTTATATTTAGAAATATATTAGAGCATAGTATTCTGCAGAAGCAGCCATTCAACTGGTAAATTTATTTTCAAATTTGATAGGTATTGCAATCTACACATCTAAATTTTAAAAATGACTAAAAATTAACTGCATACATTAAAAACAGAGTTTCAACTTGGGAATTGTTAACAAATTAATAAATTTATTGAAAAGTACAAAATTGTAAATTTAATGATCAACCACATAACGTACATTTCACCTGTAAAATTTAAACAATCGAAAATAAAATGTTAATTCACCTGCAAAATTTCAAAATAGACTTTTAACTTTAACATTGCTCGTACATTTTCAAAATGTATTAGGAACACTAAAATCTACAAATGTAAATTTTAAAGATAACTGTAAAACTATAAAAATTAACTGCAAACTTGTTTAGTAAAAACAATTATTTGACTTAGGTATTGCTGGAAAATTATAAATTTATTAAAAAAATGAAGTGTAAATTTAATGATCGACCATAAAATGTAAAATTCAGCGGCTAAATTAAAAAATAATAAAAGTTTTAACTCCAAAATTTCTGTCATTTTTTAAAAAGAATAGGGAGCACTAAAATCTACAAATGTAAATTTTAAAGATAACTGTAAAAATTAAACTGCAAAATGTAAAAAATTAAGTGCATAATCATTTAGTAAAAATGATGTTTTAATTTGGGCATAGCTGGAAAATTATTAAATTTGTTGAAAAAATAACGTGTAAAAATGTAAATTTAATGATCCGACATTAAAGTGTAAAATTCATAATTAACTTTTACCTTCATTTCTCGTAAATTTTTAAAAATTTTTGGGTGCACTAAAATCTACAAATGTAATTTTTAAAGATAACTGCAAAATATACAAATCAACTTCATACTTGTGTAGTAAAAACAATGCTTTAACTTGTGTATTGCTGGAAAATTATTAAACCATAAAATGTAAAAAAATTCACTGGCTAAATTAAAAAAAAAACCTTTAACTCAAACATTTCTCGTCATTTTTTAAAATGAATAGGGAGCACTAAAATCTGCAAATGTAAATTTTAAAGATAACCGTAAAAATTAAACTGCAAAATGTAAACAAAATTAACTGCATAATCATTTAGTAAAAATGTTTTAACTTGGGTATAGCTAGCAAATTATTAAATTTGTTGGAAAAATAAAATGTAATAATGTAAATTTAATGATCAGACATAAGTGTAAAATTCACCAACTAATATTAGAAATAATAAACTTTTAACTTCATTTCTCGTAAATTTTTAAAGATAACTGTAAAAATTTAACTACAAAATATAAAAATCAACTTCATACTCGTGTAGTAAAAACAATGCTCCAACTTGTGTATTGCTCGAAAATTATTGAATTTGTTAAATAAATAAAGGTAGAAATGTAAATTTAATGATCGATATTAAAATGTAAAATTTAACGGCTAAATTTAAAAATAATAAACTTTTTACTTCAACATATCTTGTAAATTTTCAAGATGTATTGGGAGCACTAAAATCTACAAATGTAAATTTTAAAAAGGGGTGTAAAAATTAAAATACAAAATGTAAAAATATACTGCATAATCGTTTGGTAAAAATAATGTTTCAATTTGTGTATTGCTGGAAAATTATTAAATTTATTGGAAAATATAGTGCAAAAATGTAAATAATTTTATGATCGACATAAAAATTGTAAAATTCAACATCTAAATTAAAAAATATTAAACTTATTACTTCCACATTTCTCGTAAATTTTAAAATATATTGGGAGCACTAAATTTTACAAATATAAATTTATTAGAAAAATGAAGTGTAAAAATTTAAATTTAATGATCGACCATAAAATGTAAAATTCACTGGCAAAATTTAAAAATAAATAAATTTGTAGTCCATTTTTAAATGTATCTAACTACAGTTAGAGATCGCATGCAGCAGGCTCTCAACTTGGTTACAAGATGGACGGACTTGCAGGGACTAAACGTCAACCATAGTAGCATTCACCCAACAGAGTGCCTGGGACCCATACGACTTCGAGGGGAGGACATGCAGATAAAGGAGGAAGTCAAATATCTAGGAGTAACTCTTGAATCTAAGCTGACCTGGAACCAGCATCTCGAAAAAACAATCAAAAAGCGGTGACCTCACTAGTGACGGTCAGACGTTCTTTTGGAAAAAAAATGGGGGCTAAAACCACGTTAACTGCACTGGCTGTACAATATGGTAGTTATGCCTTCTATTACATACGCCTCTATGATATGGTGGCCCAAATCACAACAAAGAGGGGCCATAACAAGATTGGGTAAGGTGCAAAAACTTGCCTGTATTGGAATCACAGGGGCATTTAAATTAACACCAACTGCAGCTACTGAGGCACTCCTGTGGCGAGGATTGGTGCCTCCAGACTGCAGAACACACACAACAACCTGAACGTTGGAACAGGACATATGAGTATCGTGAGAATTGTGATCGGGAAAGCGTTGAAAATGAGGATGGACCACATTCAGAAACTGTACTGCTTCAATGACCAATTCAAGGTGCTGATACCAGACAGAACTGAGTGGGACGGATCCCAGCTCAAGGGCATTCTACAGGGGAAAATTTGGTATACAGATGGATCCAATACTAAGAATGGGGCGGGTGTTATCCAGAAACCCAAGCACTGGCATCAGCTATTTGTTGGGCACTCAAACTATCGTATTTCAGGCAGAGGTGTATGCCATTCTTCAGAGAACAATTGGAGGAATGTTGAAAACGAGCATATTAACATCCTGTCAGACAGTAAAACGGCACTTAAGGCCTTGTACAGCAAGGAAGTGATGTCCAAACTGGTAAGGGACTGCAAAGAAGAACTAAAAACGCTCGCAGACCGTTATCACGTCAAACTGATATGGGTTCCAGGGCACCAGGGAATAGCAGGTAATAAGAAAGCAGGCGAACTTGCAAGAAGAGGTTCGGAAACTCTCCCAAACCAAGGGCAGATGACAGTAAGAGTGTCTGTAAAAGACTGGATTGTGGAAAAACACAAAAACTACTGGGAAAGCATAAAAGGAAACAAACACGGAAAAGAACCGTGCCATAAAAGAACAGCAGAACTGTTAACGATGAACAGGAATCACTACGGAGCTCCTGATCGGTCACGCACCAGTGAAGGAGCACCTCAACAAAATGGGACTGTATAATGGAGACCTGATTTGCAGTATGTGCGGCAAGGATCCGGAAATTGGAGAAATTTGAGATAATTCATGACAGACAATTTGGATTTCGACAACTTTGGTCTACTGGAGATTTGCTGGCTTATGTTACTCAGCTCTGGACAAACTCTATTAAGAGGTTTGGTAAATCCCGTGAAATAGCCTTGTATATATCTAAAGCGTTTGACCGCAAAGTAAATTATCTGCCTATGGTTTCCTAACCAAACTGCGCCAATGGCTCTTGAGCTTTATGCAAGATCGCTTCTTACATGTGGTAGTTGACGGTATTTCTTCTGATGCGTTAAAAACCAATGCCGGGGTCCCGCAGGGTTCCATCTTGTCCCCCATCCTATTTCTTTTACATATCAACGACCTCTTGAAAACCACCACGAACCCCATTTACAGTTTTGCAGACGACAGCACACTTGTATCAACTTTCACATCCTATAGATCACTTTCGGTGAATGATACAAATAGACTCGGGCAGGAACAGTAATCGTCGAGTGGGGAACCAACAATCTTGTTCAGTTTAACGCCCAGAAAACAAAAAGCGCCACATTTTCCAAAAAAGTGAAATCTTTAAATCATTCCATTACAATGTCCGGAAATACCCTTGAATCAAATCCATCCATCTCGATTTTGGGAGTCACGGTGTCTAATATGTCTCGGCATGACCATGTGGCTAACGTCGCAAAGTCAGCAAGCCAGAGGCTAGGTTTTCTGTGGAAAGCTCGAAAGTTTTTTACTCCTGATCAACTGTTGACCACGTACAAGGCTCAAATCCGACCTCTATTGGAGTATTGCTCGCACATTTGGGGTTCAGCACCAAGGCATTCTCTTCGTTTTCTTGTATCACCACTGGCCACATTCGGCCGAAAAACTCGGCACGCTGATCAGTCTCACCCATTTACTCTTAAGATTGACACTACAAGTACCAATCAAAAATCCTTCTTTTACGGGGCCTCTACGGAATGAAACAAGCTTCCAACAAAAAAACAGTAAAACACATCTGGAGACCAGCACAGAACTTGTACAATGTACGAAAGTTTTTAATGAGTAGACATGATACAGTCGGTGGAGTCTCACAGTATTGAGCTTTCAGGCTCATAACTTCTCTATTCACCTCAACAAAACAAAAACTGTATTGGAAGCACTAAAATCTACAAATGTAAAGTTGAATGAGGGCTGTAAAAATTAAACTACAAAATGTAAAAATTAACTGCATACTCGAGTAGTAAAAACAATGTTTTAACTTGGGTATTGCTGGCAAATTATCAAATTTATTGGAAAAATAAAATGTAAAAATGTAAATTAAATGATCGACCATAAAATGTAAAATTTACCTGCTGTATTTAAGAATAATAAACTTTGAACTTCTAAATAACTGGTAAACTTTTAAAACGTATTAGAGCGCTAAAATTTTTAATGTAAATTTGCAGATAGTCTTAAAAATAAATCGTAAAAATCAACTGTTAATTATAAAAATATTCTGCAAATTAAATGGGTAACTTGGGTACTGCTTTCAAATTTGTAATATTTTGGACAATAACATATAAAAGTGTAAATTTAAAGTCGGTTGTAAAATGTAAAAATAACGTTGATCTATTAAATGTAAAAATAATTTTTTAACTTCGACATACAAAATTGACAGTACTCACACACACAAAATGGTGAGCTTACAAAAATTCTATAAATACACATTTATGATTTAATTGGATTGTTACTTTTGCATTTTAAAATTCACAATACGTTTAATCAAATTCAGACTTATAAACAGGGTAATTCCAAATTACGAATTTTATATCAGAATTCGTGTTCAGTCACTATCGCAAAAATTTTTCATTATAAGCTTCAACTTAAACTTAAATTTTTAAAATTTAAAACAACAGAACTATAAGCAAATCTTATACAAGACGAAACCATTTTACGTGCACTAATTCAAACAAATTATGGTTAATGAACTACCAAGTCTTCAAAGAGATCACTTATTTTTTTTTAAATTTAGTATAGTGCATGTAAAAGTTCGTGTTTTTCCGAAAAAATAACAATACGGTAGCATCGGCGAAATTTTTGTAAAAAAGAACACGCGAAAGCAGTGCACGTTTTTTCTTTTTCCTCCAACGAGTATCCAAAAAAACGTCGGAAATTGGATGCTCGGTACGATAGATACAAAACAAAATAAACTCAAAATAGTATTTTTTTTTATCTTCCAGAGTCAATTCGCGTCCACACTGTTTCATATAAATATAACACTAAATAACATTGTCCACGACTAATGTTCTAATGCTTGCATAATGTTCTTTCAGGTATGGCTCTAGTAAATCTTTCAGTCTTCCAATTCGTGGATAAAATTTATTCTTAAATTCTTTTTTCACAATTTCCTACAAATTATGGCGCAGTAGCTGTTCATGTTGATATTTTGGTGTCTCAGGATCTTTCTGCAAAAAACAAAGATGGTCTTATTTCAAATAAGATCCTAACTCATTTTCATCTAAAACAACTAAAAGCAAATGTAAATTTAAACATTTCATGGGGCTATTTCAAAGAAATTAAAATAGCTACAAGTTGTTGATACTGCAGATTTTTTATATATTGTTACGATAATACGTCCCAGTTCTAGCCGAGGCGGTATCGTCCACACAAGACGAACAAGTCTACGTAAAAGAAGGAAAGGATGCAAGTTACAGAAAATGTGCGTAGAGGTTAAAAAAGCAGTGTCAGAAAAGAAGAAAGACTGGCTGGATTGGCTGGCTACAAAAGCCAATTAAAGAACGCAAAAGGCAACGATTGAGGATGTAAACAAGGCAAAGCATAAGTATAAGGTTAAAAGGTGTGGCAAAAGAGGTTGTGACAAGAAAGAATGAAAGTGATAAAGATAAATTTGATAGGTTATCTGACGATTTCCAAAACAACATTAAACTCTTCTGGAAGTCCATAAAAACAGCCAGAGGTAATAATACTACCTCGCAACTGGAAAAAATCAGAAACCAGGATGGTAGTATGGTAAAAGGAGAGAAATGCGTTTAAAAGAGATGGAAGGAATACTTCGAAAGTTTATTCGAGAAACAGGATACACAAGTACAGGCCCCATTCAAAGACATGATTGAAAGTTGTCATGAAAGTTAAATTAGTACGACAGAAATTGTGGAAGCGTTGAACAGTATGAAATTGGGTAAAGCTGCTGGGTACGACAGGATAACAGTTGAAATGCTGAAGGCTGGACAAAAGTTAGTAGCTAGTTTGCTGTGACGCCATTTTGAACTTTGTTGGAGGAGTGGTAGCGTACCAGACGACTGGTGCAAGGCCGTTATCGTGCCGCTTTACAAGGAAAAAGGTTCGCAGCAGAACTGTAAAAACTACCGAGGTATTAGTTTACTCAGCATAGACAGCAAACTGTATACAAAGATATTAATTAAAAGAGTAACGAATGAAACTAAGAAAATTATATGAGATGTGCAAGCAAGATATAAAATAGGAAGGAGATGTATGGATCAGGTCTTTTCATTACGAGGTATAGTCGAAAAATGTTTGGCTAGAAGTCAGAAGGTCTATTGCGCTTTTATAGACTTGGAAAGGGCCTATGACAGAGTGGTGAAGAGTGAATTATGGTCGACACTGTCTATGTATGGGGTGAGCGGTAGTTTAATACGAGCACTGAAATCACTTAACGAGGATTCCACTGCTTGTGTCACGATAAACGGAGCTTGCACGGACTGGTTTAACATCGAAAAAGGTGTAAGTCAGGGATGTGTGGCTTCGCCATGGCTGTTTAACTTATTCACATACAATTGTTTTAAATATTTGAAGTTTTAAATATTTGAAAGAAAGTGCGTATGGATTAAAAATGAATGATTTGATTGTCAAATGCCTTTTTTACGCCGATGATCAAGCCACATTAGCGTCATCTGAAAAGGAGTTGCAGGCAATGGTTAATGTTATGCATGATGCACTGAAAATAAAAGGGATGAAAATAAATGTAAGCAAAACAAACGTAATGGTTTTTGAAAGAGAAGAAAGCATGACAAACTGTGAAGTTCTGATTAAGGGATAAAGAGTAGAACAAGTAAATGAGTTTACATACTTGGGTTTAAAGTTTACAAGAGATGGAAAGTATGACAGTGACATTGAGCGGAAGATGTTGGCAGGAAAACAAATGAATGGGGCACTGCATAGCTTTATGAACAGCCAGAAATTGTCAAAAAAGGCACGTCTCGCTGGGAATAGAGGAGTGTTGGTTCCTACACTTATGTAAGGCAGTAAATATTGGGTTTGGCAGAAGAAGCATGAAAATAGGATTAATGCTGCGGAGATGAGTAGTCTGAGAAGTATAGGCGGAGTGACTCGGTTGGATAAAGTGAAGAATAGTGAGATAAGGGAACGTTGTGGTGTAAAAGATAGATAAAAGAATGTTTAGATGGTTTGGACACGTAGAAAGGATGGATGAAGGAAGATTGACGAAAAAATTTATAATGCGAGTGCGAATGGACAAGTCGGTAGAGGTCGACCTCGGCGAACATATCTCGATCAGATCAACATTGTTTTGAAGAAAGTCCAGATCAAGAGAAGAAAGCATGACAAACTGTAAAGTTCTTATTAAGGGGGTAAGAGAGGAACAAGTTAATGAATTTGTGTAGATGGGTTTAAAGTTTACGAGAGATGAAAAGTATGACAGTGACATTGAGCAATGGGTGTTAGCAGAAAAATAGATGAATGGGGCACTGTATAGCTTTATGAACAGCTAAAAGGTGTCAAAAAGGCATGTCTAACTGTACATAGAGGTGTGTTGGCTCCTACACTTAGGTATGGTAGTGAATGTTGGGTTTGGCAGAAGAATCATAAAAATAGGATTAATGCTGCGAAGATGAGTAGTCTGAGAAGTATAGCCGGAGTGACTCGGTTGGATAAAGTAAAAAAAGTGAGATAAGAGAACGCTGTGGTGTAAAAGAAGATGTGGTTACAAAGATAGATAAAGGAATGCTTAGATGGATTGGACACGTAGAAAGGATAGATGAAGGAAGATTGACGAAACAGATTTATGAGGCGAGTGTGAATGGACAAGTCGGTAGAGGTCGACCTCGGCGAACATATCTTGATCAGATCAACATGGTTTTGAAGAAAGTACAGGTCAACAGTTCCATCAACCGACGGGCATGTATGAGAGCACTGATGAAAGTAGAGGAAGCAAAAGATGTGTGTAAAAACCGTAGCAAGTGGAAGGAAGTATTCTCCGCCGACCACTACAAGAAAAAAGCGTGACTATATGTGTGTATGTATGTAGGACGAATAAAATTCCTTATGCGGCATCAAAAACGCGAATGATTAATGGCCGCTGCATAATTGAAGGCGTCTATAAGGGTCAAACAAATTCGGTAATAACGAAAGGGAATTCTCTCGCACTTTCGAGTTATAAATTGTAGGTATATAAAAAGACAGCGGTCGCGAAAGTTTTTAATTTTAGTTTTGAAGTAATTATAAAGTGTTATAAAGAGATTGTAATTGTTCAAGAGATTTATGAAGTAAGAAATTATTGTACAAAAATATTAGAATAAATTGTTTAATTGTTGTACGGAGTTTTTAAAATAATCGAACCCAAGAGTAAATTCCGTAACAATATTATAAATTGGTACCTGTGTAGTATCAAACAAATATAAAAAGCACAAAAAGAGCAGATACTTACAACAGTAAGAGCTTGTACTTTAGTTGCGGGTATCAAGCAGACTGGAAGTACAAATAATAAGTGCAAATATCAATGCAAATGTAAACATACAGCTGTGAATATTGTTTCACACATACATTTATTTTATGAATATTGTTGCGGATATTAATAGATGTAAAATATAAATTTGCAGATACTTAAACAGCTATTAATTATTGCTAGCCATCACTGCGAACATTAACGTCAATATTAAGGTATTTTTTCTTTTTAATATTTAGGCATCTCAGATAAATTCGTATACTCGTATGTGTAATATTAAAAAAAATATGAAAACCACAAAAATGGTGAGTACATACAATAAGAAAAAGCCTAAATTTCGTTGCAGATATTAATAAATGTAAGATATACATTTGCAGAAATAAAAACAGCTTGTTAGTCATCAAAATGCGGATATTAACGTCGAAATTAAGATATTTTTTTCTTTTTAGTATTCAAGCATTAATACATAAAATTACAAAAAATATGATAATCACAAAAATGGTGGACCCATACAATAATAAGAAGCGTGTACTTTAGTTGGAGACATAAAATTAATGCAATATATTATTTCATTTAGAGTGGCTACATGCACAAAGTACAGTAAATATGGCATGATAAACCAACCAACGAAAATAAACACAAATATGAAACATTTGCTTTGTAAATATACAATGGTGATAAATAATAATAAACAATCGGCATTTGATTAATGCATTTTAAGTGGATACTTGAAACATTTGTTTTGTACACTCTAGCTGTGAATATTGTTACACACTTACAACATTTATTTAATGAGTTTTGTTGCAGATATTAATAAATGTAGGATATTAAGTTATACATTTGCATATATTAAAATAGCTACTAATTATTGGTAGTCATCAAAATGCGGATATTAACGTCAATATTAAGATATCTTTTTCTTTTTAGTATTTAAGAATCAATTCGTAATATTACAAAAAAATATGATATCACAAAAAGAAAGGACTCTTAAAACTATAAGAACCTATATTTAAGATAAGTATATAAATCTCATTGGAATTATAAATGATAAGTGCGGATATTAATGGAAGTAAAGGAAGCAAAAGATGTGTGTAAGAACCGTAGCAAGTGGAAGGAAGTGGTCTCTAATGGAAATATTTCATTTCATTTACAATGGCTACATGCACATGGCACATTAATAAATATTTCGGTGTGATATCCCAAGAAAATTAACACAAAGATGAAACATTTGTTTTGTAAATATGCAATGGTGATGAATATTAATAAACACTTAACATGAATTACTTGAAACATTTGTTTTGTACACTACAGCTGTGAATATTGTTACACACATATAACATTTATTTAATGAATTTTGTTGCGGATATTAATTTATGTAAGATATAAATTTGCAGAGATTAAAACAGCTAATAGTTGTTGGTAGACATTTCTGTAGATATTAACGTACACACCGTCGCTAACATTTTCATACCGACTGGCTATCGACCAGGTCACTCTTTTGCATTAAAATGTCTATGTTCCTCAAATATTTTCACATCTGTATATCAAACGCATTTGAATTACAAATAATAAGTGCGGATATTAATGCAAATATTTTATTTTATTCACAGTGGCTACATGCACAAGTCAACGGTAATTAAAATATGCAAAACACATTTTGGTAAGGTATACCAACTAAGGACATTAATGCAAACATGAAACATTTAATTTATAATTACATAATGACTATTAATAAATATGCGGATACTTAAAACATTTGTGTTGTACACTAAAGCAGTGAATATTGTTACACATATTTCATGCATTTATTGTGGATCGTTTAGTAGAAGTATCTGCAATGTGAACTATTAGTAAATATTAGTATGTATATGTCATGCATTTTGTATGGGATATTACTGGGGAGTGTAAATAAAAATGCTTTATTTACCGTAATTTCCGATTTTACTGTAGTAACTGTATGCGACTGTGACGACGTCACTGTATTTTTACCACTGACTACCTTGTGCCTTTTAAAACCATACAGTTCCCATCTTCCATCAGTGCTGGGCGGCCTTTTGGGCCTTTTCACGTGGTATTTTTGTATTGGTGCAGAACATTCAGTCGTTGTACAGTCTTGATTCTCTATTAACGAATAATCATTGTTTAAAATTAATAAACAAGTAAAACAAACTGTCAAAGATAGAATTGTTCGTTTTAATTAATTAGTGTTCCCATAACAGTCAGAAATAGTCCGAATTGTGCGCAGTATATTTAGAAGCGGTCCAACGACAGTTACTGACCTATTTGCAAAACACGTTCCCACACATTTTGGTAACTGTCAAAATATTTTATGGATGTTTTAGCAGTTTACAAAACAGTCTGTTGTCTAAATTGATAATGTGATTCGAGTCAAAAGTAGTTCCGTTTATTTCAAGTGCATTGTGATTTAAGTTTAGTTCTATGGTTTAGTTTGGAGTTTCCTGACTTTGGAAGACACTAAATTTAGTCATAGTCCTTTTAGCAATAAATTAATTCAGTGGAAACGTTTTTATTTTTCTTATGTCACTGCAATAATTCAAATAGTAAACGTCGTTTTGAAATATAAATATCCAAACAATAATAGATATAATCTACGCGTTATGTCTGCTTGGATGTTCTTGGATGTTTCTGACACGGTTAATATTATGCATGATGCCCTAAAAATTAAAGGTGGAAGTGACTGTACGCAAGACAAAACTTATGGTTTTAAAAAAAAAAAAAGAAAGCGTGACATGACGTGTGCGAGGTTCTGATTCAAGCAGAAAGAGTGGAACGTAAGCAGAATGGGTGAAACATGTGAATAAGTTTGTATACTTGGGTTTAAAGTTTACGAGAAACGGAAAGTACGACTGTATAATTGAGCGAAGGTTGTTGGTAGGAAAACAAATAAATGGGGCTAGAAAAAAGAGTGTTAGTCCCTACACTTATGTATGGTAGTGAATGTTAAATTTGGTAAAAGAAGCATGAAAGTAAGATCAATGCTGCGGAGATGAGTACCTAGTGTGAGAAGTGAGGAATAGTGTGATAAGGGAACGCTGTGGTGTGAAAAAAGATGTAGTAACAAAGATATATAAAGGAATGCTTAGATGGTTCGGAGACGTAGAGGGAATAAATGAGAGAAGGTTGAGGAAACAGATTTTTAGGGCGAGTGTGAATGGGTGAAAGCCGGTAGAGGTCGACCTATGCAAACGTATCTCGATCAGATCGAAATTGTTTCGAAGGCCAGGTCAAGTGTATCAGAGCAACCAATGACAATGTATGAAAGAGCTTATAAAAGTAGAAGCGAAAGTCGTGTCTAAGAACCGTAGCAAGTGAAAAGAAGTGGTCTCTGACTATCCCTACGGGAAAAATGCGTTAGTATATGTATGGATGTTCTTCTTTGGGTATGATTAACAATTAAAGTTCAAGTACAGAATGGACGAGTAATTTGTCCCCACATACATACGAAAAAAAAGAATCAGAGTGACAATTGAGTAAAGTAACAAGCTGCTGACAATCTGTTTGCCAAGTGGCCAAGGAAGTGCTGGTTATTAGATAGAATAGCGCTCTGATTGACTAAGCTAATGCAGTAAAACTGACAGCTCGCCATAGCTGGGTGTCACATCATATATTTGGTTTAAAATTGGTTAAAAACATGTGCATTACATTAAAGTGGAAACTATCAGTAACTTGTTGCGGATTTTTTGTAAAAAAAAACTCTTAAATGTTACTGGATAACAACCACTACCAGTTTTTGGAACATTTAAACTACTTTTAAAATAAAATAATCATTAATATTTATTTGTGCTCAGAACAGTTTTTTTTATTTATCATCACTTAAAAAAGAATTTATATTACAGTTTTAATGATCCAACTCACAACGTATGCCATCGGTGGTTTTTATTATTTTTTTAAACAGCAGTATTTTAATCTAGAAATAAGTCGTTAGTTTTTTGGAAACACTTAAATATACACAAATGATAATGTGGTGATATATGATTGTTATAATTTTTTATTGCCATGATTATTGAATTAGTTCGAAAAAAAATTAATAGTATAGAAAAAATAAGACAACACATACAAGAACGGAACTAAAAAAAAAAAAATAATTAATAAAAAATAATTTTACAATAAAAACGTGGGGTGCTTTTTATGATGTTTACGTTTTCTTCTTGGAGACTTTACTTTTACCAATTTACAATCTGTTTATTATCAAATATATTAATTGATGTAGCGTACCCCACGCTTTTGATTGTAAAATTATGTATAATTAATTATTATTTATTTTTAAGTTCGGTTTTCTTATAAAGCGTGTTGTCTTAGTTTTTTTAAACTATAATTTATTTTTCATTATTTAGTTTGTATTTTTTTTAATATTCTGATGATCCTGGCCATGATTTTTAAAAAAATTTATGAAATTATTGTATTGTCATCGGTCCTTTAAAAGTATACAAAGTTTCAAATCGATCGTACGTTTTTAAGTGGGTAAAAATCGTATCCAAAGATTCCGTTATATAGATAGATAGATACAAGTCAAGCTAATATAAAGCGTATAAAAAAACTAATTTGTCCTGACTCTAGACAATTACATTCACATTAATTATCAATTTTGATGTTAAAAGAGCGGGATTTGTTGAAAAACAAAATTAAAAACGCGAGGAGGTATTAAATTTACTGGGATTTAAAATGGTGATATGCGTTAGCGACATCTGTTGGAGAGTAGTTCAAGCGTCGCCATCAAATTTTTACTTTTTATGTCAGTCTATTTAAATTGAATTCATGGGAGATATCAGCCATTTTTAATCCATATTAAATACTATAACTAATATATAACTAATCCTGGCCAGGATCTTTAAAAAAATTTATAAAATTATTGTTTTGTCATTGGTCCTTTAGAAGTATACAAAGTTTCAAGTCGATCCGATATTTTTAAGTGGGTGAAAATCGTGTCCAAATATTTCGCTACATAGATAGATACAAGTCAAGCTAATTTAAAGCGTGTAAAAACAATAATACTTTACCTGTGGGTCTGAGGGGGCTTGGGGTGCTCGTTTGGGGTTCTTCCGAGCCGGGAGACGGGAGGTTTGCCATCAAATGAGCCACGGCTTGCTCCACTTGCGAGGGGTCTTCGACTATGTCGATTGAATCGTTGCTCGGCGGAGGAGTGAGGCTCTAAAAAGTTAAATATTTGAATATTTTGCAAATGCGAAGGATGAATACTAATCTTATAAAGCTTAATTTTATTTCAAGCAACTGTAGAGACAGACAGAAAATTAATGATAAATGTTAAGGTTCACGCCTACTGCTGCCCCCTTGCAGGCATGTCTAAGATTTAAAAGGGAAGACGTCAAAATGGTAAATTGGTACATATTATTTAAGAAATATACTTACGCTTACTTCTAGCGAGCAAATGGCCGAGTATCTCTTCTTCATGTCGTCGATCAGTTGCATTCCTTCCATTTCACTAACCAAAGTATTAACGCAAATGAAACTTTCTACGGTACCTTGATCGTCGACTTCCAAAAAACCGTTGGTCCTTAAAAATATAAACTGACCGTTACGGGACTGCAGCCTGTAGCAAGAAGAGCCCCGCATCTCCCCTCTGTCGTACACTGAAACAAATTTAAAACAAACATATCATTCAACTATTTATCCAATCCAAACGTGAGCTTGTTTCTTAAGATGCAAATCATGTAAATCTCACAAGCCAATTGACTAGAAGGTAAGGAGGCTCATCACGATGCTTTCCTTTCCTTAATGTCCGTACTACTATCAAATTCTGGCGACGTTGATCAAATGTGACCTTATACTTGCTCTATGACGTGCATGCACATTTATATTGTATGAGCTTTATATGAGCTTTACAGTTCAAATTTGCCGCCGCGCCCGTTAATCGATAAATTAGTTCGGCTCCCGAAAAACATTGGGTGGCGCTGTTCGTTGTACCAGCCGTCACTAAGAGAGATTACATTCTATCTGTGGAGTGTTTTCTATGCGCTTTCCAAATGGAGAACGTCATAGAGGGAACACGTTGTAGCTGATGGACAGCTAGAAACACGCTTCGATTGGCTATGCCAGCATGGACATTTACCCGTACTTAGCTTTATTGCATTAGCGTAGCCAATTAAAACGCTGTTATATCTAATCACCAGCGCCTCCGTGGTCACTTGGTAAACGTCTCTTTATTTAAAAAGCTCCGACATTGGCATCTTTACCTTTTAGCCTCCTGATGACTGGTAAGTTTTATGCTTACAGTTTGGTAACAGAGTTATTTTGAGGTTACCTATCTGCAAAAAAAAATATAACGTTGCTAGTAGTCAACAAGTTTTACAACAATAATGGGATTGAAATGCTTTGACAAACAAATGTACTAGAAAGCAGTTAATGCTTTCAAATAAGAAAAAAAAGGTAGACGAAAAAGTAATTTATTTTGATTTAAATTTTAAAAACCACTCACTCTGTCTAAGGGCAATCATGACCCAACGGACATCGTCTCTATGCATGTAGAGAAATGCCGAATGGCTCATGACCTCTTCTGTCATATAGCCAGCGATTATAGAAATTCTTTGATCGCACCCGATGATACGACCGTCAATCAAGTGCCTGGTCACATATTCCTCTTTGGAAGCTTCTATAAGTCTTTCAATGAAGGATTCTGGGCGATAAACCTTCACGAAGAATACCATCACCTGAAACAAAAATGTCTATTGCATAAAAATAAAGACAATGTTTGTAGTGTTACTTATACAATCGACTAGAGAGCGCGTTCGATAAAATGTCAGGAATTAAAGTCAATCCTAACCTATAAGTAACGACAGGGCGGATCAAGTATAAACGAGACTTATTTTTTTTTAATTTCTGTGTTTAATTTTTTTAGAAAGTTCGTGGGCGGTCGCTGAGTCATTGGAGCACTAACGTTTTCACTTTATCATCGCCTTGGTAACGTTGGCCTCCCAAAGCATTTTTTAATGGAGCACACAGGTGAAAATTAGAGGGTAAGAGGTCTGGACTATGTGGGGGGTGTTCTAGTACCTCCCAACGTGCACAAAGTTTTTAAATTTCAACTCACTCAATTTTTTTGGATGGTGCCATAACTGGTATTGAGTGTGTCGCGGTTTCATCCAGATGAATGCGCCTATCTCCCAGAATAAGCTCCATAACACTGGCGGTACAAAATGGGCGAAAATTAAAAAAAAGTTGCTAAAATTTGTTGCCGAAGAAACGATTTTAACGATTTTGTTGCTCGAACCGATCCAGAAAAATCGCCAACAATGCTAGTTCACGTTAAGCAGGCGAAGAAAACAAATATTAAACGAAAATTTGTTGCCGAAAAACTATATTAAAATAAACAAAAATATTGTTAAGGAATTTACTTTTTTCTTGGGTTCGGTGATTTTAAACTCTCGATACAGTAACTAAACAATTTTTACTCCAATACTTTTAAACAATAAACTTTACTTTTACAAATCACAAACTAATTACAACTATTTAAATTTCATAACTCGTAAACATTTTTAAAAACTCTCTTTTTCACGACTGCTGTCTTTTTTTTTTTTTTGCGACGAATAGTCGCAAAAAGGGTAGACCTATCGTGTGGGCCGCGGACGGCCCACACTGCGACTGTTAGAAGGGGAAGGGATTATAGAAAGGAAATGATTGTGGACACGCTTTTTAAAAAGTTGCAGGTCATAGTTCTCTGGAAAAACTAATTTTGAAAGCTTATTCCATTCCGTAGCAGCCCTGTAAAAGAAGGATTCTTGATGAAGATTGGTCCTTGTAGTGTCAATCTTGAGAGTAAATGGGTAAGACTGATCAGCGTGCCGAGTTCTTCGGCCGAATGTGGCCAATGGTGGTACAAGAGTTTTTATTTCTCTTGAGCATCTGCCATGGAAATATCTGTAGAACAATGACTGGTCTGCAACTCTTCTTCTATGTTCTAGAGGGTGAAGGGTATCTGTGAGAGTTGAGCTGTTTATCAAGCGAATGGCTCTTTTCTGAATGGAATCTAGAAGACGAAGAGAATGCCTTGGTGCTGAACCCCAAATGTGCGAGCAATACTCCAGTAGAGGTCGGATTTGAGCCTTGTACGTCGTCAACAGTTGATCAGGAGTAAAAAACTTTTTGGCTTTTCACAGAAAACCTAGCCTCTGGCTTGCCGACTTTGCGATGTTAGCAACATGGTCATGCCAAGACATATTATTGGACACCGTGACTCCCAAAATCGAGATGGAGGGACTTGGTTCAAGGGTATTTCCGGACATTGTGATGGGATGATTTGAGGAATTCACTTTCTTGGAAAACGTGGCACATTGTGTTTTTTGGGCGTTGAACTGAACAAGATTGTTGGTTCCCCACTCGACGATTGCTTTAAGATCTCTATTGATGGAATCAACCTGTTCCTGCCTGAGTCTATTTGTATCATTCACCGAAAGTGATCGATAGGATATGAAAGTTGAGACAAGTGTGCTATCGTCTGCGAAACTGTAAATGGGGTTCGTGGTGGTTTTCAAGAGGTCGATAATGTGTAAAAGAAATAAGGTGGGGGACAGGATGGAACTATGGGGGACCCCGGCATTTTATATTTCTAAATCATAATTCCAGACTATTCCACCTGTTTCTCGAGAGTCCGAAATAATCCTTCTACCAATTCGAAGTCTCTAGACGCGGCGAGTATTTACTAGACGGAGGCGGAAGCCGACAAAGAGCTCATTAATATACACCCTAGTTGTGGTCGATTCTCGGATGCCAAAAAAATAAACAGGGCCGGATTGTAACAATATTTTTTTTAATTTAGACCGAACATGCTTGATTAAATCGCGATTTCTACTTAATAAATAAACTATTTAATTTTGTTGCTCATCGCAGCAAAGGTTGTTAAGGTCCCTAGAGTCAGCAACAAAATAGAAAACTGGCAATCGGATGAGTTTTTGACCGGTATTGTCATAAACCGTCCATGCCAGCTTAAATTAGTATTCATTTAAATAATCAAATTAATGTTGTTGCTCAACGGCGTGATAATCGCTTATGTCTGAACAGTCAGCAACAAAATCGATAACCCGAGATCGGATAAGTTTTGGGCCGGTAAATTAACAAACCGTCCACGACAGCTTAAATCGCTATTTTTACCATTTAAATAATCGGATTAATTTTGTTGCGAATTGAAATGATCATCTTTGATGCCTGAACAGTCAGCAACTAATTTGAGAACCTGAGATCTGATAAGTTTTTGACCGGTATACTCAGGAACCGTCCAAGCCAGTTTAATTTGCTACTTCCGTTATTTAAATAATAAATGTAATTTTTTTGCTCATTACAGTAATGATCGGTGATGTCTTAACAGTCAGCAACAAAATAAAGAACCCGAGATCGGATATGTTCTTAGACGGTATACAAACAAACCGTTAAATATTAAACAAACTTTTTGTGCAACTAGAATCTTGGTTTCATTTTTTATGGAAGAACTGAAATTCGATTTTGTTTAAATGATAAACATCGAAAAAGGAACAAGGATGTGTGGCTTCGCCATGGCTGTTTAACTTATACATAGACGATTGAAAATGAATGATTTGGTCGTCAAATGCCTTCTTTACGCCGATGAACAAGTCATATTAGCGTCAACCGAAGAGAAGTTGCAGGCGATGATTAATGTTATGCATGATGCCCTGAAAATCAAAGAAAGGAAAATAAATGTAAGCAAAACGAAAGTAATGGTTTTTGAGAGAGAAGAAAGCATGACAAACTGTGAAGTTCTGATTAAGGCAGAAAGAGTGGAACAAGTAAATGAGTTTGTATACTTGAGTTCAAAGTTTCCGAGAGATGAAAAGTATGATAGCGACATTGATCGAAGGGTGTTGGCAGGAAAACAAATGAATGGGGCACAGCACAGCTTTATAAACAGCCAGAAAGTGTCAAAAAAGGCACATCTGGCTGTGCATAGAGGTGTGTTGGTTCCTACACTTATGTATGGTAATGAATTTTGGGTTTGGTAGAAGAAGCATGAAAATAGGATTAATGCTGCGGAGATGAGTAGTATGAGAAGTATAGCCGGAGTTACTCGGTTGGATAAAGTTAACTCTATGGCCACCAACCTGCTAGACCTAGACTCCGATCCTGCCACAGCTTTCTGGCCATAACAGCACCACTGCAGGGCTCTCAGGAAGCCAGAAGGCTCCAGAAATGGCGTGCTGAGATCCAAGACCCAACCACCTAACAATAAAGGAGCTGGCACCGGAACATTTCTTTCCATACCCAATATGGAGAACGCTCAACAGACTTTGTATAGGAGTCTCGAGGTGCAGAGAAAACCTGCAAAAGTGGGGAATGCTACCAGAAAACGAAATACCTTAGTGATCCTGAGAAGCAATCCAGAACCCTCCACACCTGCTGACCTGCACCGGCATGGGACTTAGCTACACAGGAAACGACCCAATTTTAGTAAATGACAGGGCCATCAGAGCTGCAAATTTTTGGAAGGACATAGTGTGATTCGGACACGTAAAGTAAGTAAGGAACAAAAATAAGCTTTAACACTTTTTTTAAGTTTCCAACGATTAAAAATAATCTCACCGTTATTTATGTTCCCAATGATCAACAAAAAACCCAAAATAACTTCCAACACCTTTTTCACGTTTCCAAGGATTAAAAAATCTAGAAGTATGTACAAAGGATTCAAGGATTAAAAACAGTCACACATTATGTTGCAGCATTTTTTATAATCCCTATGATTTTAATAATAGTTTTTAAAGATAAAAAATAGCTGTAAGTGACTATGTAGAAGACAAAACTTACATCATCGGCGTTCATCGAGCTCGTGCTGGTACTGCTGCTGCAGCTGCTACTACTGCTGCTGCTAGCCAATATACTTTGGTTTTGTCCGCACGTGGGGCTTTGTCTGTGCATTCCCATCATGCGCACTTGTTCGTATACCGGCGTTTCAGATCTTGGACCGGCTCGCTTCAGTTTTATATTGAAGTACTTCCTCCAATCTTGCTCTATGTCTCCTTCACACTGCAGGAAGATCTTCAGACGGTCTTGATCATCCGGCGATGTTATAGTAAATAAGGATTGGCCCATTAAATCGGTCTGGAAAACAATAATATATACTCGTATATTCATAACGTTCAAAGGTTTTAATAAAATTTACTGACCTGCAAGTGGCCAAGAAGATTCTCGACCGTATTTGATACGAAAATAATTTTTCCTGTCGCAAGAACTATAAGCAAGAATCCGCCCATTTGCTCGTAAATAAGCTGTTCCAAAATCAGCTGATCCACATGTTTCGGAAAGCTCATATTGGGCACGATTCTACTGTTGTTTAACACTGAAAACACAATAAGGAAAAGTTAGTCGTAAAATTGAAAGTGTAAAAAATTAAAAAAAAAATAACACCCACTTTGCTTTATTCTTAAATGTGTTGCAGTCAGTCGTAGGATGCTGGTTTTATCCAAACGTTTTGCACTCTTTGCCACCATAGGGACCAACGTTGCCAATTCCCCAATGTACGAGTTCAGTCTGTCTCTTCTCTGTTTCTCCGCCTTGTTTCTTTGCTCCCGGCTGTTGCTGCAAAAAAAAAGAACAACGTTTAAAGTTACATCTGGATACCAAATTCAACTGGAAGGAACATATCAATCAGAAACGATAAAAATGAACTTAGGAAGTAAATAGATTTACCGGGCAAGTGGACGACGAAAATCTCTTTCCAATAACAACACCAATTTGGACCTACGGCATAGAACTATGAGGTTGCGTCACTAAATTCAACACAGCAGCCATACAAGTGAGCCAGTCTCAAATGCTAAAAGCCCCATAGTATATAACAAACGGAATGATCCATAATGAACTGAAGGTCTTAACAGTAAAAGAAGTCATTCACGAAAGAAGTGCTAGTCATCTTAAAAGATTGGAAGCATAAATCCTCTTCTACAACCGCTATCTGAAGATGAAGTAATAATAAGGCTAAAACGACGATGGCCAACTGAATAGGGTAATTAACAGGAAACAGTATATCATGCCAGTTGACATAACCCCTTTTCCATAGCCAATAGCCCAAGGCACAGCAAGATAATAACGGGAGCGACCAAATTATGCACTTGCATGTCAGCTCTTGGAGCTGAATAGGAAAAAGCTCAGACTGGTAACGAGGATCTGTTGTCTAAGGAAGCATTTTTATAACATGGGCATCTTTCCGGAGAACCCAGTATGCAGACTATGTGGGGATAAGGAGGAAACAGCATCCCACGTTATATTTAACTATGACGCCCTCACAAGGTGGCGCGTTTAGCAAAGAGGTGCTACGACCCAGACTGATGCAGCACACATAACTTGATACAAGGCCTGTTACATTTAAGTGTAAAGTTAAACCTTCAACAAGCTCCTTCAATCCGAACGATTCTTGCCAAACGTAAAAAAAACCGACTTAAAAGACTTATATGGTTTTCTCATGGATGCCATCGTCATAACTGGACTAAATTGAAATGGGACCCGCAGACAGCACCAGCTTTCAAATAAAAAAAGAATCATCAAAATCGGTCCATCCATTCAAAAGTTCTGAGGTAACAAACATAAAAACACAATTACAGTTGAATTGAGAACCTCCTCCTTTTTTGAAGTCGGTTAAAAAATACAACATGTACAATCACTTTAACAATTCTCAAGATACCTTATACTAATCACCTGTTACGATTATGAGAACATAGTGACATTTTCAACGTGAACTCAATTTTTTTATTAACCCACAACTACGACCTTGATGAAACGAGGATAGATAAATAGAACCAGCGTTGTTTTATAAAGGTTTTTACAAACTAAATACGTTATTCTATTATACAAATCTTTTGCAGGCTTTTTAATCGTGTGTCACAAGAAGGGGAGTTACCATTAGAATTTTTTTAGTGGGAAAAAAGGGGTTGATGATGGCTAGCTATCGCCTGAAACTTCATCCTCATGCACTGCAGTAAAAAAGTTAAAAAGATCTACGCATCGAGACGAAATGGAAAAAATTAAATGAAAAATATTGCTGTTCATTTTATCAATACAACACTATAAATTAAGTCATAAATGTGACATAAATATTTGATAAATTATAAAAAACTGAAAATATACACTATTTAAAAAATTATGTTAATAAATTATTTTGTAGTAACGGTGAGCCTGAATTATTTGAAAAAACTTTTCAAAATTTTATTTGTAAACCCTACAGAAGTCGAAATTTTGGTAAGTTACGTTACTTTATGTACACACTGTATACTTTTCTGTTACAGTTTTATAATAGTAGAGATAAAGAATCTTTGGCATACACACATATCGTTGCTTTTAAAAACTGCACTTTGACAATTAATTAAAGTAACCTTCAGTGGTTAATTTTAATTATGGCATGTCACAGCATGTAACAGCATAAAATCGATGTTATATAAGTTTAATGGAAAAGAGAAAAGTCTCTATAATTAAACAATTTTCCCGTCTAAATATTCACTAGCTAAAATTAATTCAATATACTGGGTGTACCATTTAAAAACTGACGATCAGCAATATCTTCCCCAAAAACAAAATTGGCAGTCATTTGGTTCTTTCGAATTTTTGATGTGAAACATCTTATGACGCGCTTTGGGGGTAACAACGACTGTTGGTACCGTGATGCGAAAGCTTTGGTCTCGGGCAACCCCTAACTACTCGGCTCGATTAAAATTTAAAGAAACGTCATTATAAATATATTTGTCAAAATTTAACATATGATTACATAACAAATAAGATAGTGTCAGAATTCAGATTTGTTTAAAAAATAAAATTATCAAATTTAAAAATTGTTATCAGAGTGTGTTAAAATATTAGTTATATTTCAATCAAGAAAATTTATTTGAAAGTAATAACTACAATAAAATATGATTTTTAGTATTGGTTTAGAACATGAAATTAAGCGGCATTTTGCAAAGAACGTAAAATTATTAAGTGATTTAAGTCAAGAATAAGTTAATTATATTTTTTTAATTAAGGTGGGCATTTATGTGCGTACATGTAGATTATAGGGTGGGTCGTGAAGGCCAAGGTCGTGCGTACATGATTGAGTGTATATTTTTTTATCTAAATATTTTGTATTTTATTATGCAATATTTATTTCCGCTGCTTGTGTCAGGATAAAAGGAGCTTGCACGGACTGGTTCAACATCAAAAAGGGTGTGAGACCGGGATGTGTGGCTTCGCCATGGCTGTTTAACTTATACATAGACGATTGTTTAAAATATTTGAAAGAGAGTGCGTATGAATTGAAAATTAATGATTTGATCGTCAAATGCCTTCTTTACGCCGATGAACAAGTCATATTAGTGTCATCTGAAGAAGAGTTGCAGACGATGGTTAATGTTATGCATGATGCCCTGAAAATCAGAGGGATGAAAATAAATGCAAGCAAAACGAAAGTAATGGTTTTTGAAAGAGAGAAGAAAGAATGACAAACCGTGAAGAAGTTCTGATTAAGGGAGAAAGAATGGAACAAGTAAATAGATTTCTGTAGTTGGGTTCAAAGTTTACGAGAAATGGAAAATATGACAGTGACATTGAGAGAAGGGTGTTGGCAGTAAAACAAATGAATGGGGCACTGCATAGCTTTATGAATAGCCAGACGTGCTCTTTTTGACACTTTCTGTGTTGGTTCCTACACTTATGTATGGTAGCGAATGTTGGGTTTGACAGAAGAAGCATGAAAATGGGATTAAAAAAAATAAATAAAATAAAATACAATATCATGATTTATATTCTTTATTAAATAATAAACTCTACGTATTGAGAGTTGAAAACAGTTAAGATGGAAAATGCAAGAATAAAATACGATTCCTAATAAATTTTGAAAATGACTAGAAACCTCGCGAAATGAATCAATGAGTCAAAAATGGCTACTGTTACTGTGTCGTGTGCCTAAATATTTCCACTGTTTATTTTTTTTCTCAGTATTTTTTTGTGTTATAAGTTACTAAAAATTGCTGTTGGTCGAAGTCAATTTAAAGAATTCCATATTACTGTTTTAAAATAGTTTCATTTTTTGCCAATTAAAATTTGCTCGAAATTGCAGGTGAAACTAAAATGACACCGGAAAAAACTTCCCCTTTAACCTTTAACCCTCTAACTCAAAAAATGGTTACAGAAACTCTTGCCTGCTGTAAAAAGTTATGTAACTAATAGGTATGTACAGGTGGGACCAGTTTTTCTCTGAAAGCTGAACCATAAATCGTTTCAGACGTCATGTCTCTTTCGTATACCGTAATATAAACTTTCTCGGAAATGTTTCATTCAATACACACGACAACAAAAACAAGTGTACAGAGAATGCTTCCTAGTTATTTACTTTAATATGTATCGTAGGACGAAGGTTGTTTTTTTGTTTTGATCCCACATTTTATGGCTTATCTATGATAATTAAAACACATTATGAAAACATTCTCCTAGAACAGAACCGGATTCTAACTAAGTACGCAGTTTTATATCTTTTTTTAGCATTTTCAGCATTCAAACATTTGAATTTATCAGTGTCAGTTAGTACAGAATAACAAACCAACGAGAAAGGGCAAGAGCCTATTTTAAACGAACGTTTTCTGAAGCCGCACGGCAACAAATATGGTGTTCAAAGAAACACCGGTTCTTTTGATTTCACCTCTTTAAACAAACATTATGCAATAACGGTTCCAATAAACCACCTTGTTGTAACCAACAATAGCCAAACAAATTTATTTTGCGTTTTTTTTTAACGTTGTGTTGTTCGTTCGTGTTGTAAGGTCTATAGGACTTCGACGATAGCAATTGTTATTGGTCTTGTAACTTCTCAGGGTAGAAAGATCTTTTAATGAGAATAACTTTTCTTTCTAACATCCAATTTAAATAAAATAAAGGCTATATTTTGCTCCTAGCAAAGCTATATCTATCCGTGACAACGCATTAAAATCCGTTTAGTAATATCAGAGATGTGCTCGGACAAACAAACAGACAGAAAGACAAAAAATGTACTATTAGAGTATATAGGATGGCCAACAAAAAACGAAACAGAGCCATTTGCAGGAAACTCGTCAACATTTTAGAAAAACGCTCAGACCCGTCGATTTTTTATTAAAGGGGGACTTTTTTTCCGGTATTTTTGACTTCACCACTTTCAAACCCCAGCGAGGGTAAGAATTACCCCAAAATTTTTAAATGGCATTGGGGGTCAAATAAGATGTCTTTCAAAAGCTCTTATAATTACTCGTTGAGAAATTAGATTTTAAATTTGAAACTTATCTGCAAACAATCACGAACAGTAATAATATCATTCATTCGAGTTAAGTACGCCAATGGTATAAATTTAGTACCTAGTACCTAGTTTTTTCTTGCACGGGACGGTAAATCGCCACAATTGCCGCTATTGGTCTGATTTAAACCCAAGAGTTTTTCACGAGGTGCATACACAGCAACCGGAGAAATTAAATGTACTGGCTGGTACTGGCGGTGACCAACTGTTGGGTCCTTTTTTTCTACCAGGCAATTTGACTGGCGAAATGTATTTGCAATTACCGAAAGACGCTATTGACCCTGCCTTGACTGATATGTATTTGAAAATATTCCAAAATAATCCATTCTAGAATGGATTTTTGTGAAACTTTACAAGAAAGGAAAACCCTTAATCCCAATTATTGATGAGGTCTCATTTACGAGACAAAAAAAAATTTAATTCACATAGTGCATACTAATTAATAATAATAATAATTAATAACTTTATCTTTACTTTATACCAGCATCGGTTATTACTTCATAATTTTCAAATAAAAATATTCCGAAAACGGTACAGAATATCGAGTTTTACCATTTTGATCATTAAATCTAATTTGGGAAAATATTAAATTAGAGCAAAACTTTAGTCTTCAATTAATTTAATATATACGTTGCAGAAAAATATCCAGAGTATTTCGTCACCTTCATAAAACATTAATACAAAAAAGGGGTACTGGAGACGCACAGATCATAGTAGAAGACAATATTGAGTCAGTGGATCAATTCACATACCTGTGAGTGGAACTGAACTCAGATCGTACGGAAGATGGAGAAATTCGAAACGTAGCCAACAAAGCCTATTTCACAATGTCCATTATACTAAAATCCAAAAACGTCCACCGTAATAACAAACTGAAAGTTTAATAAGGCCTATCGCAAGCTATGAAAGTGAAGCGTGGACCATGACGAAGAGAACAAAAAACATGCTTAATATCTTCGAAAGAAAGGTGTTGAGAAAGATAATGGGACCAGTTAAACACAATAATATCTGGAGAGCCAGATATAATCACGAAATAAACAATCCTTTTAAAAAAACCCCACTCTCAGAAGTTTTTAGATTACAACTGTTACAGTGGGCAGGGCATGTGATGAAAGTGGAAGATAAGAGGTTGCCTAAAAAAATCTTAGCCGAATGCACGGAAAAAGGTCAGTGGGGAGACCCAGGAAACGCTGGGAAGATGAAATACAGGAGAATGGACGCGATCTCCTGGGCATTCGAGTGTGGAAGAGAGCAACAGGAGATAGGCAAGCACGGAGGCAGAAAATAAAGGAGGCCAAGACCCAGCTTGGGCTGTAGCGTCATGAAAAGAAAAAACAATCTGCTAAAAAAGGCTTATTTCTAAATTAATAACTATGCATACGAAGGCAGAAAATATGTAACAATAATAAAATTTTATTAATAAAAGTGGGCGAGATGCAAATATAGTGGACTATATTTTTCTAAAAAAAGATGCAATAACATAAACTGATTAAACGTCAATGCAAACCTGAAATGGTACATGTAAAGAAATTTAAAAAAAATCGGTTTAGCCTTTTTCTTACACTGATGATACAGAGATAAGATATATATCAGCATTCCACCGGTAACTTCCTTGTAAACACAAATTGTATAAAATTATTCTCTCTATGAAGTTAAATTTCCTTTTATTAAGATTAAAATAAAGATAAACTTGTTTAATTAAATGGAGTAAAATAATTCTTGTTGGCATTAGCTTTAACATTTTTACAGACAATTTTTGACGTTGACATATTGTAATTTCATCTGTCGTTTATATGCAGTCACGTTCTGTAATTTAATCGCATACAGCGAAAAATCACGTAACGCGAGATGGCGCTGTTAATGACAAAATGTCGGATTGAGGTGTGAACAACAAATATTCTGACATTTGATCATTTGAAAAACCTAAGTTTTATTGAAGGGAGCATTGGTTATGTCAGAGATTTTAGTTGATTTTTTGTGTTAAACTATTGGATTGAAGCTGAAATTAAGGTTTGTTTTCGACGTTTCAGTTTTATTGTCGCTGGATTCTTGTTAAATGCCAGTAAAGACCAGGTGTGTCCAGGTATCAATTTTGGTATGTTTTCGAAGTTTTTCAGTTCTGTTGATAGATGAGATATGTGTTCGTGAATTGCTATATGTAAAGCATTGTGAAACAGAGCATATTTTTCGCGATTTTATCTTCATATCATCTTTTTTAATCCATTGCATTAGCGGATTTTGTGGTTTATTAACATCAACTCTTCACAAAATATCGTTCAAATATAACACTTTCAATGCTTAAATTGCTCAAAATAATATATAAAGTTCACTTTTCACCCATATAAACAAATGGAGGTTAGTTTGTTGTTCACAACTCGAGAAGTTCATACAATCAATAATAATTGTCGACCACTTTGTGGTTTTTTTCCTATCATCTTTACATTTCACAGTTTTTGGAAATTCTCGTACTTAGACCTGCGAAAATTTAGAGATCAAATGTCATTCAAAAATCAACCACATATTGGGCGAAGAAAAATAAACTGTAACTGAACAAGCATTTTATGTCTTGTCAGCGTCAGTTTGCAAACCTTAATTATCAGTTTTAAATTACCAATTTAAGTTTCTTCATTAACAACGGTCGATGTTTGTTATCAACACAGTAATTTTCTATTCGTCGATATCCACGTCATTATAGATTCCATAATAAAGCAAATTGTTTTAACTGCGTTTGGCAGTTAGGAATTCTTATTATATTTTCTACGTAAACAAGCAAGTTTTCCGACTATTAGCAATGCATAATTTATTAGTTGTGTATTATATTTTCCGTTGCACAATATTCACTTATGATTGCACTAGAGGTTTGTATTTTATCGGGCAAGTTTGGGTTGTTTAATGAAAAATTGTTGCCTTTCAATTAGACGAGAAAAACTGTCAACTATTAACTATTAGGTTGATAGTTTTCGAGTCAAATTTCTAAAGGAAACAGTTTAGAATATGAACAACACGAGTGTAATTCGGCAAGACAATTTAACGAATAAGAAATTTAGAAACATATTAATGCGAACTTTATTCATGAAACATTAAAAATAAACGAATTTTTATTTGAATGGAAGAATGTTTAGAAACGCAGTGATTGAAAATCATATTAGGAACAGCGATGTCGCTGCGGGTGCCACAGCTAATCGTTTCTGTAGTAGATGGTGATGATACACCGGAAATAAAGATCAAACATGGAGTAAAGCAAGGTTGCATTTTATCGCCCTTGCACCTTAATGTATACTCTGAAAAAATATTTAGCGAAGCACTAACTGATATACAAGCTGGCATTATTATAAATGGCGAAATCACAAACAACCTTCGCTACGCAGGTGATACGGTACTGTTGGCCTCCAGTCAGGAAGATTTACAACGGATACTGGATGCAGTTATTGAAAAATGCGCAATGGCTGGACTCGGATTAAATGCAAAAAAGACCAAAGTATTAGTAATAAGCAAGCAACCTAATATCATAGCTAACATAACAGTTGGGGGTGAACTAAAACAAGTAAACAAGTAAACCAAATAAAATATCTAGACAGCATAATAACTAACAGCGCGGATAGTAAAACTGAAGTGAAATAAAGGATTAAGCAGGCTCGAGCAGCGTTTAAAAACATGAGTAGGGTCTTGTGCTGTAGAGATCTGAAGTTAACTCTAAGAATCCGACTTCTCAGATGTTATGTCTTCTCCACCCTACTGTACGGTATAAAAGCCTGGACTATAAACAAGTACCAAGCAAGACGAGTCAACGCCATGAGATGTGGACTTACAGGAAAATATTAAAAGTTTTATGGACGGAAAAAGTATTCAACTTGGTAATACTTCAACGTCTGAATAAATCCACCGAAATTCTAACCACCATCAAAAAAAGGAAACTGCAATATTTCGGGCATGTTATAAAAGGCAAAAAATACCGATAACTGCAGAACATCATGCAGGGAAAATTTTATGGTAAAAGAAAGCCGGGCCGCAGAAAAGCATCAAGTCTCAAGAATCTACGCGACTGGTATAAACTCAACTCAAGCTCTCTGTTCAGACTTGCCGTCGACAGAGTAAGGATAGCCTTGTTGGTGACCAACGTTCAAGAAGGACATGGTACTTAAGAAGAAGAAGAAGAAGTGGATGTTAAGGTTTTTTCTTTTTCCAAACGAATTGATTGAATAATGATCGAATGATACTCTTTGTCAACAGGTAAGCATGGTTTGATTCATGATGAATTGCTGTGTCCTGTTATTTTTATTATAGCTTGTTCTTCAATTCCGCTTCTACTTAATTCGCCAACTGCTGCCGCTCGATTAGACTGATTAGTTATTTTGACACGTTTGACATCTACACCAATGCGTTGTGCTGAGCATTAAATCCATTTGGAAATTTCATTAATTCAAATCGGCACATTCTTATACCAATCTTTAGAATTTTTCTTCTTCCAAAAGGGATTTGGTGTTGGAAATACTCTGTCCAATGTTGTAAAGGTGTCTCGTTTTTCCATTAACTTTTTAAATAAACGTATTGGGCAAAGATCTTCCTCTAAAATATAAGACGTTATCCATTTGCTGTCACATAATTTATTGTTACTGCCTTGTCTCGTTTTCGAAAATAGAGGATTATACTAGATACGTCCAGTTTCTTTTCTATTATTTTCAATTTCAGATACGAAATAAGTGGTTTTGCAGTAAGCTGCTTCTCCTCCGCTACAAGCTAATTCCAACGCCAAAATGTGATATAATTTTTTTAAAAGTCCTTCCGGTTCATTTTCGTCATATAATCTGGCCATTGCAAATACTTCAGATTTATTAAGAGCTAATGCACTAGATTTTCTCTTTTCGGGTTGTGCTTGCAGGATTTTACGTTTAGCATTACGTGCAGCTCGTGATAAATAAAACTGAACGGCGGTAAAAGGGTTAAATACAATATTGAATTCGTTATAATATTTACTTTGTAGCATTTTAGCGGTGGTGTTCCAAATTATTTTAACTAGCGCTTTTTTGTAGACTTTTCCGTTTATTAAATGCCCAATCTTGCAATATTACTTTCAATTTCTCGATAGAAGTATCTGACTCATATACCTTTACCATTATACCTTTTTGCATCGCAAAACGTAAAAAATTGCCGCCAGATTGACGATTGCGTCGCAACTGTATTAGTAGGCACACAGGTATTAAACATTTGACTAATTTCGGCGCTCGTAGACTTTTTTTTACTGAAAATACTGAAAATAGTCGAAAAAAGGGTGGACCCATCGCGCGGGCCGCGGACTGCAACTATTAGAAGGGGAAGGAGTTATAGAAAGCAAATGATTGTGGACCCGCTTTTTGAAAAGTTGCAGGTCATAGTTCTCTGGAAAAACTGATCTTGGAAGCTTGTTCCATTCCGAAGCAGCCCTTTAAAAGAAGAATTTTTGATGGAGATTGATCCTTGTGGTGTCAATCTTGAGAGTAAATGGGTGATACTGATCAGCGTGCCGAGTTCTTTGGCCGAATGTGGCCAATGGTGGTACAAGAGTTTTTATTTCTCTGGAGCATCTGCCATGGAAATATCTGTAGAGTAACGACTGGTCTGCAACTCTTCTTCTATGTTCTAGAGGGTAAAGGGTATCTGTGAGAGTTGAGCTGTTTATCAACCGAATGGCCCATTTCTAAATGGAATCTAGAAGACTAAAAGAATGCCTTGGTGCTGAACCTCAAATGTGCGAGCAATACTCCAGTAGAGGTCGGATTTGAGCCTTGTACGTCGTCAACAGTTGATCAGGAGTAAAAAGCTATCTAGCTTTCCACAGAAAAACCTAGCCGCTGGCTTGCTGAATTTGCGATGTAAGCAACATGGTCATGCCAAGACATATTATTAGACACCGTGATTCCCAAATTTGAGATGGCGAGACTTGATTCAAGGGTATTTTCGGACATTGTGATGGAATGACTTGAGGAATTCACTCTTTCGGAAAACGTAGCGCTTTGTGTTTTCTGGGCGTTGAACTGAACAAGATTGTTGGTTCCCCACTCGATGATTGCTTCAAGATCTCTATCGATAAAATCAACCTGTTCCTGTCATGTATTTTTCTCTCGAAATAAAACTAAAAGAAGTTCTTGATAGCAGTTAATTCATTTCATTTTTGAAGCATCAAATAGATTTGACTTGAAACAGTAGTCAGTTCACAACAAATAGGAAAGATGCAAATATAATATTTATGAATATTTTGTGAATAAAATGTAAATTAAGCACAATCGCAACGTTTTAATCTAAACTTAAATCGATTTTTAACAATAATTACGAATTCGTTTTAGTATTACATTTAGTTATTTTTGTTTGTAAGTTATCTAATTAAATTAATACAAAATACCTAGTCAACGTTTTTAATGATATCCACAATTAATAATCCTTTTATGCTATTGGTTACTTTTCAGAATTAATAACTAATGAAAAAATAATAAAATATCACCTTAAATAATGGAAATCATGGCCTACCCTTTACTAATGTTGAAATAATTAAGTGTTGTTATGTTTTATCTAAGATAATGAAATATGAAATAGTGGTTGGATTTAGATATAGGGAATACCGACACCAACCGAATTGGCACATATTGTAATAAAATACAGGGTGTTCTGTTTAACGTAGGCAACTTATAAATGATTTAAATTGTGCACGTTGGCGGCTAAGTTTAAAACACCCTGTATAAAATATCAATGAGTTGGACATATGGAGTTACGGGAAAGCGCTTGTTGTTTATTGGTTAAAATTTTACGTCACTAGCTTCTTTATTAATGGAGATATCGTTATTCAATGTGGATTAGGATTTTTTCAACATTTTGAAATATCTCGAAAATACTTCATTTTTGGTATAGGACATTGTGCACAGAGAATGCCTTGGTGCTGAACCCCAATTGTGCGAGCAATACTCCAGTAGAGGTCGGATTTGAGTCTTGTACGTCGTCAACAGTTGATCAGGAGTAAAACACTTTCCAGCTTTCCACAGAAAACCTAGCCTCTGGCTTGCTGACTTTGCGATGTTAGCAACATGGTCATGCCAAGGTATATTATTAGACACCGTGACTCCCAAAATCGAGATGGAGGGACTTGGTTCAAGGGTATTTCCGGACATTGTGATGGAATTATTTGAGGAATTCACTTTCTTGAAAAACGTGGCGCTTTGTGTTTTCTGGGCGTTGAACTGAACAAGATTGTTGGTTCCCCACTCGACTATTGCTTCAAGATCTCTATTGATGAAGTCAACCTGTTCCTGCCTGAGTCTTTTTGTATCATTCACCGAAAGTGATCAATAGGATGTGAAAGTTGAGACGAGTGTGCTGTCGTCTGCGAAACTGTAAATGGGGGTCGTGGTGGTTTTTAAGAGGTCGTTGATGAGTAAAAGAAATAGGGTAAGGGACAGGATGGAACCCTGGGGGACCCCGGCATTGGTTTTTAACGCATCAGAAGAAATACCGTCAACTGCCAAGTGTAGGGAAAAATAAGGTAAATAATAATATATAAAAATAATAATAAGGTAAAATAACAAATATGACGTCTACATCCGATATAACCGGAAGTGCCACATTCATGATAACATTATATTTGAACTAAGCGTCATCCAAAATATACAGCTTCGTAATTCCAGATTTTTAACATAATTAATAATAATTTTAATCACATGTGCTGCTGTGATTAGCGAACACTCTAAAGTTGGATCTGATGTATTTCCAATGCTCTCAAGAATTTAAGGTACCTGTGTACCGTCTTTATGACGACTTATTGTTGATGTAAGTAGCTTCAAGTTGTAATAATGTTTTTTTTTTATTTTGTTCAACTATTTACGATATACCCTCGTAAATTGTTGCGAAAATATAAAGCAAACACTGTTACGCAGTTACGAGTTTGATAAAAAATAATTATTCAGAAATAATATAGTGAATTCTATTTTTATCTAACCTACATTTTATTTATATTTATATCATATTGTGATACGATTTGATTTTCTACACACCGAATTAAATACACATCGCAGAATCTTGGAATATTACGTAGGTATTAAAAAATTACGTATTGGTAAATAAGGTAAAATGAATTAAAATCTTTCTCTACTTTTTTAACAACATTGTCACTAATATCGTTGTTTCATAGCTATTCTAAAGCTGTTCCTCGCAACCGTTAAACGCTTCCTTTTCCTTAAAACGGATCACCGGTTTTTGGTGCCAAAAATAAATCCTCGTGCACTAAAATATTGTTTCTAGCCAACCTTAAACGCTTTTTCTTGTTCCTAAAACAGTTATACCTGTCCTAAAATGGTTCTTCGTGCACTATTATAGTTTTAGTACCCTAATACGGTTCATCGCGATCCAAAAATGGTTTCTATCGACCCTAAACCGGTTCCTTGCTTTCTAAAAAAGTTTCTCGCGATCCCAAAATGGTTTCTATCGACCCAAAAACGGTTCCTCGTGCTCAACAATAATTCCTCGCAGCAGTAAAACGGTTCCTCGGTTCCTAAAACAGTTTCTCGTGATTCCAAAATGGTTTTTATCGGCCCCAAAACGGTTTCTCGTGCTCTACAATAATTCCTCGCAGCACTAAAACGGTTCCCCGCTTCCTAAAAAAAGTTTCTGGCGATCCCAAAATTGTTTCTATTTATCCTAAAACAGTTCCATTTGCTCTAAAATGACTCCTTGCACTATAAAACAGTTGCTCGTGATAATAAATTGATTTCTTGCGTCCCTATAAAAAGTCCTTGTCACGTGCCTATTTTTTCCCTTCTACAGTTCCATTATTAATTGGGTCTCTGATGATTTCGTATTCCTTAGGTACTCGTAAGTAGGGTTGCATACCGTATTTCGTTGTAACTTAAATATATCATTCGTTGTATATAGTGTTGCATACCTTGTAGTGATAGGATTTAATTATTAATGGCTGTGACATTTTTGTTAATCGATGGAGATGGAGTGGGGGTTTTTGTCATTAGATTTTGCCTAGATTTTTAGCCTCGATTGTCGTGTGTTGTCAGCTATATTATTGTTTGGTTTGCATTTCTGTGTAGATGGACTGGCTATCAACACGGACGAGTGCGATTATGAGTTTGGAACATAGAGTTGTGAAGATTGTTGGTTGACGCGTGTTCCGTGATTTTTTTGATATCCGGTCTGGGAGTCAGTAGTTGGGTTAGTCGTTTGGTGTCAGTCTTCGAAGTCGGGTGGTGGTGAGAATTTTTGGAACCGCATGCGGTTATTTTAACTCGACACCAAAATCCAAAATATCAACAACAAAGGTAAGATAGAATGGTCGAGTTAAAAATTAAATGGTTTTTCTTCAAAATCCAATTAAGATGGCCCAAATACAGCCAGATATGAAAGAAAAAACCGTAGAGGTTCTGCTCACGTGTTAATGGTTGTCCTTTAAAATATCCTACAATCTTGATATTTTAAAGGACAACCATTGTAAAAATATTTTTAAATAAACTCGATTGTTTTGGCAGTGAAAATCTTTATGTAAATGGTTAAAACATGAGTAAATTAGCAGCCCTATGTAAAAGTTTGAGTTAGTGTTATTAATGAGTTGATTTATATATGTTTTACTTTTTTTGGTAACTTGGTAAAGTCTGTTACTCTTACTTTTGTTATGGTTATTTTATAAAGTTGTAAATTTTAAATTTTTGGTTTGTTTTAGCAAGAAAATTTACCATAGCTGTTAATTTTGACTATATTTTTTATAATGTTGTTATTGAGCTGTGTACGTTGATTTATTGTGTGAGTAAAGTATCCAATATATTTTAGCTATAATTTTATTTATTTGGTTCACCATAATCTTAGTTGTTTATCGTGTGGCTCTGCTAGTGCCTATAAGACCTAGGGGTTTCCGGCTTGAACCGTCTAAGTCGGTGGCGCGGCTCACTTTTATATTTTTTTTTCTTCTACCCTCTACGGCTGAGCTCGGGCATAATTTGCCAGTAGAGACCACTGGCAGAGTACTCTTTAGAGAACGAAAAAAACGTGGCATCCTTGCTGCTCTAAAATAATTTTTCGCGATCCTACATCGGTTTTAAGTGCTCTAATAGATTTTTGCGATCGTAAAAAGGTTTCAGGCGCCCTAAATTTATTACTCGAACCCTAAAGCGGTTATTCGTGCTTTAAAACAGTTCCTATCGATTCTAAAACAGTTGGTTGTAACATTAAGTAATTGTGTGAACACAATTTGTTTGCGGTTAAGTGTGTGCTAAAAACAATAGAAATAAAGGTAAAAGAAAATCGTGGCGGCGTAAAAAGTCAAGGACATTTTGTCGCCGATTGGAATTACATACGCATAAATTATATAAAAATGTAGATAATTTCAGAAAGTTTGATTCATTTGGCTACATAGTCGGATTGTGCACTGATCGTATTGGATAAAAAATTTATAATTCGATTAAGCAACTGCAACAGAATTTCATTTTTGTGTCGTCGTTGTCCATCAATTAATTATTTTTAACAGATGCGGCTTAAGCATAAATGCAATCAATCTTTTTACGTAATTTATTAGTAAATTGGACTGGAATTAAATTGCTAATTCATTACATTAATAATATTGCAAGCTCGCAACCTAAACGTTTAAAATAAATACATAAATTGGCTTGCCAGGGAGTTCACAGTTGTAAAACCGCTCGAAGATGACGTCCATACATCATGCATTTAAGAAGGAGAAAACCAGCCTAGACCGTTTTAAAAATCGACTTTTTTTTATTGCAAAAATTTTTGGTATAACTACTCAAGAATATGTGAAATTTGAAACCAAAATTCGCATTAGTTCGGATGCTATGAGCACTTAAGTGACCGCCCGTCGGTTTGGCGCCGAAGCACGCGGTAGTTAGAACGGAACGGTCACTCATACATACATACATACAAAAAGTCACGCCTTTTTCCCATAGGGGTAGGCAGAGACCACTTCCTTCCACTTACGCTACGGTTCTTACACACATCTTTTGCTTCCTCTACTTTCATCAGTGCTCTCATACATGCTCGTCGGTTGTTGGTACTCTTGACCTGGCCCTTCCTCAAATTAATGTTGATCTGATCAAGATATATTCTCCGAGGTCGACCTTTACCGACTTCCGTCCATTCACACTCGCTTTATAAATTTGTTTCGTCAATCTTCCTTCATCCACCCTTTCTACGTGTCCAAACCATCTAAGCATTCCTTTATCTATCTTTGTAACCACATCTTCTTTTACACCACAGCGTTCTCTTATCTCACTATTCTTTACTTTACTCAAGCGAGTCACTCCGGCTATACTTCTCAGACTACTCATCTCCGCAGCAATAATCCCATTTTCATGCTTTTTCTGCCAAATCCAGCATTCACTACCATACATAAGTGTAGGAACCAACACACCTCTATGCACAGCCAGACGTGCCTGTTTTGACACTTTTAGGCTATTCATAAAGCTATGCAGTGCCTCATTCATTTGTCTTCCTGCCAACACCCTTCGCTTGATAATACAACAGACCAGTATACATGTGCTTTATTGATTTTGAAAAAGCGTTCGATCGTGTGCGGTTAAGAGACGTTATCGCCTTCTTTACAACAGGAAAATTACACATAATCTCATCAAAACCATAGAAAATATATACAAAGCAAATCAAATTCAAGCAAAAATAGATGAGACCACGACCGAACCAATAGCTGTGGGTCAAGGTATTCGACAATGGGATTCCCTAGCCCTCTGCTCTTCAACATCATTATGGATAAAGTAATAAGCAAAGTACGTTTACTGAAAGGATACAGAATGGATGACCGTAAAATTACTGTTATATGCTATGCCGATGACGCAGTAATAGTTGCTGAGAATGAAGACGATCTGCAGCGACTATTACATCGATTTAACTGCACTGCCAAATCACTTAAATCACTTAAAAAACGCCATTAAGGTGCAAACTGGAAGTTGAAGGCAAAGTTATCCAACTGGAAATGAAATATAAGTATCTGGGCAGAGAAATCTCAGGCTATAGTGATGTTGAGACGGAGGTGAGAGAACAGACAACGAAGGCAACAAGAATAGCAGGATGCCTAAATGACACAATATAGCGAAATAAAAACATTAAAATAGAAACCAAATCAAGAATTTACTAGGCAATAGTAAGACCAACTATGACATACACGGCAGAATCTCGACCAGACACAGCGAGAACTAAACAACTTCTAGAGACAACCAAAATGAGAGTTCTTCGTAGAATAACTGGAAAGACGATCTTGGACAGAGAAAGAAACGAAAATATAAGAAGAACATGCAAGGTAAAAAATATCAATGAGCGGGTTCTCGGCAGTAAGAGGGAGTGGAATGATCACATCAGTAGAATGAACAACGAAAGAATAGTCAGAACAGCACGCGACAAATCACCAACGGGTCGCAGGAGTTTAGGACGAAGAAAATAATCGAGTGGGGACCACGACAGAAGGCCTATAGAAGCAAAAGACGACCTCCAATGAGATGGACGGACATTAAGCGTATTCGAACAAACTGGATACAAAGTGCGCAAGATAGAAGAGAGTGGAAAAGTCTAAGAGAGTTCTATGTCAAGCAGTGGACGATACAAGGCTGATTGATGATGATTTTAACTAGGAATAATTATTTACAATTTCTGCGAGACGATTTGCCTACATTGTATGCGTAATTTAAATTGTAAATTAAATGTTCTATTAAAATTTTAAAGGTTAGGTTCATTTCCGGTCAAACCAGAAATGAAAATGAATATTATTATTATGCTTCTTTTAAAAGAAATAGCGTTATCTGAAGAGGAGTTGCAGGCGATGGTTAATGTTATGCATGATTCCCTGAAAATCAAAGGGATGAAAATAAATGTGAGCAAAACGAAAGTAATGGTTTTTGAAAGAGAAGAAAGCATGACAAACTGTGGGGTTTCGATTGAGGGAGAAAGAGTGGAACAAGTTAATGAATTTATGTACTTGGGTTCAAAATTTACTAGAGATGGAAAGTATGACAGTGACATTGAGCGAAGGGTGTTGGCAGGAAAACAAATGAATTGGGTACTGCATAGCTTTATAAATAGCCAGAAAGTGTCAAAAAAGGCACGTCTGGCGGTGCATAGAGGTGTTGGTTCCTACACTTATGTATGGTAGTGAATGTTGGGTTTGGCAGAAGAAGCATGAAAATAGGATTAATGCTGCGGAGATGAGTATTTTGAGGAGTATAGCCGGAGTGACTCGGTTGGATAAAGTTAAGAATAGTGAGATAAGAAAACGCTGTGGTGTAAAAGAAGATGTGGTCACAAAGATAGATAAAGGAATGCTTAGATTGTTTGGACACGTAGAAAGGATGGATGAAGGAAGATTAACGAAACAAATTTATAAGGCGAGTGTGAATGGGCAAATCGGTAGAGGTCGACCTCGGAGAACATATCTCGATCAGATCAACATTGTTTTGAAGAAAGGCCAGGTCAAGAGTACCAACAACCGAAGAGCATGTATGAGAGCACTGATGAAAGTAGAGGAAGCAAAAGATGTGTGTACGAACCGTAGCAAGTGGAAAGAAGTGATCTCTGCCTACCCCTATGGGAAAAAGGCGTGACTTTATGTATGTAAGTATGCTTTAGCCAAGGTCCATGTTTGGCAGGCGTATGTAAGAATTAAAATTATGTACTGGTTTTTAGGTACTGCTGTATTTTTCTTTTATTAGGACCCATTTTAATTTTCCAAAATCCTGCCCAGGCTAATCTGACCTTTTTTTTACCTCCTCTGTTTGGTTTTTATTGTTTATTTTTATGGTTTGTCCCAAATATATATAATCATTGACCGTTTCTATAATCTAATAATCAGGACCTTTATATCTGCTTTATAGACTTTAATAAATCCTTCCATAAGGTAACGTATGATTAAAACAAAACAGTAAGGTTTAGTGAGATTTACGGACCCTTTCTTTAAAATCAAAAAAAAGTATATGAAATTATGTAAGAACAAAAACACAAATGAAATCTCGTACCTTCTCTTCTTCGGCTGCCTATCCATATTAACGGATGTTGGCGACCACCAACTTTATAAAAATGTAGCAGAGATTTGACATTAGGCCTGAGACTGCTATTAGCAAAATGTTATGTACTTAGAGTGCTCTACTATGGTGCAGAATCGTGGACGCTAAACGCAGATGCAATGAGACGGCTTTACTCTTTCAAAAAATGTGGATATATAGAAAAATCTTAAGAATTTCGTGGGTAGATCGAATAACTAACATCGAAGCGCTCAAAAGAATCGGTAAACGAAAAGAAGTTGAACGTACAATTAAGGAGAAAAAGCTACAGTATTTGGGACACATAAAGCAAGCAAGCAATATAATCTTCATTACTACGACGTCAAATGCATTTAAAAGTACTTCTTACTTGTGGTTGTTGCATAATTTCTCGGGATCTCCAAAGTGTTGGGCAGTTGCACAAGAAATATAGGTATTGTCAATAATGATAAAGACAATAATAAACACGATTTATTTGCAATATACGGTACCGGTATTTTACCGTTTTTAGACGCAGTAATTTGAAGAAACCAAGAAAGTTAAACTTAATACGGGTATTCCCAACTGATCATATTTAAAAAATACGCCTTTACGTCTCGCCACTGTTGGCTCTGTACAAATATATTCTTGACCAGTAGTAAAAGTGTGTTGAACATACACTGCTCAACAAAATGCTCACCTAAATATTTTTATTTAAAGGTATTATTTGTGTCTTCCCTGTATTAAATAAATTATTTACAGAAATCTAATTAGAGGTCTTCTCAATATCTAGATTTCTGCTAACCAATTTGGGTTTCAAAGTGGCTTTGGCACACGAGACGCTTTGTTTGAACTTAAGATGTTAGTTAATTAATTGGTGAAAAAATAAGTTTCGTCAGTATAAATTGTAGAAAATGTAATCCTTGTAAAAAGGAAAATATGACTTTAGCTGTAAAATGTAAGGGAAAAAAGTTGTGGACCAAAAACCGAAGAAAGGTCGAAAATTTCGTGGTTTTGTAGTCCCTCTGATCTTGGCTCACACTCCCCAAGGTCAGAAACTTGGATTTAAGACAATCAACACCTTACAAACGTTGTGTAAAAGTTTCATTGGTTTTGAAATTATTTTCCACGTTAACTACCTGCTGACTGAACTATTAATCAGAGGCTGGAAAATAATATTAGCGCTATTGGATTGGTGGTCGATACCGCTAAAAAAATCGTGGAAAGATAGGGTTACGAAGAAGATTTGACCTGGCTTAATACTACAAAAACTGTCCATCAAGAAAAGAAAACTGCTGTACCCGTATTTTAGTCATGTGATAACGAATAACAAAAATATCGACTGCATCACCTAATTATTCAAGAGAAGATAAAAGAAAGAAGAGCTCCTGGAATTCAAAGAACATCTTGGCTTAAGAATTTGTTTAAGTGCCTAGGTAAGACTGTTTTGCGCCACAGGCTTCAAGGTTGCAATGATGATCACCAATCTTTGATAGAAGTGGCATGAGAAGACGAAGAAAAAGATGTAAAAAAAACGTATCAATATCTTAATATCGAACTGTCAATAAATGGACTGGACAGCTTGTTTCGCGAAAATCTTCTTCTTAAACGTGCCATATCCTCAGCGGACGTCCCTGAAAATCAAAGGGATGAAAATAAATGTGAGCAAAACGAAAGAAATGGTTTTTGAAAGAGAAGAAAGCATGACAAACTGTGGGGTTTCGATTGAGGGAGAAAGAGTGGAACAAGTTAATGAATTTGTGTACTTGGGTTCAAAATTTACTAGAGATGGAAAGTATGACAGTGACATTGAGCGAAGGGTGTTGGCAGGAAAACAAATGAATGGGGCACTGCATAGCTTTATAAATAGCCAGAAAGTGTCAAAAAAGGCACGTCTGGCGGTGCATAGAGGTGTGTTGGTTCCTAGACTTATGTATGGTAGTGAATGTTGGGTTTGGCAGAAAAAGCATGAAAATAGGATTAATGCTGCGGAAATGAGTAGTCTGAGAAGTATAGCCGGAGTGACTCGGTTGGATAAAGTTAAGAATAGTGAGATAAGAAAACGCTGTGGTGTAAAAGAAGATGTGGTCACAAAGATAGATAAAGGAATGCTTAGATGGTTTGGACACGTAGAAAGAATGGATGAAGGAAGATTGACGAAACAAATTTATAAGGCGAGTGTGAATGGGCAAATCGGTAGAGGTCGACCTCGGAGAACATATCTCGATCAGATCAACATTGTTTTGAAGAAAGGCCAGGTCAAGAGTACCAACAACCGAAGAGCATGTATGAGAGCACTGATGAAAGTAGAGGAAGCAAAAGATGTGTGTACGAACCGTAGCAAGTGGAAGGAAGTGGTCTCTGCCTACCCCTATGGGAAAAAGGCGTGACTTTATGTATGTATGTATGTTAAAAGAAATTTAATTTTGAATTTAAATTTATTAAAACAACTGAATTACAGTGCTGGAACACACCAATTGAGACACTCGGTATACATATATTAGTGAAATTTTTTGCAAATATGTTAATTATTTACACTCTAAGCCTCTCAGGCTGTGTAGAAACAAAAATTATTATTTCGTACGAATGTTTCCTTTCGATAATTTTAACATTCCTAAAAAGCTATATAGCGACGATGTACACGGTGTTGCGAACAGCTGTCAGATGCGGAAATGCTAAAATAATAATCAACAATAACCTACCACAACAGAGTACTAATAATGTTTCACGCTAGTTGGAAAGATGATAAAAATAGATTATTAATTGCCAATAAAACGTATAAACCCAAATTTTTTTCAACTCCTCGGAATGCATGCAATTTTATTTTTAGACGTCAATGAGCGCTAAATCGGGGCCGTTTGGCGAATTCATGGTTTATTCGATAATTGTTTAAAACATTTTGATTTAAAATATTATTTTAAAATAAGGGTTATTCTCGATTACTTAATACATATAAGCAAATTATCTGCCTACGGTTTCCCAACCAAACTGCGCCAATGGCTCATGAGCTTCATGCAAGATCGCTCCTTACATGTGGTAGTTGACGGTATTACTTCTGATGCATTAAAAATGCTGGGGTCCCCCAAAGTTCCATCCTGTCCCCCACCCTATTTCTTTTACACTCAACGACCTCTTGAAAACTACCACGAACCCAATTACAGTTTCGCAGACGACAGCACACTTGTCTTAACTTTTACATCCTATCGATCACTTTCTTAGAATGATACAAATAGACTTAGGCAGAAACAGGTTGATTCCATCAATAGAGATCTTGAAGCAATCGTCGAGTGGGAAACCAACAATCTTGTTCAGTTCAACGCCCAGAAAACACAAAGCGCCACGTTTTCCAAAAAAGTGAATTCCTCAAATCATTTTATCACAATGTCTGAAAAAACCCTTAAATCAAGTCCCTCCATTTTTGGGAGTCACGGTGTCTAATATGTCTTGGCATGACCATGTTGCTAACATCGCAAAATCAGCAAGCCAGAGGCTAGGTTTTCTGTGGAAAGCTAGAAGGTTTTTTACTCCTGATCAACTGTTGACGACGTACAAGGCTCAAATCCGACCTCTACTGGAGTATTTCTCGCACAAATGGGGTTCAGGAGCAAGGCATTCTCTTCATATTCTAGATTTCATTGAGAAAAGGGTCATTCGGTTGATAAACAGCTCAACTCTCACAAATACCCTTCACCCACTAGAACATAGAAGAAGAGTTGCGGACCGGACATTACTCTACAGATATTTCCATGCCAGAGAAATAAAAATAAAACTCTTATACCTCCATTGGCCACCTTCGGTCGAAGAACTCGGCACGCTGATCAGTCTCACCCTTTTACTCTCAAGATTGACACTACAAGGACCAATATCCATCAAGAATCCTTCTTTTACAGGGTTGCTACAGAATGGAACAAGCTTCCAAAATCAGTTTTCCCAGAGAACTATGACCTGCAACTTTTCAAAAAGCGGGTCCACAATCATCTCCTTTCTATAATTCCTCCCGCTTCTAATAGTCGCAGTGCGAGCCGTCCGCGGCCCACACGATAGGTCTATCCTTTTTGTGACTATATTCAGTAAAAAAAAAAAACATTGTGCCCATACATAATTTTTTTATTAAGCTAATAACGAAAAACCAACAGATCGAATAAACTCTACTCTACTTACATACATGAATTGCTAATTACAGAAAGGGGACATCTCCATTTTTTTTGGTAAATTGACATTCATGTATATTTCGTTTCCAAAAGGTTAAATACATCGTTTACTGCAAAAACGGGATATTCTGCATAACCCGGCTTAATAAGGTTAAGAGATTTAATTCTCGTTTACTGCATAAAGGAAACATATCCAGGAAATGTCACCTTTCTGCGGTAAAGTACCGACATCGATATCTTAATATGAAGCCAACGACGCCAGCTCAGTCAAACAGTTTGTTGTTTACTATAATACAAAGGATTTATAGTTTTATATGTGTGACAGTGATTCGATGGAATGTTAAAAAAATTATAAAAATGTGGTAGTATAACTTGTACTGCGTTAACTGAAGAGGTTAAAATGAGTTATAATTCAGAAAAAAGGGGTTGTAAATAGTAATAATTACAAGAGAAATGTTATTAAAAATGCAAAACTGCAAGGAGTGGTTGCTGGTGATGAACGGTAAGTTGTAATTATTTTTGTTTTGTAGTCGTAAGTAGGTAATTAATATTTTTATTTTATAATAGAATTTATAAACTGCCCTGTAATCGATACTTACCAACTGAAAAATACAGAGAAAGAAGTGACTTATTGCACAAAAAGAGCCCATACCGAAAAGCTACCTATAGCAAAACAAAAAGACTGACATATTAAACACAATAATAAAACAATAAAAAGATTTTTCATTATTTTAAGTGGGTTGCGTATGATTTTGCAGCCCCTATTATGTGCTGCCATGATATTCTCGTAAAATCAAAGGATTTTTCATTGTTTTAAGTGGGTTGTGTATGGTTTTGCAGCCCCTATTATGTGCTGCCATGCTGTTCTAGTAAATCAAAGGATTTTTCATTGTTCTAAGTGGATTGTGTATGGTTTTGCAGCCCCTATTATGTACTGCCATGCTGTTCGCGTAAATCAAAGGATTTTTCATTGTTCTAAGTGGATTGTGTATGGTTTTGCAGTCCCTATTATGTTCAGACATGCTTTGTTTTAAGTATCTACCTGTTTGCCCTAAGTATACTTTGTCACACTACTACACACAACACAGAATGTGTATGCTGCTCTCTTCCTTGTCGCCGCATAGTCGGCAGTTTTTCTTAGCATGTATATACTAACTGGTGATCATTTATGCTGCATGATGTATTCAATTTTTTACCAACTCTTCTTTTTCTTAAAGTGACATGCAGTCGTTACTACGTAGACATTCTCCATATTCTTTAAATACATCTGTTATTTGCAGCGTCTTTAAGTGATCCAAAGTCTTTAACTCCCATCCAAAGTCGGATGTTGCGCAACCAAGATAACTTTTTACGAGCAATACCTCTTTTGCCTTCAATTTTCCCTTCGAATATAAGCCGTGGAAACTCATATCTGTCCCCTCTCATTATGTGTCCAAAATATGTTATTTTTCTCTTTTTGATTGTCTCGAACAGTTCTCTATCTTCTAGATTTGCTCTTCTAATGACTTCTTCGTTTCTGACTCTCTCAACCCATGATATTTTAAGCATTCGACGAAGGGTCCACATTTCAAAAGTTTCGAGCTTGTTAATTGACGCAGCCTTAAGAGTCCAACTCTTAAGAAAGTTATAAAATGGCATTTAATTACATTAAGAAACAAGTTATTTGTAACAAACCATTTATACAATTTATCAAGATTAGCTTGAAGAAGAATTTGGTCATTGGATTACTTTATCGGTCTAAAAAGCTTCAGGTCATCCGCAAACATTAAAAATTCACAGCTATCAAAACAGCTTCCGACGTCATTGACAAAAATGTTAATTAATAGAGGTGGACAATGTGGCACTCCAGATGTTACTAATATATCACTAGATTTGCAACCCCCGATTTTAACCTGTTGTGTACGACCATTGATTACCGTTGTATTTTTGTAATTAATCAAATCAAATACAAAATAACTATGAAAGAAGGACCGTCCCTCTAAAGTCGATGTTTCGGAAAAACTAATGACGGATTCTTCAGTAGCATCGGCGTTTGGAGGTATTCTAAATGTCGTAAAAAAAAAGGTTTTAAGAACGCGCACCCCGAATAAAAATGTGACGGTGTTGTCGTTGATGTTGATGTGATATTTCTGAGTCCTTTCTCACGGATCAGGCTAGTTTCCATTATCGACTGGCGTCTGTTACCAAGGTAATGGCACATAGCGACAAACAACAGCGAAATTGAGAGGCTTGAGGCACCGGCAGTATCAACAGGCCGCAATTACGTTTGCATTCTCCTTCGTCGCATCATTTGGTTTCTTACGTGGTAAATAAAATCATATTTCAAAGATAACCCGATATTTTTTTTTCTTAAACAAATGTTATTTCCAGAACTTTTGCTATTTATTTCTACGAAATATATATACAGTGTGGAAGTGCCAAGTAAAAAAAAAATGTTATTTCAATTATTTATGCATAAATCATGAAGTGACATCCCGCAATAAAAAACTTTTATACCTCGCTTCGAATGACAGGGTTTTTGTCATATTTATGAGATGGGACCCTTGACGCCGAGTATTTAGTCCAATCAAACGGTAATTTGAAGTGTAAAGTTTCGGTGTAATTGTTTTGATTGCAAAGCAAGCTATTTATGCAAAATTATTAAATTAAATTAGCATTTAAAAAAAAAATAGCAGATGACATCATTAGTTTATATTTTTTATTTTATGTAGGTGAACATTATTTGATAAATTAATAAAAGAGGCAAATTGCAGTACAATTCAGTATTTATGTCTCTTAGACATCGGGTTAAAGGATTTTAGCAGGGCAGCATTCCAGTTCTTCTAGGTCTAAAACAAAAATTTTCATCACCTGATGTACCAAATTACGTTTATGATGAGGCAGGCGTTGTTGTGACCTTGTGTAATCTTCAAGGAATACGTGTTTTAAAGTAAAAGTCAGAGGATGATCTTAGTTTTCACGAAGATTTGCTTGGTTGAGCAGCCTTCTTCAGGTAAGCAGCTATCATTTTTTTATTTGTGTAACTTTTCTGACATGAAACATGTACGTTTATAGATGTTTTACCCGCCAAAACAACTCCCTTCCTATTATTTCCTTTTTTACTAGAATCACGTAAAGTTTCTATTCCTTTTTTCCCTTACCACTTTTACTGGACCCTTACTCAAATGTTTTTCACAAATAAAACACTTTTCACTGGACATTGTGAAAAGTTGTTGTATTGTATCTCAACAAAAACACTCGGAAATGAAATTTGTTTATGAAAATAGTCGCAAAAAGGGTAGACCTATCGTGTGGACTTCGCGCCGTTGCAGAGAAAGACAAATGACACGATCACGGCAATAGCAGTACTAAAGGCATAAAGACGTGCCCTTGACGCATACCCCCTCCAGTCAGCTTAATCGAACCGAACGGTTTTTGCCTTTACGTCGAAAGGCGAGGCGTTGCAGATGAATTGCATTGATTAATTTATTTTTTGCTTTTTTCCAAAAATTACTGATTTGTCCCACATTTCAGCACTCTTTTTCGTGGAAACCATACGACATACGAAAAAATGTTAGCAGACTTAAATTATAGGAATTTTCTCCTCTTTATTTTACTAAACAACCATTTTTTGCGTAAATAGCTTGCTTTGCAAGTTAAAAGCTAAAAACTACTAAAAACATGGTAATTAGTGGTTTTTTGATGATTTCTCATATTTGTCGAGCAAATTTTTATCGGACAACTTCTGATTCGTGTTCAGCACCCCAAAAAACATAGAATAAACCAATAAAAACAATTACACCAAAACTTTCCACTTCGACCCCTTTTTGTGCACCGTTTTACTAGCCTATATTAACTTGTTTGTCTCATGTATATACCTGTGCAATGTTTACAGGAAATTTCGTACACTACGTGTGACTTTTCTTTTTTGTAATTTTTAGTTTACTGAAATCGTTATTAAGTTAAGATTATGACCCTTGAAGGCGATTTAATTGTCAATTTGATAAAAGATGTTTTAGTTGTTCTGACAAGCTTTGTGTAATAAAAGGTGAATAGGTATTTTTTTTATCTCAACTGGGAAAAAAATTGTTACCACCACAATAAAAAATTAAATTCTACACTTTAAGGTAGGTTTAATTTACCTCTTCTAACTTTCATGTATTTTTCTAAATGCCACAATTTTTATATTTTAATCAAAAATATCATACAGTGGGTCGTCATGACAATTTTTCATTTGGACCCATTCAAAGCAAAGTGAAGTTCTTTAAATATAAGGCCCAAAAAAAAAGTACCAAGCAATTTATATGGTGAATGTGCTCTCTGACGAGTCTTGATTCTGTATTAGGGTCCACGATGGATGCAAAAGAGTAAGTCGATTACATGGAGGATGCACAAACTTAGAATTTTATGTGATTTTGCAACTCCTCCTCACATGATGCTAATATGACCTGATCAACGGAGTGATAAAAATCAAGCACACCGACTCTGCTGCGAAGTCCCGACAATTGCCAACCGAGAAGCCTTTGTCCACGCGAGGAACGCCTGCAAAAGAACAATCGATCTTGCCAAAGAATCCTACGACACGAGAATATGCAACAAGCTTGTCAATGCCCCTCCTGGATCAAAGACCTTCTGGTCTTTGGCTAAAGCCATAAATAAGAATTTCACAACTTCTTCTTTACCACCACTCGAGAGGTCCGACGGCACGACAGCCGTATCTTCCAAAGAAAAAGCGGATCTGCTGGCCGAAATGTTCAGCTCTAACTCAACCCTCGATACCAATGGAAAACAACCCCCAACGATACCTAGAATAAACGCATCAATGCCTGAGGTCACTATCCGCCATCGCACTATCAGGAAAATCCTACGAAATTTTTACTCCAATAAGGCAGTAGGACCAGATAGAATTCCGTCAATTGTCCATAAGACCTGTGCTCAAGAGCTCACCCCAGTTCTCTGTAGACTCTTCAAGTTATCATACAGCAAAGGAGTATTTCCGTCCATGTGGAAAAACTCTAAGGTCCAACCGATTCCGAAAAAAGGAAAGAAGACTATTCCTGCAAATTATCGCCCTATTGCATTGCTCTCAGTCATATCCAAAGTTATGGAAAAAGCGATTAACACAGAACTCATCAAATATCTGGAGAAATTTGAGATAATCCATGGCAGACAATATGGATTTCGACAACTTCGGTCTACTGGAGATTTGCTGGCTTATGTCACTCAGCTCTGGACAAACACTATTGAAAAGTTTGGTGAATCTCGTGCAATAGCCTTGGATATGTCTAAAGCCTTTGACCGCGTTTGGCACCATGCATTGTTAAGTAAATTATCTGCCTACGGTCTCCCAACCAAACCGTTCCAATGGCTCTTGAGCTTCATGCAAGATCGCTCTTTACATGTGGCAGTGACGGTATTTCTTCTGATGCGTTTAAAACCAATGCCGGGGTCCCCCAGGGTTCCATCCTGTCCCCCATCCTATTTCTTTTACACATCAACGACCTCTTGAAAACCACCACGAACCCCATTTACAGTTTCGCAGACGATAGCACACTTGTCTCAACTTTCACATCCTAACGATTACTTTCGGTGAATGATACAAATAGACTCAGGCAGGAACATGTTGATTCCATCAATACAGATCTTAAAGCAATCGCCGAGTGGGGAACCAACAATCTTGTTCAGTTCAACGCCCAAAAATAACAAAGTGCCACGTATTCCAAGAAAGTGAATTCCTCAAATCATCCCATCACAATGTCCGGAAATACCCTTAAACCAAGTCCCTCTATCTTGATTTTGGGAGTCACGGTGCCCAATAATATGTCTTGGCATGACCATGTTGCTAACATCGCAAAGTCGGCAAGCCAGAGGCTAGGTTTTCTGTGGAAAGCCAGATAGTTTTTTACTCCTGATCAACTGTTGACGACGTACAAGGCTCAAATCCGACCTCTACTGGAGTATTGCTCGCACATTTGGGGTTCAGCACCAAGGCATTCTCTTCGTCTTCTAGATTCCATTCGGAAAAGAGCCATTCGCTTGATAAACAGCTCAACTCTCACAGATACACTTCACCCTCTAGAACATAGAGTTGCAGACCAGTCATTGCTCTACAGATATTTCCATGGCAAATGCTCCAGAGAAATAAAAACTCTTGTACCACCATTGGCCACATCCGGCCGAAGAACTTGGCACGCTGATCAGTCTCACCCATTTACTCTCAAAATTGACACTACAAGGACCAATCTTCATCAAGAATCCTTCTTTTACAGGGCTGCTACGGAATGGAATAAGCTTCCAAAATCAGTTTTTCCAGAGAACTATGACCTGCAACTTTTTAAAAAGCGTGTCCACAATCATTTCCTTTCTATAATCCCTTCCCCATCTAATAGTCGCAGTGCGGTCTACCCATTTTGCGACCATTTTTATAAAAAAAAAATATTAGCAACAGGATAAATAAATTCTGTAATGTTTTCATAATAGCGTTAAATCCTTCCTATAACGACCTTGTTACGTATTTAAAAAATGTATAACTGTGAAAAGATAAAAATTTTGTATGTCCTGTTTGTGGCAACCTTCGAACACTTTCCGATTAGTTTGTTTACTTGTTTCAATTAATAATGCTGAATTAATTCAAAACGAAAATGCGATCGAACGTATAATTATTAATTTTCGTTTGCTCAATCGCTTATTTACAAAATCCGTATTTTTTTCTAAAAAAAAAAAAAACAGTTTTTCATCATTTTTATTAGTTTCCTTAACTGTAAAACTTTGGTTTTTCAATTAAAAATATGAATTTCAAAATCTAGATATTTGAACTCGATGAATACAGTATAACTCCTGTTAGCGACCACCTGCATGAAATTACCAATATGACGGCCGATTTCAAATTCTTTGATTTTTATGTGGATAATCCCATATTATTGTACCTGTCCGTACACACCCCTTCTTAGTAGGATTAGAGCATCGTACTCCGAAATAGTGCTTAGTATTTTTTCACCCTCGCACATGACGCATTGTGCGTGATTCTCGAATGGGGACCCAATAACTTGGTAGAATTCCATGCAAATAAAACATAAGCATGTCTTTTCTATAGAAAAGCCGATCTCACTGTGCCCAAGATAATATTGTCAGGAGTAACCATACCATGCCTTAAAATGTCGAAATTGTTTAAATGCCACTTTCTGAACTTAACTAAAATACGACTTCTTCGATGCTATGTGTATCCTGTGCTCCTATATGGAGTTGAGTCATGACTGTAACAAATGCAGCCAGTAAAAGGTTGGACGCATTTGAGATGTGGCTGTATCGACGTATACTAAGAATCCCTTGGACAGCCCATGTTACAAACAAAAGATTACTCGACATTTTAAACAAGGAAATGGAGATCATGAGTACAGTCAGAAGTCGGAAATTGGAATACTTAGGACACATAATGAGAAACAGCGAAAGATACGGTCTGTTGCAGCTTATCCTACAGGGAAAGGAGCTTGGAAAGAGGGGACCAGACAGAAGAAGGATCTCAAGACTTAAAAACCTGAGAACTTGGTTTGCAACCTCCACCACAGGTATATTTAGGGCCGCAGTTGATAAAATAATTATGATCGCCAACGTCCGGTAACGGACAGGCACTGGAATAAGAAAAAGAACAATACCACTGAGGTCATCCATCTCGATGCTTGGTATTACCATCAGCAATAACCTTTCTTTGGAAAATCACGTGAGGTCCATTGCCAAACTTGGCTGTTTGTTTCGTGCCAAGAGCTATTTTACTTCCAGTCAGCTGCTTATGATCTATAAGGCACAGATCCGACCTGTCCTGGAATACTGTTCCCATATTTAGAGTGCGGCACCGAAACATATCCCGAAACTACTGGATTCCGTCTAAAAAAGGGCAACTCGTCTGGTCGGTGATGCCTTGCTTACAAAATCGCTCACTTCCCTAAAACACCGTAGAAAAGTTAGCGATTTGTCTCTATTTTATAGATATTTTCATAAGCGATGCTCTTCTGAAATATCAACTTTAGCTGTTTCTTCGAGTTTAATCCGTCAAGTTTAGACTTCACACCCCTTCGTGGTCACTTTGGAGACCTGCAGAACATCTCTTTCCAAAGACTCGTTCATTCAACGAACAGCGAGGCTTTGGAACACATTGCCTAGGGAGGTGTTCCCCGAGGCATACAACCTCCAGAAATTTAAGAAAAACACCAATTCCTACCTTTTTTCCCTTAATACTCACGATGTTCTTTGAGCATTACAGGATATCCCTTTTCGTGGGAACCAGAACATAGAACAAAAAAAGATGGATGTGTCTACCAAGTAAACTTGTCGAACTCAAATGGGCAAACAGCTATTTTTCAACCGCAACAGCGGGTTCTAAGATACTACTTTTCCCGCGTGAGTAATAAAAAATTAATTATTAACATTATTGTACCAACTTAAAATCCATTTGGATTAATTAGCAAAAAAATTGGTCTGTAGTGGTAAAAAAATTCGGAATTAATTTCAGTACGATACTGATTACACAAAACATTAAAGTATTCATGAAAAAACAACTATAATCAGTTCATCGAACGCAAATCAGCAAGCAGTTTTTCGTTCAATATTTATAGTATAAATAACACATGCACTGCTATCAATATTTTTTTGCGATGGGAATGCCCGAAATGTAGTAAGACAACACAAACCGTTCCATAATAACAATATTTAAGTTCATCCTCGTTAACTCATGTAACATTAAAATTAATGTTTTTTTTTTTCGTTTTTTACATCATTAAGAACTACACGGTATTGCTTCTTTAATATGTTATAACGATTTTCGTTAATAAGATAATTTGGCGTGGCGACCGTCAGTCTTCCGTCCGACCCAAAATACCTTGACTGTAGTTACTAAAAAATGAGATCTCAACAATAAATATAAAGAAAACAATTCTTTTTTAAAATTTTGATAGGTTATTGCTTTTGTTTAAGGTAGTTAGTCACAAATTTGTACTAAAGAAAAAAAGGATTTATGTTAAGTGATATTCAGCAGTATAATTTAGTTTTTAAGTAAACCATACATATTATCAATGTAAAATAGTTTCGATGTTTTACGTCTGCCAGGCGTCCCGCGACGGCTCATTTTTTTATGTTAATTTTTGCAATAAACAATGAAGGACGGTGCTCCTCCGCATTATGCGGCGATTGTTCGTCAGTATTAAGACCAACGTTTTCCACGGCATTGGATTGGGAGAAGAGGCAGCATTGAATGGCCTCCACGATCGCCAGATTTATCGCGCCTCGATTTCTTTTTGTGGGGACTTCTGAAAAGTAAAATCTATAAAACGCAACCAGCGTCGTTGGAAGATTTGCGTCAAAGAATCGTTGACGAATGCCGTCGAATTACTCCGGAAATTCTTCGGAATGTGCGTGAACGTTTTAAACAAAATCTCTATTATTGTACGGAAGCGGGCGGTCATCAGTTTAACCATTTAATCAATTAAGTAGTAAATAAGCAGCTAAAATAATTGAAATTTTATTCAAAGTATTGGGAGGAAATATAAAATTTAAAGACTATTGCAAAAAGAATTGTCCGAGCTTTCAGCAGACACCTAATGCCATTTAAAAATTTTGGGGTAATTCTTACCCTCGCTTGGGGTTGAAAGTAGTGGAGTCAAAAATGGAAGACGGGAAATGGATAAAAAAACTGTTGGAATGGAGACCAAGAACTGACAAGCGTAGCCGAGGCAGAACTCCCACCCAATGGACGGATGATCTGAAGAGGATAGTGACAAATTTGATTGCAACAGCCAGGGATAGAGAGAACTGGAAACGTTTGGCCTATGTCCAATAATGGACGTAAAAGGGGCTGCATGATGATAATGATAACAGACACGTATAGACACGGATGGATGAAAGAAAAATCACACTCGTATCATATATTTTGTCTTCGTCGCTACTAAAAAGCAATATTTATTTATTTTTGCTGCCGTTTTGACAAAATTTGGAACACGGTATTCGCTAACTTTCGCAATAATGTTAATAAAAAAAACATTGCTAACTTTACACAAAATATACAATATATTTATAACAGTGGAGAGAATCATCTTCAGAGGTTGGGCTGTTTAATTGACAGCATTTTAAGGACTGGAAACGCGTTTTTTTTAAGGATTCCTCCATTTTTTGGAACATGGAACCAAACAAGGAGCTAAAATACCTGACTATGGGTTGTAAAAATGAAATGCAATTTATATAATGGATAAAAAAAAATTGACGAAACATATTTATAAGGCGAGTGTGATGTGCAAGTCGGTAGAGGTCGACCTAGGTGAATGAATCTCGATCAGATCGAAATTATTTTAAAGAAAGACTAGATCAAGAGTACCAGCAACAGACGAGCATGTATGAGAGCACTGAAAAGTAGAGGAAGCAAAAGATGTGTGTAAAAACCGTAACAAGTGAAAGAAAGTGGTCTCTGCCTACTTCTACGAGAAAAAGGCGTGACTAAATGTATGTATGTATTTTGTCAATACACAGATTGGAGTGCCTTAAGGATCCGTTTTGGTACTCCATTGCATTCTATTTTTACATAAATGACCTTTTCCTTAAAAATAATGCGATTAACACTTTTGTAGATGAGGAAACGCAGTACCAAAAGTGAAGTAATAAAATATTTTCCTCCTCTTTTTAACAGACACTTTCAAAAACTGTTCCATTTCTATTTCTTGCGTCAAGAATGACAAGTACTCTAGCAAAATGTCCAGATTCTGAAATCAAATTGCACATGCCCTTTTCCTTCAACTGTTAATTGTTTAGAGCTTATGTTAACAAAATGACTTTGATTCATTTAGTTCCAAAATCGCGTCGCGGTTGTAACTCGACATCCCAAATATTTTCCGAAGTCATTCACTGCTCGCCTCGAGGTAAAACCTCATCGCCAATTCAGGGCCATGTTTATTTTTAATAAAATTTGACTCGGAAATGTAAATTTTGAATTTTTTACAAACGAAAACGGAAACGGCAAAGATCCTTTTATAAAGACCGCGTCATTTTCGGTACGCATTTATGTTAGGTAGTCCGAAAGATGGAAATCATCTAAGGACATTACTAATTTATATTTAAATATTATTAAGTTGCATCATTAAACATATTGTGTAATATGGATAAACTTATTAACACAAAATACAGAGATAAATAGAAAAGCATATGAGGAAGCAAGAAAAAAGCAAAACCAGTATGTAAACAGAAAAAATATCCAGATGTGTTCTAAAAGAATTTCCTAAGAGCCAGCACCGCCCAGTTATTCTGAAAACGGGCATACAGATTCCCATAATTAAATCGTTCCCAAAACCTAGATGGAACTTTCAAAAAGCGGACTTGAACTCTTTTAAAGCAGACCTATACAAGTGCCTTGGTTGGATCCCACCTGTAGCCGTCAACTATAACAGATTCGTCGGTGCAATTATTTCTACTGCTAAGAAACACATCCCGAGGGGCTTTCGCAAAGAGTATATACCGGGATGGTCTAAGCAAAGTGAACAACTTTATCAGGATTTCGTTGATAGTGGTGACCCAGAGAAAGCTGATGATCTTCTGAGTTCTCTTGACGCGGCTCGAAGACTAAAATGGATAGAGACCACCACAAATACTGACTTTAAGCGTTCGAGCCGGAAAGCTTGGAATCTTCTAGAAAAGCTTGGTGCCAGTCAACCGGTCACCCAAAACCAATCTCTGAAGCTTGACACTACAAGGACCAATCTTCATCAAGTTTTTACTCCTGATCAACTGTTGACGACGTACAAGGCTCAAATCCGATCTCTACTGGAGTATTGCTCGCACATTTGGGGTTCAGCACCAAGGCATTCTCTTAGTCTTCTAGATTCCATTCAGAAAAGAGCCATTCGTTTGATAAACAGCTCAACTCTCACAGATACCCTTCACCCTCTAGAACATAGAAGAAGAGTTGCAGACCAGTCATTGCTCTACAGATATTTAGGCCGAAGAACTCGGCACGCTGATCAGTCTCACCCATTTACTATTAAGATTGACACTACAAGGACCAATCTTCATCAAGAATCCTTCTTTTACAGGGCTGCTACGGAATGGAATAAGCTTCCAAAATCAGTTTTTCCAGAGAACTATGACCTGCAACTTTTTAAACAATCATTTCCTTTCTATAATCCCTTCCCCTTCTAATAATCGCAGTGCGCGGCCTACACGATAGGTCTACCCTTTTTGCGACTATTTTCAGCAAAAAAAAAAATCTGTTTGAGTTGGTTCACATTGAGTCTGCTGGCGTTAAAAGACGCGTATATTTGTAACTTTTACAAATACATTTTTTTTCATATAACTTCCCCGATAATAATTAAATTTATGTTAATTTAATATAAATAAATATTTTAATACCGAAAAATCGTAAAAACAAGTTAACAATCAGGGAAGACGTTTTTCCGAATTAAAAGTCCTTGAATGTCAAAACGGCCAACAAAATATGTAAAAAAACATCATACAAAGACCTTGTACGCTTAAAAGATGTATTTCTTCGAGCTTGTACACGCGCTTCCGGGATGTTTCCATGGAAATATTCGTCGAGGAAAATGAGAAAACTTACAAGTCACGAAAGGTTCGAAGCGTGGTTTGACCGCCAATAGAGAAAATAAAAGGACTATAAAGTCGGAAAAATTAAATCTGCGATACAGGACGAATCCTAAAGATAAATTGGTAATAAAAGGCACACTTGCAGCATCCCCACTCCACTTTAAACAGAAGAGATGACGAATTGAACCAAATCGGTTATCAATGGCGTATTCTTAATAACTGTTATCGAAGAATTTTTATCCATCAGAAAATCTATTGGAATTGAAAGTAAATAAAAATAATTATAAATGGATACTTCCATCAGTAGGGATTGCTCGTCAGTGAAAAAATTAACAAAGACAGACGTCTCATGTCTCATGTGGTCTGCGATGCTTTTGGAATCCAGCCACCGTCTTCTCGTACCTAAAAATGCCACTGGCATGCGCGAGAATTTAGAGATGAAGGGGCCTTCGAAAATCAACCACATACTGGGCGAGGGAAAATATACGGATACTGAACACAAAAATTATTGGTATCAAATAAACTATCTGGTATTTTTACAAATTTTAGATTTACATATATACCAATTTAAAAACTAATGGTCTAGATTATTTATCAGGGTTTTGTGTGAAACCAGTGGAATGAAGTTTGTTCCACAAGCTTTAATCTTACATTATAACATATCTCTATTATACGAATTCAGTGAAGTTGGCCAAACCCCCTAAACCACTCGGCAGACGAGTACTCACGGCTAGCTAAAACAGTAAAGAAGTTTAGGGTCCACAAAAGTGTATTAAAAAAAAATTAGGGCACCAGACAAATTGCGACCCTGAGTACCTTAAGAATTACAATACCTAGCTCAATGCACACCAAAATGTCAATTTAGCATTGAACACGAATAAACTCAACATTTAACCACTTGATAAATTAGTTAGGATAAAGAAATTAATTACAAACAAATAAAAAAAAGACTATTTATATATACCAACTTCGTGTATTCAAATCACGAATCTTCACAAACAGAGAAAAACATATTTCAAATCAAGAACATCAAATTATTCCTGTTTTGTTTGAAACTTAAGAAATACGAGCAGCACTGAAATATATGTCACATCATTATACAATGTATCCATTATATAATCTAAAAAAAAATTACTAACTTTAATGAACAAGATCACTAATGGCAATGGCAGCAAGTAGTTGGTGTTATGTCAACCAATAATATAAAAAAAAAACCCAAGCCGAATGTAACACTTCGCGTGAGCTTATGCGCAGATTATGTTATCAATGATTATTATCTATCAATCACGATCAATTGAAAATCAAATCATCATAGTTCTCTGTTTACAAATAAAATTATGCATATGTAATTCTACCAGTAATTATAACTATTTAAATGAATCATCAAAATTTTGTACAGCGCATAAATATATTGGCTATTATAGAAAATAGAATATCAAGATTCAATTGTCAATTTCAAGAAAAACTTGCGTGTGATCCAGCGAACCATATATCAGCTGACGTAGGGAAGGGGAAGCATCCAGTTATCACCCTGTATACCACTGCATTTAACAAAATGGCTTCAAATCAGTATACCACCGGAAACAACAGCTTCAAACAACAATTCAACAGCCAGAATAAAAGCTGGGATAACACCACGTAAATAATAGCCCGGGAATAACAACCCTTAAACAAATTTTACATAGTGAAATTATGAAATTAACTAAAATTCACGAGTGCAAATATTGGTGATGAACAAGAATGTGCAATTAGAATAGCTGGCTGCCTGAATACTATATGGTGCAATAAGAGTATGAGAACGGAGACTAAGTCGAGGATCTACAAAACCGTCATGAGGCCGATGATGACATATACCGCAGAAACCATGCCAGAAACAGCGAAATCAAAAGATTCCTAGAGACAGCTGAGATGAAGATACTCCGTAGAATCACTGGAAAGACACTGCTGGATAGAGAGAGAAGCGAGAATATCAAAACAGCCTGTAAGGTCAAGAACATCAATGACTGGGTAGACACAGGTAGAATGGACAACCGCAGACTTGTGAGAATTGCTCGCGTCCCCATTGGGACGAAGAGACGTTGGATGCACCAGAAAACGATAGAGCGACATCCTCACGCAAGTGGACGATAATTGAACAGGCGACTCGCCTAAAATTAAGAATGAAGAAGAGAAGAAGACCAAGAATGTACCAACTATTCTAACAATAGTTCGGTAGGTACCAAAAAAAAAATAACGATCACTAACCTTTCGATAAGGGTTCTCTCTTTGTTTCTCCTGTATAAAGATAATAAATTCAATATATCTTTCTTCAGATGTTAAATGGAGTTGGTTTTACAATTTGCGTTTCACGTGCTCATACTATATTAACTGTCGCGTTTCTATTTTTTCTGAGGTTCTATGAATTCTATTTGTTCTCCACCTAATTTTGTTAATTGGAATGTGCTCTCTCCTTGATATGCGACAGGCTCTTCTTAGGTCCTCCCCCTCTCCTACTCGTATATATTCCGTTTTTGTCATTAAAAAGTTACAATTTGTCACTATCTGTATTGTTACTTCTTGTTTTTGTTAACTAAAATCCCTTTCCACAAAACAATTAGTAGAACAACGTCATTTTACAGCACTGCAACTGCGTATAACCCCTCAATGAAAGGTAAAAAAAATGTTCGAATAAAACGAGCCTGTGCGATATTGGGATTTTTGTGTTCAGTCAATCTAATCACTACATTGTGTATAATTTCTGAATGCAACATTCCAGACTAACTTTTGTTTAATGTGGTCATGCCTTGGGGGTAAAATATCGATTTGGGGGTGAGGAGATGAAATGAATCTGAGTGGAGTCTACAGCGTTGCCGATTACGCACTTTTAACAGAATTTTCAAAGACGATGAAATCACCGGGTACAGTCATTCACTATATTTTTCCCACAATTAGTATGAAGCAATGATGAAATGGCAGTAAAAAAGTTGGGTGAATAGTACAGGATGTGAGGAACAGTTATTTTCCCATTTTAAGAACCGGATTAGCACTTTGATCTTTTTATGACTTCTCCAGCTTTTGCGTCAACTTATTATAAGTCACTCTAAATAAGGGTTTTCTGTAATATTATCCACGAAATGGCAGCAATGTAGCGTTAGGTCTAATCATCTTTTAAAATACATGAGTGTGCAAATAAAACGGAAGATTTTGCACGTGGCACGAAAGGTTGTTTTAATAGAGAGGTTGATTTAGTCGTCTTGAACGGAAGAAGCGTAAGAGAATCGTTCCCGGGTTTCTCCCTATGTGGCGGTTATCCCCAAAGGCGAACATGCGCAGTGGCTCTGCATCCTTTGATCAGACCGTTTATCTCTGTCTCTGTTAGTCGTTGTGTTGTAGATGATCTCCTTCCATAGTGTTCTATCTTCTGTGTCTCTAATAATTGTTTGTAGGGGTCTTCTCGTAATTTTCTTTATCTGGTGGGAGAGCAACCCCTTGTCCTCTGGCCTTCTATTTTTCCTTGTATCATCAATTTTCCATGTTGTCTCTTTGCCTTCTGTTTATATGCACACACTATTGGAGAATTCGTCGTCGGCACATTGTTGACAGTCGATCTTTTACGCCTATTTCTTGACTCGCTAATACATTTGTCCTCCGTGCTGTCCAAGGGATGAACAGTAGTCTTTTCTTGCACCAGAGCTCGAAGGAGTCAATTCTTTTCCTGTCTGCTGTCGGAACATAAGTTTCCTTTAAGAGATAAAGTGGCTTGTACCTATTAGCAGATCCACATTTACTTCAACGAAGAGCCTCGTTTGTACACAGCGGATGATCATGAGTTACCGAAAGGTTTAATATTAGAAAAAGGTAAGAATATTTTTGTTTTTAATGTAAGTATATCATGATAAAGTTTACACTTACATCGCAACGATTGTTTCAGTGCTCTACCAACCTCCAATAAACAAGTGCAAACCATTTTTAGTACTTGACTTAAATGACTTCATATATTACTAATTAATTTACCTATAAATACCTACATAATCGAAAAATTCTTGACTAGAAGTCAGAAGGTCTATTGCGCTTTTTAAGACTTGGAAAAGGCCTATCACAGAGTGGTGAGGAGTGAATTGTGGTCGACATTGTCTATGTATGGGGTGAGCGGTAGTTTAATACGACACTGCAATCACTTTACGAGGATTCCACTGCTTGTGTCAGGATAAACAGAGCTTACACGGAATGGTTGCACATCAAAAAGGATGTGAGACAGAGATGTGTGGCTTCGCCATGGCTGTTTAACTTATACATGGATGATTGTTTAAAATATTTGAAAGAAAGTGCGTTTGGATTAAAAATGAATGATTTGATCGTCAAATGCCTTTTTTACGCCCATGATCAAGTCATATTAGCATCATCTGAAGAGGAGTTGCAAAATCACATCAAAACAAAACAAAAGTAATGGTTTTTGAATGAGAAGAAAGCATGAATACCTGTAAAGTTCTGATTAAGGGAGAAAGAGTGGAACAAGTAAATGAGTTTGTATACTTGGGTTCAATGTTTACAAAAGATAAAAAATATGACAGTGACATTGAGCGAGTGAATGTTGTGTTTGGTAAAAGAAGCATAAAAATAGGATTATTGTTGCGGAGATGAGTAGTCTGGGAAGTATAGCCGGAGTTACTCGGTTGGATATAGTAAAAAATAGTGAGATAGAGAACGCTGTAGTGTAAAAAAAGATGTGGTTACAAAGATAGATAAAGGAATGCTTAGATGGTTTGGACACGTAGAAAGGATCGATGAAGGAAGATTGTCGAAACAAATTTATAAGGCGAATGTAAATGGACAAGTCAGTAAATGTCGACCTCGGTAAACATATCTTGATTAGATCAACATTGTTTTGAAGAAAGGCCAGGTCAAGAGTACCAACAACCGACGAGCATGTATGAGAGCACTGATGAAAGTATAGAAAGCAAAAGATGTGTGTAAGAACCCCTACGGGAAAAAGGCGTGACTATATGTTTGAGCTTAACCTTTAGTTCAGCTACTCTTTGTCTGTAATCCATATTTATGTTATAGAAAAGTGCAAATGCAAATTATTTTTTGGTAAAAGGTTTTACTGGCATAAAATTCAGTACAATTTGACAGTTATTTGGACCACACGCCTATGTAGCGACATCTGGTGTCAGAAAATATATCGAAAAACCTCATTAGGTCCCCATCGTTATAGGACTACTCATACAAAATACTAATTTAAGTTTGTGATATTTTGCAAACAGCGAAATTTTAGAAATATATCAGATATTAATGTTGCAACGTTCTCCATGATTCTTCGCTTCTTAATAAACTTAGAGGTGGCAACTGCCGGTGGTCTCGCCGATGACCTTGAATGTCTGGAATTTTACGAACAACCTGTTGATTTTCCGTATGCCTTCTCTAAATTGTTGACACGGCAAATTTTGAAAAGGATTCCGTAACCCCTGACAACGACAGCCGGAGTAATGTCAACTGAAACGGGGAAACGAAATAATGGAAAAAGTTTTGTTTTTTTTTGGTAAACAATAAGTACAATTTAAAAATAATTATTTTACAGTGTGGAGCAGCCAAATGGAATAAATTCTTAGTTCAAATATGGTGCATATTTATAAAAAATCGAAACGAAAATATTTCATCCTCACATTAAACCCCCTTTGAGAGACAGTTATAACCCACAAGTTTTTAAATGGAAAGTGGGGACATGTAATTTAAAACGTCTCTTTATTGTCTTTTCAAAAATGTTATTGTTTTTAAATTTACAGCAAATAATACCAATCGCTCACTTTATTTTTATGTATAAACAATAAAACGAATTAATACAATATTTATTGAGTGAGCAAACTGATGATGAGTACACTGATTACTCCCTTTGGAAGGCAGTCAAAAAGATAAATGAGCCAATTCAAAATATACCTCCGATACAAAAAGAAGACGGGACATGGGCAAAAAGTCCCAAAAATAAATTGGACGCTTTTGCTAACTAACTAGAAAATATTTTTCAACAAAATCCTGAGGAAATTCAAATTAATGATAAACAGGAAGTCACTGATTCTGAGAACAAAACTGCTACAAAAGAAGTTCGTAAATTAATCAAGAATAAAATTAATACAAAAAATAAACTATAGTTTAAAAATACTAAAAAAACGCTTTTAGAGTTAATAAAAATAAAAAATAATTCTTAACATAGCAATAAAATTATAATAATAATAATAATTAAATTTTAATTTTTCATTTAATTGATTCTATTAGGAACACTTACTTATAATGCTTGTAATTAAGAATCATACATACATACATACATATAGTCACGCCTTTTTCTCGTAGGGGTAGGCAGAGACCACTTTCATCAGTGCTCTCATATACGCTCGTCGGTTGTTGGTACTCTTGACCTGGCCTTTCTTCAAAACAATGTTGATTTGATCGAGATCGATATTCGTCGAGGTCGACCTCTACCGACTTGTTCATTCACACTCGCATCATAAATTTGTTTCGTCAATCTTTCTTTTTACTTGGCCAAACCATCTAAGCATTCCTTTGTCTATCTTTGTAACCACATCTTCTCTTACACCATAGCGTTCTCTTATCTCACTGTTCTTTACTTTATCCAACCGAGTCACTCCAGCTATACTTCTCAGGCTACTCATCTCTGCGGCATTAATCCTATTTTCATGCTCCTTCTGCCAAACCCAACAGTGTAGAAACCAACACACCTCTATGCACAGCCAAACATGCCTTTTTTGACAATTTCTGACTGTTCATAAAGCTATGCAGTGCCCCAGTCATTTGTTTTTCTGCCAATACCCTTTGCCCAATGTCACTGTCATACTTTCCATCTCTCGTAAATTTTGAACCCAAGTATACAAACTTATTTACTTTTTCCACTCTTTCTTTCTTAATTAGAACTTTACCGTTTGTCATGCATAAGGTCTTGCTTGGCTAGTTCGAATATACGAATTAATATTAAGTACCTACTAAAACAGTCATGAAAGAGCTCTATGTTCGATAGCTAGTTTCTACCAGCAAGACAAATTTTCGGAAGAATAAAATAAGAACTTACAGCTCTAGAAGTTGCTATGAGGCTATGATATAATTCGTATATTCGAACTAGGCTTCAATATATTATCCTAAATTATTAGATGATTACTGCTTAAACACTCAAGTGAACCTATATAGAGATTTCCTTCCTCTTCACCAAAGGATCATACATTAAAATTAAATTCACATTTTTCAACAACTAATTTTATTATGTTGTCTACCTATAATCACCACAAGTTGGTACTTCAATTTTATATCTGACGTTGACAGATGAAGTGAATAATTTGTCTTTCAATCTACTTGACATATCCACATGATTTGGTTACCTAAAAATTTTTTAACATTTTTTAACTTGTCGTTGAATTGTTTCAAGAATTATTATGACATCCACAATTAATATGTCTTCAAATTGTAAACTTTCTGTTACCTGACTTGTAAGTACTCTCCATTTCAAAAAAAAAATATCCAAATTTCACAACTTCAAAAATTCCAATTAGAATCTTTAATCAGAGTATTTACTTTCAGGAAGCACTGAAGATGACGCAAGTCGAAAGCGCTTTGCAAATTTAAATATACAATACACTTAATATAAAAATATCCCTCTTCATTAAATTACAATTTTTTTATTAATTCTTTAGAATAATTCGGTAAATCTGTGGCCGGCTTAATCAGAGGTCAAAGGAGACCGGCTATAAAACTATTTATTTATGATACATTTATTTTTTTTTTAATTTGATGAAAGGAAAATAAAACTTGAAGTAAAGCCCACATGGCTATCGTTGAATTTTGAAAATTCGAAGTGATATTGCCCGAGAGAAATCCAGATTTGCTGAAGGAGGTCCCCACAAGCATACAAACTAACCACATTACGTTTCTGTGAAATCACATCAATTTTAGAAGCGAGTAATTAATTAACATGATATTTGAACGCACATGTCTCGGCCTGTGCATTTGACAATTAATTTATTTGTAGATATTTACTTCATTCTGGGTCGTAAACACATCGTCCAAGGTTTTGGCACAGGCGCCGTATTCTGGTCATTTCGTAACAGCGGATATTTTTAGAATAATATACGTTCGTCTTGAAATAGGAAGCAACTACCATCAACGGACCTTTGATGCCCTCTCGATGCAAACAATCCATATTAATATACAAAAATGATAAAAAAAAACGTTAAAAATGACCAAATAATGGATTTTGTATTTGTACCGGTAATTAGTAGAGGAATATTTTATATGTCTTTCGAAAACTCCCAAACGACTGGACCGATTGGGATGAAATTTTCAGAAGTTGTTTTACACATACCAAGGGTGGTTTTAGTGAAAAAACTTTTGTGTAGGAAGTGGTAATGGTACCTCTCATACAACGCAAATGAAATATTCGTAGCCAAACACCTTCTTCTTTTTCTTACGTTAGGACTACGTCCTGTGTTTGCCTCAAAGGTTGCCCAAAAACAATTGGGACGATGAAGACCAGCTATCATACCATCTTTTTGGTGGGCGTCCAGTTGGGCGTGGTGTGTTGGGCCGCTTCTCTCTCACAATTTTTGCCAGCCGGTCGTTTGGCATTCTGCTAACATGGTCTCTCCATTCTCTTCTTCGGTTTCTTGCCCATCTTGTCCCCACCTGTCATTTCAAATTTTTTATTCGAAAATATTCTTCCGTTCCGGATTTTGGCGATCATCATGGCGATACGTACTTCGTCGACGGCCGCACGAAAAAGGCCTACTGTTGTTGTATTAAACCACGTACGCAAGTTTTTCAACCATGATATCCTTCTTCTTCCAGGTCCCCTCCTGCCCTCTACTTTGCCCTACAATATCAGCTGTAGTAGTTCATACCGTTAGCTGTTTCTCATTATATGTCCCAAATATTCCAGCTTGCGCGTTTTCATTAAGACAAGCAATTCCTTTTCTTTACCTATTCGTTCTATGACAATAACTAAGAGTCCATACCTTTGACTGACCCCAACCACCCGAGCCTTCATCTCCTGAACGCTGTTGTTTGCAAACACTACCGTGTCATCTTGTTTATATACTCTCCATTAATCTTGATCCCGCTGTTTGTATCTTCCAACGCCTCTTGGAAAATACGTTCTGAGTATAAATTAAAAAGTAAAGGCGACAGCACGCAGCCCTGTCGGACCCCTCGTTTTATTAGAATATCTTCAGACTCGTCTCCTTCAATACGTACGGATGCTGTTTGGTACCAGTATAAATTAGAAATGATTCTTAGATATTTTTCGCCTAGTTCAATCTCCTTTAGAATCTCAATGAGTTCGTTGTGTTGAACGTTATCAAATGCTTTTTGATAATCAATGAAACATGCAAAGATATCACAGCTAACATCCCTGCATCGTTGGAAAGGGACCTGAACACTAAAAAAGGCCTCTCTAGTACCTAGCGCGTTTCATGTTCTTCGCATTGTTTAAAAATTCTCCCATGTATTATTTTTAAGAAGAGTTGTAGGTGGCTCATAAGACTGATGGCACGGTAATCATTGCAACGTTTGGCATGTGGTGTTTTTGGCAATAGTATAAAAGTCGATTTCAACCACATCTTTGGTATCGAAAATATTTAAGCTGCCAAACATTTCAATAGATTTTCCATTTAATTTTAAGCGATTACAGTTTCCAGTGCGTCTGGCTTTCGCTATAACCATCAAACAAGGCTCAAGGCCAATCTCCTAAGTATTACTGGTTTGAAAGTTTTTCGCACAATCAATTATATGTTGCCTGCTCCAGAGTTGAAACACCAAAAAATCTTTACGTGTACTTAGGTTCAAAGTTTACGAGAGAAGGAAAGTATGACAGTAACATTGAGCGAAGGGTGTTGGCAGGAAAACAAATGAATGTGGCACTGCATGGCTTTATAAACAGCCAGAAAGTGTCAAAAAAGGCACGTCTGGCTGTGCATAAAAGTGTGTTGGTCTACACTTTTGTATGGTAGTGAATGTTTGTTTGGCAAAAGAAGCATGAAAATAGAATTAATGCTGCGGAGATAAGTAGTCTGAGAAGTATAGCCGGAGTGACTCAGCTGGATAAAGTAAAGAAAAGTGAGATAAAAGAACGCTGTAGTGTAAAAGAAGATGTGGTTTCAAAAGATAGATAAAGGAATGCTTAGATGGTTTGGTAACGTAGAAGGGATGGATGAAGAAAGATTAACAAAACAAATTTATAAGACGAGTGTGAATGGACAAGTCGGTAGAGGTCGACCTCGGCGAACAAATGTCGATCAGATCAACATTGTTTTTAAGAAAAACCAGGTCAAGAGTACCAACAACTGACGAGTATGTATAAGAGCGCTGATAAAAGTAGAGAAAGCAAAAGATGTGTGTTAGAACCGTAGCGAAAGTGGAAGGAATTGCTCTCTGCCTAGCCATACGGGAAAAAGGCGTGACTATATGTATGTAGAAAGGTTATTTAATTAGGTCAAACTGTAAGCTCTCCGGATTAGACATGGATTGAACCGTTCTAAATATCTTTAAATCATTGGAAAATGGTAGGATATTAGGAAGATCATTAGCAATGATGTTAAATAACTGCGGTATAATGTAAGATCCCTGAAGGAACTTTAATTGTATCTCATATTGGACTCTACCACTAAGATATGATTTGAACAATTCTAAAATGTTTCCTTTAAATCCCAGATTTTCAAGTTTTGATTTTGATAAACTGTAGTTGACTTTATCAAAGACTTTCGAAAGGTCTGTGACACCAACCTCCAAAACCTACCAAATAAATATACACATTGATAATATTGGCGCGCGTATTTTTTAAAAATACAGTCTTATTACTGTTTGTCCAGATTGGTAAAATTAAGCTGTGGCAAAAGTTCTACATTTGAAAGATAACAAAAGAATTGTGAGAGTAGGACATAATTAAACGGAGAAATATATCTGCTTTGTGGAGTTATTCTCCAAACCGTTGCTTGGAAAAAAAACACAAAATCTTGATTTTTTTTTCCTTTTTACTTTTACGTTCACTCCAGTAACTTTTACTTTACAAACCTTAGAATAAAAAACTTACGAGAAGCGACAAAAGCCTGTTTTGGGTGAACGTTTTCTAAATGCACATCACAGAAAATATGGAGTTTAAAGAAAGTCTGCCTACTGCCTATCTTTTGATCTCCCCATTCAAAACAAACCATATATATATAAAAATCATAATATTGATTATAAATTTGACCTTGTACTATTAAATTATTCGTAGTTTGGCAATGTATTAATTAGCACGTTTTATTTGGATTTAATTCCGTCGCTTTCATGTCGATTCATTATTCTCTGGTATAAACTTTACCCAAATTGATAATTTAACAAATAAGAACCATATTCTCCATAATTTTGCTACTTCCCTTTGACATACTTCAAATCATCTATAACCCCCAAGATCGGGTCTAAACCTATAACCTGTGCAGCAGGGGATGACATTCTTGCAAAAGAAGGAGCCGAATCTGCATTCATAGGACCGAATTCAGTCTTTGGAGTCACCACAAGTGCTGCCAAAACCATTAAATTGGACTGGGCAATGGGAAAAAGGCTCACGCACTGGTCTGATCAATCAGGGAAGCTTTTTTAACCACACCCTAAGAAAATATTCCTAAACAGATTCAGAATGGAGTAGAAACGATTTACGAATTTTGATGGGACTGCTTACAGAACATTGTCGTCTAAGATACCACCTCGGAAGGAATAGGTCTGAACCAACAAACGGACTATCGGTTTTGCTGCGTGAAAGACGAAACAGCTGAACACATGCTGGGACAGAATAAGGTTAAACATATTTCAACAAACGCCTTGTTTGATTCCATACATCAACAGAAACTCTTAGAAACACTAGCCGAGTGCCGCATTGACTATTGCTACTCTGCAGCAATTAAAATATATATACAAGACCGCACCACCAAATTAATATTACAGACCAATTTAATCGAGAGATGATTGAGACAAAAAAACGCGCTCTCTTCCAAGCTATTCGCAGCTTTATTATAGAGGATGCTAAATAAAATAATCTGGGTATACACAAGGGATAAACATAGACAGAGAAAGACCAAATCACCTATGCTTCGCAGATGCAACGAGGCAAGCAAGATAGGGCTGGAAATAAATCGAACAAACACACAGTTTATGACAAATCTGCTACTAAGTGACACATTAAAAATTAAAAACGAAAGTATAGAACAAACATACGTATATAAATATTAGGTATATAATAATGGGTTTAACACGAGCGGCTTTTGGAAAGTTAAGCACGCTATTAAAGTCCAAGCTGCCAATATGTCTCGAGAGAAAAGTCTTTAACCAGTGTGTCACTCCGTCAAATTTGGTCTCGTAAAGTACTATTTAATAGCAATTCATATCTACAGTACACAGACAGTTTTAGACTTGCTAGTACCCTGGATTAGGATCCCAAGAACGAGTGATTAAAAGCAATCCATTTCTATTTGGACCACTGCGTATATGAATTCTCGTGAATGCGCTAAATGGTATCTGTAGTACTTTGTATGTTTTACGATTCAATAGAAATAACACATGTCCAATTAATATGTGTGACGTGAGATTATGGATACAGTCGTACAGAAGCGGCTCGGCACACAAAAATTCTACTAAAAAATGTAGAGGAAAAGCATGGAATATGCAAGTAATATGAAAGACCCGAGGTTTTAGGAGGATAACTATTAGTGCGATACCGACAATTAAAACGTCAAATAAAACTTTGGATCGGTACAAGTGATAGTAATCCTCTAATACTTAAAATGTTTTTTTTTTTTTTTTTTTTTAATAACAATTACCCTTGTGCGGCATTATTACAATCTGATCATAAGATCAATCAGCAACTTACAGCTAACTTAAATTACTACTCTGTAACTAACTAAGGTCTTACTCAACATCATCCTTAGATTTCTAATACATTTTGTACACTAATTAACGTTTTTTTTTTTTACTAAAAATAGTCGCAAAAAGGGTAGACCTATCGTGTGGGCCGCGGACGGCCCGCACAGCGACTATTAGAAGGGGAAGGGATTATAGAAAGGAAATGATTGTGGACACGCTTTTTAAAAAGTTGCAGGTCATAGTTCTCTGGAAAAACTTATTTTGGAAGCTTATTCCATTCCGTAGCAGCCCTGTAAAAGAAGGATTTTTAATGAAGATTGGTCCTTGTAGTGTCAATCTTGATAGTAAATGGGTGAGACTGATCAGCGTGCCGAGTTCTTCGGCCGAATGTGGCCAAAGGTGGTACAAGAGTTTTTATTATATACGTACACTTCAACACGCACATTAACTCTGCTTTTAACAATCTCACTTCACCAACTCGAAAGGTTTAATTTTCTTGAGTCTTCTCGCTATTCCTGCAGTGTCAAGGAGCTGGATTACCTCAACATTGGTATGATGATGAAGTCGTAGATCGTGACTCGTGTAAAATTTGACTATAGTTTGGTCAACAGTATCCATATCCAGATCCTTATGGAGGCTACTGTTTCGAATGTACCAAGGTGCATCCACGATGTTCCCTAGTACCTTGTTTTGAAATCTTTGAATAATTTTTAGACTACTTTGACAAGCACAGCCCCATAGTTGAATACCATACGACCAAATGGGTTTGAGTATTTGTTTATACATCATAAGCTTGTTGTGTACAGACAGAGTGGAGTTTCGTCCGATCAGCTAATACATTTTTTTATATTTAATTTGAAGTTGTTCCCTTTTCTTTTTAATATGAGCTTTCCAGCGAAGCTTAGCATCGAGGGTGATACTTAAGTATTTTATTGTATTTGTGAATGGAATTCGTTTTTCATTTATGTTTATAGGTATATGTTGTTGAGCTCTATTGGTAAAGTTTACGTATTTAGATTTGGATTCATTAATTTTAATCCTTCACTTTTTTGTCTATTTTATTGATTGATACCTGTAGTTTTTCTGCCGCGTCTTCATGGCTTTTTCCTACTGCTAATATGGCAGTATCGTCTGCAAAGATTGCTTAAGTATCTACGAATTCCCGTCTTTGGAAAGGCAAATTAATGGAGAGCAACTCGGGGACCACTTCGGTATACCGAGTGAAACAAAAAACCACCAAATTCTCGGAATGGTTCCTGACATGCTAGCCGGAAAAATACACGTAGAAAAGTCGTTCAAAGTCCCCTTTCCGAAGAGAGATGAGTGGGTGAGGGGAAAAATCCTCTTCCCAGAGACTGAATACGTAATGTACACGGATGGCTCAAAAACCCCAGATTGAGTGGGGGCCTATGTTTTCAGCAGGAAACCAAAGATTGGAATATCTCCTAGTCTTGGTAGGTAAGATACAGTCTTTAAGGCTAAAGTCTTCGCTAAAAGTGTGTGCAGGAAAGCTGACTAACACACCTCTAATGAACAAAAACATTAGTATAATATCACACAGCCAGGCTGTTTTAAGAGGACTGAGCTGCAACAAGATAAACTTTAAGATTGCATGAAATTGCATCGAATCCCTGGAGCGCCTTGGTGCAATTTAGAGATAAATGTCATTCGAAAATCAAACACATACTGGGCGAAGAGAAATAAACGGGAACTAAACGATGGTTTTGGACCCATTGGTTTGTTCCTTTAAACCAGAAGACTGCAATCTTTTCCTATTAATCTAGAGATCTCCGTAGAGGATCCGAATACTCCTAGGCCAGATCTACCATTAATCACCGATCCCCTCTTTTCTTTTTGTTCGGTAGAGAGGATTTTAAATATATCTCGCTTTTTGGTACTGTCGTTTCGAAATGTTTACCATATTGGTGCAATGAGTAAAAGCGATAATATCGATCAATATTAATGGTATCGTTCATCGTATTTATAAAACGGTGTTGTAAGATGTAAGCATAGAGAGTAACATAACACCGCTTTTTTTATTGGAATCAATAAAATTCGTGACAGAAATGCAATTTCCGTGATAAAACTTTAAATCTAATCGTTATGTTATATATTTTTCATTAATGTTATATCTATCCCAAACAAATTCATAATTTTCCAATTAATATTGACATTGAATGTATGTAGTGTGTAACCAACACACATGCACAGTTGATTTAAACTCCAGTGGATATTCACGTGGACGGTTTTCATAAATTAATCCAACACGACCATGTTTGTTTACCTTGTTTCCATAATTTTTACACGCCTACGTACTGAATCTATGCAACCCACTATCGCTAGTTTAGTATAAATATGTCGTAACGCACATTTATTTTCCATATTTTTATTATCCATCCCTATTCTTTTAGGGAAAATTTTTACGGGATAAGAACGCTAGATAATTAATACGCCCTTTGAAGAGCAGTAGGAATATCGCGAATTTACAAGGTTCTCTCCAAAACAAATGGTCTAGCAAATTTTTTACCGTTTAAAAGGCCTCAAATCCGTGCTATTTAGTCCAGAGCAAAGATTGTATGGACAGTCGAACCTCTAGTTCACTAACCACCAGCTTTTTGCATCTTTCACAGTCTTTCTGTAAAACGCAATGTTTTTGGTAATATAAACTCTTAGATAAAATTAACGCAACAACATATTAAATCATACACATGACTATAATGAATTAATTTTATTTTACATTAGAAGTTAAAAAAAATGTATACGGATACTTTAAAAGTGAACTCGCTTTAATTTTTTTTTATGAGATTGAAAAAAATTAATTATGGTTTAAATAGGACACCAAATTTTCCACTAAATTCTTGGGATGGTTCCTGACATGCTAGCCACAAAAATACAAATAGAAGAGTCGTTCAAAGTCCTCTTTCCGAAGAGAGATAAACGGGTAAGGGGAGAAATCATCTTCCCAGATACTGAATACGTAATGTACAAAGATGGCTCAAAAACTCCAGATGGAGTTGAGGCCAGTGTTTTCAGCAGGAAACCAAAGATTGAAATATCCACCAGTCTTGGCAGGTATGCTACAATCTTTCAGGCTGAAGTCTTCGCTATCAAATTGTGTGCAAGAGAGCTGACTAACAGACCTCTAGCTTACAAAAACATAAGTATAATATCAGAGAGCCAGGCTGCTTTAAAAGCACTGCGCTTCAACAAGGTAAATTCTTAACTTGTATAGAATTGCATCAAATCACTGGAGTACCTTGGTGGGACAACAGAGTGACCCTGCTGTGAGAACCTGGGCACCAGGTGGTGGAAGGAAACTAAAAAGCCGACACCCTTGCAAAACAGGGGGCCGAATCTGCGTTCACTAAACCGGTCTTTGAAGTCACTACAAGTGCCGCCAAAACAATTATTTCGGACTGGGCAGAGAGGAAAATGCTTACGTACCGGTCCGATATACCAGGGTTAACTCACTCGAAGGCGTTTTTACCTAAACCCTCGAGAAACACAACTAAGCAAATCCTAGAATGGAGCAGGAATGACCTGCGAATTCTAACGGAACTGCTTACAGGACACTGTCGTCTAAGATACCCCCTCGGAAATCTGAATCAACAAACGGACTGTCAGTTTTGGTGTGTGGAAGACGAAACTGCTGAATATATACTATGTTCAAGCATCGACCTGGGAAGAATAAGGTTCAACATATTTGGTTATACCAACCAAGAACTTAGCGATTTCAAGGAAATCTCACCCCACACAACCATGAACTTCGTGATAAGGGCTGAATTGTGCGGTGAACTGTAACCTCCAGGGGTGAGCCACAATAGACCTACCAATGGTCGCAGTGGAGGGGCGACCTATACCCCACTAGTAGTGAAATTAATGGTGTATCACAAATAGCGTGCGTTGCCTCCTCTACTTCTTCTGTGAATAAAACCTGGCAACACTATTATTTCTAGTAAGCAAGGAGCAGTGGCTGATACGTGGGCGGTTTGATAAGTCAGTGACTTTTTGAATAAAACAAATTTTTTTCTGCAAATAAACATTTTATTTTTCTACATAATTACCTTTTAGCTCGATACATTTAGTCCAGCGTTTTTCTAATTTTTTTATTCCCTCCAATTAATAGGTTTTTTCAAAGCTCTCAAAATACGCGTTTGTTTCGGTAATGACTTCTTTATTCGACTCAAATCTCTTACCGCCCAGCCATTTCTTTAGGTTTGGAAACAGAAAATAGTCGCAGGGGGCTAAATCTGGAGGAAATGCTGGATGGGGTATCCCAATTTGGGGATTTTGGCCATCGTGACTAGACAAGTGTGAACACATGCATTGTCTTGATGGAACAGCACTTTCTTCTTCGCCAAATGCGGCCGTTTTTGCTTCAAATCAACGTCGAATCTGTTCAAAAGCTTTGAATAATATTCGCCGGTGATCGTTTTACCTTTCTTGAGGTAATCGATGTAAATGACACCGCGTACATCCCAAAAAACTGTGGCCATGACCTTGTTGGCTGACAGACGATTCTGTTTCGCCTTCTTTGGTCCACGTTCACCCCGAGCAACCCACTGTTTCGATTGTTCCTTGGTCTCTGGCGTGTTGTGATGGATCCATGTTTCATCCACAGTAACAAAACGGCGCAAAAATTCGTCCGTATTACGGCTGAACATCGCTAAACACTCTTTTGAAGTGGTCACACGATTGCGCTCATGGTCGAGTGTGAGCAATCGCGGCACCCATCTCGCAGAGAGTTTTTTCATGTCCAAATATTCGTGTAAAATATAATGTACCCGTTCAGTTGAGATACACCTACAGCATGAGCACTTTCACGCACTTTCATTCTCCGATCATCCAATATTATTTTATGGATTTTATCGACGATTTCCGGCGTGATCACTTCTTTTGGGCGACCTGGACGTTCGGCGTCACTAGTGCTGGTACGACCACAACGGAACTATGTAAACTACTTCTTAACCATTGAAATTGATGGTGTCGAGTCCCCGTATTATTTATCAAGTCTTTCCTTAGTTTCAGTGATGGATTTTTTACGTAAAAAGTAATGCTAAATCAGCACACGAAATTCACTTTTTTCCATTTTCGTAAAAATTCACGAGGCTGTCTGCTTTGAACGGCTATCAAACACACCAACTGCACGACGTAGCTTGCTCAAAATTAGAAAGTTGCCCACTGATAGATTATAGTTGACGGCAGCACTGTTGCATTTGGAGTAACTGCGCGGGAAATTCAAAAAGTCACCGACTTATCAAACTGCCCTCGTACCTTAATGTTTAATGTAGATTCATTAAACCGTTTTTTAACTGTTTTAAAGACGGTACTGTTTCTTAAAGCTCATTTCGGCAGTTGTTGCATTGTTTTCGCCCTGGCCCTGGCCTTCTAGAATAATTTCCTACCTCATTCAAGCGTCTTATCATACGACTTATCGTTTGACTGGACTAAAAGAGATTTTGTTTGTTCCAGAAAACCCAAGGCCAGTCGATTATGTTTTTAAAGGGGAGATGTTTTATTCTAAATATTTGAATGAAGATCAAGAAGGGTGGCAACCCTTTTATCGTTTTAAAGGTTATTATACTCTTCTTCTTTCTTCTTTAATGTAAGCAAATTGCTTGTTTTTCTTCGTATCCTCTGCCGTTCAATTGTTAGAGAGGTTGTCGCTCTATCTCTTGCAGGGACTTCCAACGCTTCGGCGCCTCAAGGGCGACTTGTCTCTAGTTATTTTGACTATTCTGTCGTCATTCATCCGATCTATGTGTTCGTTTCACTCTCTCTTTCTTCCAAGTATCCATTCATTTACGTTGTCTATTTTATAAGTCCTCGCTTCCCTCCATGCCAAAAAGTGTACTATTTTCATTTCCGTGGTTTCTAATATTCCCTTTGTGTTCGTTGTATCTGGTCTAGTTCCGCTCTGTTTGCTAATATAGGTCGGACGACCGCCTTGTATATTCGGCATTTGGTCTCAATTCCAATAAATTTGTTTCGGAGGATTGTATCGTTCAGGTAAGCTGATGTTCGTGCTGATTTTATACTGAACTTCGATAATTAGTGGACTGGTTGAGAAACATAAATCGCTGGTTTTTATTTAACACTAAAATATTTCTATCTTCAAATATACAATGCACTCGTACAGTTAATAAATTGATGAAAGCATTAAATTAAAATTCGAATGTAAAAAATATTGTTTCTTTCGCTAAGTAAGAAAAATGTCGAGCGTCTTGGTCTACAGTCGGACGGGAACTTTGAATAAAAGCAAAAGGCGATCTTTTGACCGCCGTGAAATGAACTGAATTCAACCGTCGCTTTCGGCAGGGGAGCCGACTGCCCGTATACCAGCGAATGGAGGAGAAATTTTATAGCTGTTTGTGATTTTTTTTACAGTTGGTTGCTAATTTACATACGTTAACGCTCAGGGACGGCTTAAGGAAGATTTAAGAGATCAAACCAAGTGTTGCAATCTGTGATCGCAACAGGTACTTCGATTTTATTTACATGTCAAACATTTCCCGTTCTGCTTTAAAATTGATGTGAAATATCTGTTACAATAAATGATAATAAAATAGATCGAATAAAGAGTTAAAATAATGAAAGACAAACTTTCCAGATAATTAAACTGCAAAAAAGTGGTTTATAAAACGAAACCTACCTCTTTAAAAGACTTTCGTCACCGAATGGTGGTAGTGGTGAAATAACCACGAAAACTTTTAAATGACCCCACCCACTATGTTTGGATCTTCGTTATTTGGATCGTTTTAAAACCCCGTATGTAACCGAAAAATATTTATCTACTCTTTTTCTCTTTCTGTTATCAAAACAAGATAAGAAGGTTCAGATTGCTATTAAAATGCAAAAATAAAATAACGTTATCATTTTTTAAAGCAAAATTTGCTGGCTAAATAAATATGCATAAATTAATTAGAAGGCTGCTTATTATTTGATAGCGAATAATTTAAAGCGGCAGGGAAGGTTAAACTTTAAAGTAGGGATGACCTCGATTTCGATTTTTGTTCTGAGCAGCACTTATTGATTTTTTAATTTGATAAACATATGACAATAGTAATTTGACATTTTCCTGTTTTTCCTGCTCGGTGCCGACATACGATAATATTTTTCCAATGATTTTTGATGCTTATTTATTATCTTGTCAATTACTGTAAGTAAAGCTGTTATTTAATAAATCCATCCAGAGATGTTTGTGAAATGGTTAAAATAGAAACTATTACCATCGTTATATGACCCATTATATTAAATAATGCTCCGTACCATTCGGAAATTTTAAATAAGCAACCAACAAACTTCTGGATGGTACAGAAAATAAAAGAATGGTTAACGAACGAAAATATTTCATTTTCACAGTATAGCTTCAAGCCGGAATTATTATCGATAGCTAAAAGGCAATAAAGAGAAAAAATTTACAAAGTGGATTAAATTATTCTGTTATGGACATCGTGTGCTAAGACTTTCACCTTATCATTGCCAATTTAATCCCATTAAGTATATTTGGGAAATATGCAAAACTTATTAAGATAATCACATCGATCTAATGGTTACAGTGATAAGGCTATTTTGGAAACCTGGCAACGAGCACTTAATACTGCCACTCCTGAAATTTGGGAAAAATGTGACACAAAATGTGAAAATTTAATAGAGGAATGGTGAGTTCGTGAAAACCGCATCGAAGCAGTTAATCCTGTTATCATTTACAATCCGAATGAGGATAGCGACAACAGTGATTCCGATTATGATAAATCTGATGCTTGATAATACCGTAAGTACTACATGTTTAGACATATTTATTAAATTTGTGCCGATAATTTATTTTTGTTGCATTCCCTTTTAAAAGAATTAAATATGTTCCTATTTCTAACAAAAAAACTTATCGAGAGCTACAGATACGGATATTCCTCTTGGTCGTTTACCATTGATTTTTCCCTCTACAATAAGTTTTTCCAGCCCATTCGTTCGTTCTTGAAATGTGTCCTAAATACCGTAGGTATGATTGGTTCATTATAAATTATAGCCTATGTGTTATTCTGATGTATAAGCACATGGTGGTGTATCTGAACCATTATTATATTAGATTTGTAATGTTTTTTTAAGAGTTCAAATTTTTAGTTTATATTATGTTATTTAATTCGTAGAATATTTATTTTATTTTCAAAGCCGTTATGGTATAAATCAAAGATCCTTAAGCTGTTTTGACTCAAAGAAGGCATGAACATGATGCTTCAATAATTTTTCAATAATTGGCTTTAACTCAGTTAGGTTTAACCTTAAATCTCGTCGGTCAGAGATTTCTAGTCGTTTTTTATTTTGTAAAAAGATTGGTAATGTTGAAACCTATTTTATTTAGGTATAAAGAATGGAAAAATTATTAAAAACTTTCTCGCGATAGTCCAAATGCAGAAAAAGTAATAGGTATGTCTCTTTGAAGCCAAAATTGCTGATAGCTCTTTCTGAACTGTACCTTGAGTTCTTCGTTAGTGCTTAGTCCGATCTGTTCCTGTAAAAATACATCCATTTCTTCAATATCTTCAATATTCTTAGACCCAGTATTAAATTCTGTATGAAGGACACTCTTGTGGACCCCACTTTACATCGCATGCTCGCCCAATTTTTGTTTTCGCTGACGTTGACCCATTGCAATTCGAAGTCGACATCCAGGGGTCGATATAGACCACTTTGAGAATCACAGGTGTAAATGAAGGGAAATTATTTGATCTCTTGTATACGTCGTAATCTCTTGCCTGATAAGTCAGACGTACACACCGTCGAAAACAGTTTCATACTGATTAGTAACGTCGCAAACACATGTCGACAATTTAAATTAGAATTTTGTAGTTAATTAATTGATTTTTTTTTGCGAAAATTTAATATATTTCGTGCTAGTCGACTGTTCACTGTTTTGCATTGAAATGTCTATGTTCCACAAATATTTTTCCATATATCTATCTTCTTCTTCTTGGTGCCTTGTCCGCTCAGCGAACGTTGGCAATCATCATTACTATAGTTACTCTGTTCACTGCTGCCCGAAAAAGTTCAGTCGATGTTTTGCCAAACCATTGTCTCAGATTCTTGAGACAAGATGTGCGCCTTCTGCCAGGTCCTCTTTTTCCTTCTATCTTGCCTTGGATTATTAGTTGTAATATGTTATATTTTTCGTTCCGCATTATGTGTCCAAGGTAAGAGAGCTTCCGTATTTTAACGGTTCTAAGTATTTCAGGGGTCCGTATCTTAATTCTTCTCAGAACCTCTGCGTTGCATACATGATCTACCCAGCTAATTTTCAAAATCCGACGGTACGCCCACATCTCAAATGCCTCGATTCGTTTGTTTGTGGCCTCTGTCACTGTCCACGCCTCTACACCATACAGCAAAACCAAGAACACATAACAGTTGAGAAGCCTTTTCCTGAGTTTCAAGTTCAAGTTGTTATTACAGAACACACTTCTCATTCTTAGGAAGGTGGCTCTCGCTTTTTCTATACGTTGGCGGATTTCTCTTGAGTGGTCCCATTCTTCGTTTATCAGGCAGCCCAGATAGGAAATATGGTCAACTTTTCCTATAATAGTATTATTCACTAGTAGTTGATTCATTGTGGGGCGACCTTTACTTATTGTCATATATTTAGTCTTTGCAGTATTGAGCTGTAAACCATACTCATTTAAATGAACCATCAATTCATTCATGATATGCTGCAAGCCATCGAATGTGTCGGCTAAAATAACAGTGTCATCCGCGTAACGTATATTGTTGATCTTAAAACCATTTTTAGAAATGCCTTCAGAAATGTTTTCCAATGCTTCAGCAAATAATTCTTCCGAATATTTATTGAATAACAGCGGAGACAATATACAACCCTGTCTAACCCCACGTCTAATTTCCACAGCTTCGGTAGCTTGATCTCCCACTCTTATCGAGGCTTTTTGATTCCAGTAGAGGTTTTCTATTATTCGTATGTCTCCATCATCTAATCCAGTTTTATTAGGATGTTAATAAGTTTTTCATGCTGTACCCGGTCGAAGGTTTTTTCAAAATCTATGAAGCAAGCGTTTACCTCACAGTTAACGTCTCTGGTCCGTTGTATTAATACCTGTATGGCAAAAAGAGCGTCTCTGGTGCCGAGTCCATTTCTGAATCCGAACTGTGTACTTCCTATACGTGTTTCAAGTTTCCGATATATTCGTTCATGTAGCACCTTTAAAAACAATTTGAGTGTATGAGACATTAAACTAATCATACGGTAGTCTTCACATTTCTTAGGATTGCTTTTTTTAGGTAACGTTATAAAGGTCGATTGAAGCCATTCCTCGGGTATCATTCCAGATCGATATATATATCGTTAAATAAGTCAACTAAGTTGTTTAAGTTATGACCGGTAAACAGTTTCAAGATTTCAGCTGGAATCCCATCGGGGCCACATGCTTTTCCATTTTTTGTTCGTGACATTGCTTTTTCTACTTCGGTGTTTGTTATCGATGGACCTGTGGTCATTATTGTTTGTGAGGTAATATCGTGTAGTGTTCTGTTGTCATTAAATAGGGTTTCTATGTATTTTTTCCATGTTTTCAATTTATCCTCAGTGGTGGTGATAAGGTTTCCCGTTTCGTCTAGTAAGTTGTTGATATTTGAGCGATGATTACTTCCTATTAGAGTTTTTACTTTCTTATGGACAGCGAATGTATCATGCTTTTTCTGTAGTTGTTCTATTTCTTTACATTCCTGAGAGAACCATTGTTCTTTAGCCTGTCTTATTTCTTTCCGTATTTCTTTATGTTTCTCTTTATATTTGGACTCATCTCTGTGTTTGAGTGCTCGTCTTTCATCCATCATCTTCAAAATATCATTGGTCATCCATTTCTTCTTAGCGATTGTATGTTCTAAGTGACCTAAATGTGTTGTTGATACTTCTAGTGCTACTTGCTTTATATCCTTCCATCATATATCTATATAAAGCAAAAATAATTATTCTCTGTTTTCAACTTTGGTAATTTGCAACATAAGCTTAAAAAAAATCATTAATAAAATATGGTTCCAGCAGTAATAGAAGTTGTTTTATTTTACTCTTGAAGTCTTTATTATTCCTGATTGACTCGAGACTGTTTGGTAATTTGTTAAATGCTCTGATGCATAAATATAATCTGGGGGCACGGCAGTATGGGTATAAAAATTTAAATAATCTTTATATAAACCTCGGCAAACATATTTCGATCAGATCAACATTGTTTTGAAGAAAGGCCAGGTCAAGAGTACCAACAACCGACGAGCATGTACGAGAGCACCGATGAAAGTAGAGGAAGCAAAAGATGTGTGTAAGAACCGTAGCAAGTGGAAGGAAGTGGTCTTTGCCTACCCCTACGGGAAAAATGTATGTATATTATAAAAAAAATTGATCCTAACAGACTTCTGTTCAATTGGTTAGTAGGTCTGATTTAGTTGCAAACGTAACCTTAGTGAACATTACCCTTACGATCAACACATTGATATTCAATTACTTTAAACTTTTATGATTGAAGGACTTTGTTCCTGTTTATAAAATTGATTAAAAGTATTCTGACAGCCAGCAACAAAGTGGCAACTAAATAGATAACGTCCAATTTTTGGATCAACAATAATTTATATAGGTTTAATAATGTTACTATCTATCTTCTATCTTCGAAGATAGATTACCCCGCATAGCTCTCGAGGGAATACCAGTAGGAAGCCGACCGCCCGGTAGACCACCGAAGAGATGGAGAGACAGCTGGCAGTCCACATCTCAAGAATTAATACAACGGCAAGCCCGGAATTAACAGATCATATGATCTCAACTAAGTAGAAGAAGAAGAAGAATAATGTTACAATACGGACCTGGTTATTTATCGGCATCCGAGCACCGACCGCAGCAGGGGTGCATACTAATTAGACCGCTTTGTCGGCCTCAAACGGGGTCTGGCAAGTTCTAGAACACCGTATCGCGAAGGGCCCCGGACCCTTGAGAAACAGGTAGAAAGGTCTAGAATTGTGATTTAGAGGTATAAAAAAAGGAAAGCGGCCGCGAAGAAGACAGTTAAGTGTTAAGTATTAGTTTTAAAAGTGTTTATGATTTAAGAAATCTAAATAGTTATAACTAAGTGATTTATAAAAGTAGAATTTATTGTATTAGAATAAACATTGTTTTGTTACTGTATCGAGAGTTTTAAATTACAGAAACCCACGAAAGAACTAAAATTAGTAGCAATAATAATAAGTTTATTTATGAACTGGCACAATTAAAGAGAAAGTAAACATTTTCGAGTGACATTAAACCACACAATGCATCAAAATTATGTATTTCCCATGAATACATAAAAAAGTGGGTTCATTGCTTCGTATAAAATTTTTATATTATATAGATTTATAGTACAAACAGTTTGATTGAAAAATGTAAGAGTTAATGAGCACGAAAGCTTTTACAAGCTATATCAAACACGAAACGAATATTATTTAATAATGTGGCTTATCAATTGTTTTTTAAATGACTTGTTGGGTCTCAATATCTTGAACCGCCACAACGTCGTTAAGACCTTCGAATTCTTCTCTAACCAGCTGTGTTATGTAACGTTGAGATGCTTATTTAATAAAGATAATGAGTACGATAGTGAGTCAAAAAGAACTAGAAGAATTTGAGCAATCTGAAGTGGTGCAAAGAAACCAAGAGAAATATCAAGTGGTTAAAAAAAACTATTAAGATATTAAGTGGGGTTACGAAAATTAGAAAGATGGTGCAGAGAAATGTGATAGTGGTGCAAGTCAACTTAAGAAATTTGAAGTGGCACGAAGAGAACTTAATTTGAGTGAAATGGCGCAAAGAGAACTTGATAAAAGTAAAGTGGCGCAAAGAGAACTTGAGAAATGTAAAGTGGAGCACAAAAAACTTAAGAAATACGAAGTGGTGCAAAGAGAATTTAAGAACGATTTAAAATGAAGCAAACAGAGTTTGATAAATACAAAGTAGTGATTCTTCTTAAGTACCATGTCCTTTCAGAACGTTGGTGACTATCATAGCTATTCTTATCTTGTCAAACATCTTAAAAACATTATAATGAAATTTTATACGAATATGTTTTAGAAGCTGATACATTCCATGAATTTGTTTTTATACCTGATTCTCATAGAGGGTTCGTACCCAAGTATTACCGAACAAAACTTTTTTAAGGCTGGATTTATTAATCGAAATTTCAAATGAACTTAAACATCATTCAATTTTACACCAAAAAGGTACTCTTGGGAAAACTCGATACTGTGTACCGTTTTCAGAATATTTTTATTTAAAAAATTACGAAGTAATAACCAAATTTTTTTTCTTCAACACCCATTATCTTGAATACGGATGGCGTTACGAAAATTTTTTACTAAGCAAACCCCAATTATTTTTCAATTTTCTACCTATCCTAGAGACGGGGTCACCTTTTTTTGAAACACCCTGTAGACTATAGGGAACAAAATATATGTGATAACCGGTTAAAAGATATTTTTCGATATAAAATTTAAGAAATTTCTTTAAGCAATAATATTTGTGAATTTTGTGAATGGATCAATAATAAACAATAATAATAATAATAAACAGTGATACAATAACATCTGTACATTGACCGCGATGTAGTTAATTCGACTTCGAGTTACTCAATAAAACAATAAAATAGATTGCTTAGAGATTTAACCAATAGCAAATAATAGAACAATAATTTTTTAAAAAGTTAAACTTATAGCATATTTCACGAATTATACGGTGGTTTTGTATTATCTTTAGAAACTCGATAACCAGTATTCAACTGTACATTTAAAAAGTACGAAAGTAAAGTAAATTCCCTAATATTTTTCTACAAATTTTGTAGGTAACGAATTTTATTTCTTTATTTCTTGTTTGGAAATTAAGGGTTTAAGTTTAAAATGAGAACAACCGAAAGGCTTTCTGTAAAAAAGCTAGAGTCGTGCACAAAAGAATTAAATTTTTGAGCAATTATATTCACCGTAAACAAGAATGCTCTTCATTTGGTTATCTGGACGAAACTAGGATTTTTGCTAAAGGTGGAACAAAAAAAATTTGGCAGGGCGATAACATAAAGTCTATAAAACAGACCCACGGTGAAGAAAAAAGACACATTATTATGCATGCAGGTGGAAAGCATGGTTTTGTTGATGGGGCGGATTTTTTATTTTTGTCAAAATCAAAATCAGCCGATTATCATGACAGTATGAATACAGAGATGTTTGTGAAATGGTTAAAAGAGAAACTATTACCATCGTTATATGAACCATCTGTCATTGTATTAGATAATGCTCCATACCATTCAGAAATTTTAAATAAGCAATCAACAAACTCCTGGACGGTACAGAAAATAAAAGAATGGTTAACGAACGAATATATTTCATTTCCACAGTATTGCTTCAAGCCGGAATTATTATCGATAGCTAAAAGGCACAAAAGAGAAAAAATGTACAAAGGGAATCAAATTATACTTAGTTATGGACATCGTATGCTAAGACTTCCGCCTTATCAAGTGTCAAAAAAGGCACGTCTGGCTGTGCATAGGAGTGTGTTGGTTCCTACACTTTTGTATGGTAGTGAATGTTTGGTTTGGCAAAAGAAGCATGAAAATAGAATTAATGCTGCGAAGATGAGTAGTCTGAGAAGTAAAGCCTGAGTGGCTTGGTTGGATAAAGTAAATAATAGTGAGATGGTTTGGACACGTAGAAAGAATGGATGAAGGAAGTTTGTCGAAACAAATTTATAAGGCGAGTGTGAATGGACAAGTCGGTAGAGGTCGAGCTTGGCAAACATATCTCGATCAGATGAACATTGTTTTGAAGAAAGGCCAGGTCAAGAGTACCAACAACCGACGAGCATGTATGAGAGCACTGATAAGAGCAAACGATGTGCGTAAGAACCGTAGCAAGTGGAAGGAAGAGGTCTCTGCCTACCCCTACGGGAAAAAATTGCACACCACAGCGAGTACGATTCACAATAATTTTTAAGCGTTCATATTTGTATGAACACAAATATTGCGAACGGTAAAATAGCGCTAACGTCGGGTTTAACGGCGACGATTTCTAAACTCTCGTGCGAACCAGGACTGAGTACTATAAATTATATTTTTATCTTTTTTATTTATTTACTTATTTCAAATTTTTAATTGAAAGAAGTAATTTACTAAAAAAAAATACGCATACTTAAGATACTGATAAGATAGCAATATCACAACGTTGGTTAGTCAAAAACATTGTAAAATCACAATGTTTAGATAAAAAAATGTATTACATATAAGGAACGTGAAAGTCACTGGTGCCTCTGACTGGAAGGATCTTATCAGATCCCCCCAGACCTCCCTGGAGCGGTCGTAACTATGACTCTCTTAAAGTCTAACGTCCATAAAAAATAAAGTTACAGTACTTTATAAAACAATGTAATAAAATTGTTAACAAATAGCAAAAAATAGAACAAAAGTTTTCGAACATTTAAACTTTGTAACTTTATCCGGCCCCACATTTTAAGGGTTCTTGAAATAAATCACAAAATGTGAATACATAATCATTTAAGAAAAAAGTTATTAAAATCTCTTAATACTGTTATTTACTCTTGGGTTGGATAAATTTAAACACTCAGTACAATAACCAATTAACTCTACCAAGACCCGGATATTGTACGTGAGATAAAATCTCGAAGGTTACGTTGGGCTGGACATGTACAAAGACAGCCAGATGAACGTTTAGTAAAACTAGTGTGGCAAAGCAACCCGCAAACAAAAAGGCCGCTCGAAACACCACGGCTAAGATGGCGCGACAACATCAAAAGCGACCTTGAAGCCATGGGGTATGAAATGGATTCCCAACTAATGACGAACCGAGAGGAATGTAGGCAAATTGTCTGGTCAGCCAAAACCCACCAAGGGTTGTAGGATTACGGAGTAGTAGAGTACAGTTTATTATTCTAACAATCTCTTTATAACACTTTACAATTTACTTAATAAATTTAATCTCAAACTTCACTTCAAAACTAAAACTACTCACTACACTCTCAGGTTTGCCACGCACCTGACAAAAAACAGTGACCAACAGTGAGATTGATATTATCACTGACAGTCGCGCGGCCATCGGGGTCCTCGTGAGTTGCACCACAACATCATCGGTGGAGTGGGACTGCATGCAGGCCCTCACTGAGTTGGCGCCTGCAAATAAGGTCACTCTTACATGGGTTCCTGGGCACACAGGGATAATTGGCAACGAGGTAGCCGATGAACTGAAATCCTGCGGTTTGCCAAAACCAGCGGACTGGAATTCTGATGCCCTAAAGACATAGGATCATAAGATCTAGGTGACATATGTGCCTATACCAATGGTTTAACCGCAAGAATGTAATGTAAAACTAAAAACTCGATCAACGACATTTCTTTTACATTGGCAAACAAAGTATTCGCGAATGGAGACGTCCATTCTGGAAGAACGAGGAAACAATGAGAATATTCTTTCCTAAAATATACGGCGTTAGTTGTTACAAAACAATTTTTTTCCATTGTGATTGACGAGCTGTCGCCTTAAGGCAACATTTAGAGGGACGGACTCCGCAAATCGTAACAATACCATTCTTTATTATAAATTATATTTTTATCTTTTTAAAAAGTATTTTTCACATTAAACGAGGTAATTTACTAAAAAAAGAACGCACTTTTAAGATGCCGATAAGATAGCAATTTCACAAATAAATAATTCATAAAAATTATTACGCATAGAGTGATTAGACGTTGATAAAAATGTTTGCTGGAAGCAGCTTAGAAATGTTGGGATGACTGTAAGAACGTGTAAGCAAGAGAACACTTTGATTCATCATCAAGACAATGCGCGTGCCCACAATAACTTCTTTGTAAAGCAAAAAAAAAATGTGTGAGTGCGCAGTTCACACGCAGTAGAAGTGAGACTTCAGAAAACAGAGCAAGGACGGCAACATTTATTGTGAAAATAGTTAAATTTTATTAATTAATCTGTTCCGTATAAATAAAAACTCCCTTATTGAATAAATTATAGTTTTAAAAAGAAGATGTGGTCACAAAGATAGATAAAGGAATGCTTAGATGGTTTGGACACGTAGAAAGGATGTATGAAGGAAGATTGACGAAACAAATTTATAAGGCGAGTGTGAATGGGCAAATCGGTAGAGGTCGACCTCGGAGAACATATCTCGATCAGATCAACATTGTTTTGAAGAAAGGCCTGGTCAAGAGTACCAACAACCGAAGAGCATGTATGAGAGCACTGATGAAAGTAGAGGAAACAAAAGATGTGTGTACGAACCGTAGCAAGTGGAAGGAAGTGGTCTCTGCCTACCCCTATGGGAAAAAGGCGTGATTTTATGTATGTATGATGTATGGAAATGTCGGAAATGAAAAACAATAAGGCTCCAGGTGAGGACGACATCGTGATTGAGGCAGTTAGGGAAGGTGGAGAACAACTGTTAAAGGCCATAACAAAATTATTTAATAAATGTCTTATGGAAACCACAACACCTACGAACTGGAACAATGCAATCATAATCATCATGCATAAAAAGGGCAACATTGCCGACCTGAAGAACTGTAGACCAATTAGCCTGCTTTCTCATCTCTATAAATTGTTTACCAAAATTCTAACTAAGCGTCTAACATCGAAATTGGACTTCTACCAGCCGACAGAACAGGCAGGTTTCCGATCCGGATACGGAACAAATGACCATCTGCAAGTTATTAAGACATTGATCGAGAAGTCCGTTGAGTACAACAAGCCACTCGTGTTAATATTTGTGGACTACGAAAAGGCGTTTGATTCCATCAAGCAAAATGAGATGTTTAAAACACTTGCCGACTGCCGAGTAGACTATAGATACTCTGCTATACTGCAACATATATACGAAAATGCAACAGCGAGCGTAAGACTCCATGAAGAGACAGAGAGATTCAGAGTGCAGCGCGGTGTACGACAAGGCGACACAATCTCCCCTAAACTATTTACCACTTTGTTGGAGTATATGTTCAAGAGTGTCGAGTTGGAGAATATGGGTATAAATATTAACGGTGAAAATTTCAGTCACCTTCGGTTCGCGGACGATATTGTACTGATTTCAGATAGCTTGGATAAGGCAGAGAAACTGCTTATGAGAATAACATCTGCTTCACATAAAGTTGGGCTTAAAATAAATCCATCGAAAACAAATTTCATGACAAATCTAGTCCCAAGCCGAAACTACTTAGTAGAAGGAAAAGAAATCTTCCAAGTTACATCCTACAGATATCTGGGCCATGATGTTACGATTGGCAGGGACAATCAAACCTGCGAAATCAAAAAAAGGATAGGGCTAACGTGGGCCGCCTATGAGAAGCTGAAACACATTTTTAAGTCCGAAACCCCCATATGCCTTAAGCGGAAGGTGTTTGATCAGTGTGTTCTGCCGGTTCTGACTTATGGTTCGGAGACCCTAACTCTAACACGAAAATCGGTAAATAAAGTAGGAGTGGCCCAGCGAGCCATGGAACGCTCCATGTTGGGAGTCACGCTGAGAGACAAGATTCCGAATGATCGGATACGTCAGAGAACAGGGGTTACCGATGCAATCCAGCGAATAACATATTTAAAGTGGAACTGGGCTGGACATGTCGCAAGAATGACCAACGAAAGATGGACCAAAAAGATCATAGAGTGGAGACCTAGGCAAGATGCGTTCAGGAACAGAGGTCGTCCGCCGACCCGGTGGACGGATGACATAAAAAGAGTAGCACCAAATTGGATCCAGGATGCCCAGGATCAAAATAAATGGAGATCGTTAACGGAGGCCTATGTTCAGCAGTGGACGAGACAGGCTGTTTGATGATGATGATGATAATGATGTATAAAAAAACTTAAAAACACGTTTTTAGAGTTAATCAAACTAAAAAGTAAAAAATAATTCTTAACATAGGAATACAATTACTGACGAGAATATTAATGTCACTGTTCTAAAAGCGTGGGGTGCTTTGTATGACATTTTTAAACTAACTCTACGCGCGTGCGTAGTTCACGCAATAGTTCTAACTTTCTTAATTTCATACAAAGGATCCCTATAGAAATTTATGAATCCTAGCGAAAGTAATCAGGATATTCGGATATTTTGATCGAATTAATGCATTGTCGTCGGTCTTTGACAAGTGTGCAAAGTTTAAATTAAATCTGATTGCTTAAAGTAGGGCAAAATCGAGGCCAAAGAGTCAGTTACAAACATAAATACAAGCAAACAAAATACAGGTGAAACTAATATAAGCGTGTTAAAAATAAATTATAGTTTAAAAGAAAATAAAAAACAAGCTTTTAGAGTTAATCAAACTATAAAGTAAAAAATAATTCTTAACATAATAAAATTACTGACGAGAAAATTAATGTCACTGTTCTAAAAGCGTGGGGTGCTTTCATTTCGAAACGTTAGTTTAAAAATGTCATACAAAGCACCCCACGCTTTTCTCGTCAGTAATTTTATTCTTAATTTAAGAATTATTTTTAACTTTGATTAGCTCTAAAGGCGTGTTTTTTAGTTTTATTAAATGGTAAAAGCACAAAAAGAATACATCGGCCGTGAATCGAACCCGGGCTGCCCGCGTGGCAGGCGAGCAGTCTACCACTGAACCACCGATGCGATGAACTATGTTAATATTTGTTATGCGCGCATGCGTAGTTCACGCACAGTCAGTTACAAACATAATTATATACAAGCAAGCAAACAAACAAGATACAGGTGAAACTAATATAAGCGTGTTAAAATAGGTTAGCTTAACGTACTTCAAAAATGTATACTTTTTCGCGAAAAATATTTACACTCTTCGACAGATAAAATTCCCGGAATTATACAAATACAACACGCCACCTAAACGAAGTACACGCAACCGCTGACAACGAGAAAGTAAGAAAGCGAGAAAAGCGTATGTCTCACTCTTCCCCGATACCCAAAGGCAAGCGAGACACTGCTCCCACTCTACTCGACGCAGTCTTTACCCCCACCAATTTCCGACACACAACAAGGTTCTTCTTCTTCTTTGTGCCGTATCCGCTCAGCGAACGTTGGCTATCATCATAGCAATCGAGACCTTGTTAACAGCCGCTCGGAAGAGTTCACTAGACATTTTGCCGTACCACTGTCGTAGGTTTTTTAACCATGATACTCTTCGCCTCCCTGGTCCTCTCCTACTGTTCACCTTACCCTGGATAATGAGTTGGAGTAATGCATATTTCTCATTTCGCATGATGTGTACCAGATATGTAAGTTTTCTTACTTTAATTGTCTTGAGTTCTCTGTACGTAAGTGAGGCTTTCCACTCTTTCCAATGCCACATCGTTCGCATACAGTCTTATAATTTCGTTGGAGTCCATACTATTCTTGGTAATTACCATAAATTTCGTTTTATTGGTATTAAGGCTTATTCCATACTCATTTCCCACATCAATGACTTTATTTAGCAGTTGTTGTAAATCCTCAAGGAAGGATAACAACCTTTATGGTTGATGCAATTTATTTTTTTAAATAAAAAAAAAATTAATACATCAACCATTTTTTTTGCTAAATTTTACGTCCCCGCTTCAGCTTCTATCATATTACCTTCGTTTAAAAGAATCTCCATGATCATTTATTCTAATTTCAAACGGTTTAAACATTTCTCCAACGTTTCATTTATTTTCCGATCGATTTTGCCGCTTTGTTGTATAAATTAATAACTGCATTGATAGCAACGTTGCAAAATTTTTCCCTGACGTTTCGTTAGTTGAAAACGGTATGTATTTAGGTTATTAAGTAAAAAGTTTTATTTTTTATCGTGATTATTATTTTCTTAAAAAAGAAAAATCCGAGTACAATTAATACCGTGTAAGTAATGGTTACCTGCTGCGTTGATGATGACGGGATATAAATAATATCCTGGACAAAATTAAAGCAACAATATAAAATTATTCAAAAAATTAATTTATCTTTTTCTCATGTCCGTTTTTGACGTTTATCGAATATTTGAATAGTAGGCTATGCATAAATTGGACACAAAAGAAACGGACTATACGTAAACTGTCTAGCGTTTGCCTATGACCTGGCGCTTACAGCTAATAATGTTGAAACTAAAGTTCAATTGTCCATTTTGCCATCAAAAACTGAGTTTATTACAAACATAAAAAATGCTCATTACCAAGCAAATCAAGGAAAAAGCAATAGAGTACAATACATCAGCATTTATTTGCTTTGTCGACCTTACTAAGGCATTTGACAGAGTCCGCTTGGAAGACGCCATAAAAATCCTAAAGGAAAAAGAAGCCCCTGCCAACATAGTAACAACGGTATAACACTACGGTCTACGGTCTCCTAACCAAACTGCGCCAATGGCTCTTGAGCTTCATGCAAGATCGCTCCTTACATGTGGCAGCTGACGGTATTTCTTCCGATGCGTTTAAAACCAACGCCGGGGTCCCCCAGGGTTCCATCCTGTCCCCCATCTTATTTCTTTTACACATCAACGACCTCTTAAAAACCACCACGAACCCCATTAACAGTTTCGCAGACGATAGCACACTTGTCTCAACTTTTACATCCTATCGATCACTTTCGGTGAATGATACAAATAGACTCAGGCAGGAACAGGTTGATTCCATCAATAGAGATCTTAAAGCAATCGACGAGAGGGGAACCAACAATCTTGTTCACTTCAACGCCCAAAAACACAAAGTGCCACGTTTTCCAAGAAAGTGAATTTCTCAAATCATCCCATCACAATGTCCGGAAATACCCTTGAACCAAGTCCCTCCATCTCGATTTTGGGAGTCACGGTGTCCAATAATATGTCTTGGCATGACCATGTTGCTAACATCGCAAAGTCGGTAAGCCAGAGGCTAGGTTTTCTGTGGAAAGCCAAAAAGTTTTTTACTCCTGAACAACTGTTGACGACGTACAAGGGTCAAATCCGACATCTACTGGAGTATTGCTCGCACATTTGGCGTTCAGCACCAAGGCATTCTCTTCGTCTTCTAGATTCCATTCAGAAAAGAGCCATTCGCTTGATAAACAGCTCAACTCTCACAGATACCCTTCACCCTCTAAAACATAGAAGAAGAGTTGCAGACCAGTCATTGCTCTACAGATATTTCCATGGTAGATGCTACAGAGAAATAAAAACTCTTGTACCACCATTGGCCACATTCGGCCGAAGAACTCGGCACGCTGATCAGTCTCACACATTTACTCTCAAGCTTGACACTACAAGGACCAATCAAGAATCCTTCTTTTACAGGGCTGCTACGGATTGGAATAAGCTTCCAAAATCAGTTTTTCCAGAGAACTATGACCTGCAACTTTTTAAAAAGCGTGTCCACAATCATTTCCTTTCTATAATCCCTTCCCCTTCTAATGATCGCAGTGCGGGCCGTCCGCGGCCCACATGATAGGTCTGCCCTTTTTGCGACTATTTTCATAAAAAAAAAAAACTAACAGAGCACAGAACTTGTAGTTCTTCTACCGTAAAAAGTTGTAAGATCCATGTATTATCAAGTCGGTTAATTTATTCAGTCCCTGCTTAAGGGTCAATTGAATACATATATAATTTAGACATTTGTTTGTAATTCGACTTGTGTTTGACTATATATAACTTAGTGTATGATATGTCGTTATATTTAATCGTAAGTAATGTGTTTTTGTTTTTCTTTATTATGGCATTGTTGTGATGAGGTTAAGCCAAACGCTAAATAAAAAAAAAATTAAGGAGAGAAAGATTTTGGAAGAATAAATGACGCTTTTTAAAAAAATATAAAAATGTTGTCATGTCAGCACATTTTTTCCGGAGGCGGTATCGAGTACAATATTTTCGAAAGGATAAAACGGAATGAAAAATGTGCAGCGACCGATATTGACGCTGCATAGTTGCTGTCACCGATGCAATTCGTCCACGAGGCAGAATTACATAAAATCAGCAAAATAATAAACGAGTGCTTGCTGGTGAAGGTGAACAAATTCGATGCCGTGTTAAAAATTTGTTACAATTTATTTCTAGAGGTAAACGATGCATGATAAATGACCGAATCGCTACTTTTAAATGTTCATCAAATATGCGCTAACGAAAATATCGTAGTTTTACGTAAAATTACTCGACTACTGGTTCGTTAAGTTCCGAGAGCAGCCTTAATTTGGCTAATACATAAATATGATTATTTATTTCTAATAAAAAACTATTTGATAACTTAACCGAACAGCCCAAATTAAGATTGATGGTGAGACAACTAACACAGTTAAAATTCGTAGAGGAGTCCGCCACGGATGTGTTCTCTCACCATTGTTGTTTAATCTGTATTTCGAACATATTTTTCAGGAAGCACTTGAGGATGTTGAGATGGGCATCAAAGTTAACGGGGTGTGTTCTAATAACATGCATGATCTTCAACACCTAGTCAACGTAATAGGAGAACACTGTAAAAGAATAGGCCTTGAATAAACACGAAAAAAAAAACAAAATACATGATAGTGACCCGTAAACCTAACACTTTCAGAAAACTCCAGTCCAACACACGAAGGCGAGCCAATTGAGCGTTTTCTTCTTCTTGAAATTCCGCTCCTATCGGAGATTGGAATTCATCACCACTACTCGGACCTTATCAATTGCCCGCCTGAAGAGTTCTGCGGACGTGCAACCAAACCACTCCCTCAAGTTGCGCAGCCAAGAGATTCTTCTTCTGCCAATCGTTCTCTTGCCTTTTATTTTTCCTTGAATAATTAGCTTAAGGATATTATATCTATCTCCTCTCAGAACATGTCATAGATATTTTAATTTTCTCCTTTTTATGGTGTTACTAATTTCTTTGGCTTTATTTATTCGGAGTAGTACTTTTTTACTTGAAACCTTGTCAACCCGTGGTATGCTCAGCATCCTTCTATAACACCACATTTCAAATGCTTCTACGTTCTTGATGTTGAGCGTGTAAACAAGTTCAAATATCTCGGAACATAGCTTAATGAAGACTGGACATCCGATTTGGACATAAAACATAAAACAAGCTCGAAGTGCGTTTGTGAAATTTAAGAGCGTTCTCACTTATGTATGAGAGCACTAATGAAAGTAGAGGGAGCAAAAGATGTGTGTTAGAACCGTAGCTAGTGGAAAGAAGTGGTCTCGAACCTCAGAGTGAGATTTATAAAGCGTTACATCTGGTCAATACTTTGCACAAACTGGAAGCCTTTGAAACGTGGATATACCGCAGAGTACTTAAAATTTCATGGACGGCGCGAGAAACAAATGAGAATGTTCTTAGAAGGATGAAGAAACATAGAGAACTACTAAAGACAACAAGAAAAGAAAAACAGCGTACCTAGGACATATAATGCGTAACACAAAATACCAATTATCAAAGCTAATTATCTAAGGAAGGTACGAAGGTGAGAGAAAAATAGGAAGGAAAAAGATGTCCTGGTTACGCAAAGTAAGACAATGGACCGAATTGAGAACGATAGATGACCTAATACATACATTAAGAGACCAGACAGAAATGGAAAATGTGGTCGCAAACATTCAGTAATGGATACGCATGAGAAGAAGAAGAATTTGATAACTATTAAAAAATATTTGGGATACGTCATTGGTAACCAATTCGGTTTAAATGAGCACTCGAAGTGGCGCTGGTGCTGTGATGAAATGGGGGACGTTGCTAGTGCGCTCATCATTAGTAATTTATCTTTATTTTAAATCTAAAAAAAAAGTGTTATGGATATCTAATAACACAGTTATTACAATAAATAATGGAAAAGCCCATAGATAAAACAGACACAAACAAAAGTAATATCAGTGGTTTGGGTGCGGACCAAAAGGTCCACACGACTAACTTCCCAGTGGAAAGAATGAAAAAATACCATATGTTTTGTTGTTATAATTTTTATAATTATTATTAAAAAAATTATTATAAAAAACGATTTCAAATTGTTTATAATAAATTATAATTGTCATTAACAATATTCTGTTTATGTCAACCGTATTCTTTTAAAGTTTTTTTCTTATCATTTCATAAGCGGTTAGTAACAATATTCAATTGTTATAAACAATGCTTGATTATTAAAAGATCTTAAAATTCTGTATTAAAAATAATATAATTTATAAAATAGTATAATTTATAAATTGCAAAATTCAGGTAGTTTAAATTTTTTTTCAGTTTTTTTATTCTCCATAACAGCACGACCAATTTTGCTAAAAATCTTATCAGTTCTAAATTGCGTAATTATGCGTCGAATGTAATTGATCCCACGTCGACATCATTTTTTATTCTCGAGATAATCGAGACGAAAAATAATTCCGAAAGTTTACTATCGTTTTCAGTTTTTTTATTCTCCATAAAAAACAGCTTGATATATTTTGCTGAAAATCTAATCCGTTCTAAGTTGCGTAATGATGCGTCGAATGAAAGTGGTCTCACGTCGATATCATAATTTGATCTCGAGATAATCGAGATGAAAAATAATTCCGAACGCAGATACGAACACACACACACATAAAAACACTTACCCACACATACACACACATACATACACACACGTATATACACACACATATATACACACATATATACACACACATATATACACACATACACACACATATACACACACATACACACACACATATATACACACACATATATATACACACATATACACACACATATATACACACACATATATACACACACATATATACACACATATATACACACACATATATACACACATATATACACACACATATATACACACATACACACACATATACACACACATACACACACATACACACACACATATATACACACACATATATATACACACATATACACACACATATATACACACACATATATACACACATATATACACACACATATATACACACACATATATACACACATATATACACACACATATATACACACATATATACACACACATATATACACACACATATATACACACATATATACACACACATATATACACACATACACACACATATACACACACATACACACACATACACACACACATATATATACACACATATATACACACATATATACACACATATATACACACACATATATACACACATATATACACACATATATACACACACATATATACACACACATATATACACACATATATACACACACATATATACACACATATATACACACACATATATACACACACATATATACACACATACACACACATACACACACATACACACACACATATATACACACACATATATATACACACATATACACACACATATATACACACACATATATACACACACATATATACACACATATATACACACATATATACACACACATATATACACACATACACACACATACACACACATACACACACACATATATACACACACATATATACACACATACACACACATACACACACATACACACACACATATATACACACACATATATATACACACATATACACACACATACACACACATACACACACACATATATATACACACATATATACACACATATATACACACATATATACACACACATATATACACACATATATACACACATATATACACACACATATATACACACACATATATACACACATATATACACACACATATATACACACATATATACACACACATATATACACACACATATATACACACATATATACACACACATATATACACACATACACACACATACACACACATACACACACACATATATACACACACATATATACACACATACACACACATACACACACACATATATATACACACATATATACACACATATATACACACATATATACACACACATATATACACACATATATACACACATATATACACACACATATATACACACATATATACACACACATATATACACACATATATACACACACATATATACACACACATATATACACACACATATATACACACATACACACACATACACACACATACACACACACATATATACACACACATATATACACACATACACACACATACACACACATACACACACACATATATACACACACATATATACACACATATATACACACACATATATACACACATACACACACATACACACACACATATATACACACACATATATACACACATACACACACATACACACACACATATATATACACACATATATACACACATATATACACACATATATACACACACATATATACACACATATATACACACATATATACACACACATATATACACACATATATACACACATATATACACACACATATATACACACATATATACACACACATATATACACACATACACACACATACACACACATACACACACACATATATACACACACATATATACACACATACACACACATACACACACATACACACACACATATATACACACACATATATATACACACATATACACACACATACACACACATACACACACACATATATATACACACATATATACACACATATATACACACATATATACACACACATATATACACACATATATACACACATATATACACACACATATATACTCACACATATATACACACATATATACACACACATATATACACACATATATACACACACATATATACACACATATATACACACACATATATACACACATACACACACATACACACACATACACACACACATATATACACACATATATATATACACACATATACACACACATATATACACACATATATACACACATATATACACACACATATATACACACACATATATACACACATATATACACACACATATATACACACATACACACACATATACACACACATACACACACATACACACACACATATATACACACACATATATACACACACATATACACACACATATATACACACACATATATACACACATACACACATAAACACACACAAACACACATATATACACACATACACACACATATACACACATACACACACATATATACACAAATATACACACATACACGCACATATACACACATACACAAAAATATACACACACATAGACGCCCACTTAAAAACTATTGTATTCGACTCTGGGGACCTTGAAATGTGGAGATATGTCAAAATTCGGGATTCGCAAAATCGGACCCATTACTTTATCTTCCACTGGGAAGTTAATAAATACATCATTAGAAAACGTAAAGAGTTTTTGATAAATGTAATTCTAGTGTGTCAATGCAAATTTTAAAGAGTCTAATGCACATGAAGATTAAAACAACTTCCAAATTTTGGCGCAGTGTATATAGCCTACGATTGTATCTAACATTTTCCAACGCAATAGTATTTTGCAAAGATATTTCGAAACTTGCTTTCATGCTACTTTAGCTCTTTTTCTAAAACTATGATGCACCCCTACATCGGCCACCTTCTCACACTTAAGACTTCCTTATCCGTATGATCATTCATCTGCAGGACCTCTAATAGATTTAATTTACAGATTTACCCGCCCATGTATTTGATCTCAAAAATACAGTGCAAGAAGAGAAGACCGTTTCGGCTTTGCATCAACTTAAAATTTGCGATAACAACGTTATCAATCCCACAAAGCACAAATTTTACTTCCACTGACAGAGGTCAAAATTATAAACAGATATAGGTATAAATTTTTCTCGACTTAAATGAAAGATACAGTATAATTATTTTGGATAATCTTAATCTTGTCTCATTGGCAAGCTAAAATTTATTACTTAATAATTAAAGATTTCATAAATTATTACCGACGAATTTGATAATGGCGATGTGCTTTCAGTGACAATAGCAAAGATTAATCGAGAAACAAAACGGGATGTTGCTATCATTTTTGTTAACATACACTTGATTCACAGATGACGTATCAGTATTTGTAACAAGTTTTTAAAGGATCAATAACACAAGTAAACAAAAAGTAATTTTTTTTTGTGTCTACTATTAATGTTGTGTTTATTATTAATGAATATTTTTTGATTGTTTACATTAAAAAGTAACTAAAAGTTTCATTCAAAATTATTTAAGTTTGCTTTTGTACTTTATACAATAATAAATAAATATTCAAGGTTTTCGTGGACTGTTTAAGAAGTAAAAGCTTTAATACGTAAGAAATGAGGAGAGCGGGTGGATTGTGAGTGGCATAGCAGTAAAGTAATTGAATTCATCAAAATAAGAGCCAAAATATTTGGTTCGTCAACAAATTTAAATCGCTGTGAGGCCTACGAACCTTATTTTAACCTCCCCTTTGAAGGCAACATGAATTATGGGCACCGCATATCTCATATAGTAACTGCAATTTTTAAAGTTAAAGAGTACGTCTGGCCTGTGATATATATATATATATATATATATATATATATATATATATATATAAATAAAAATAACATTACTTCGAAACATCGACAAAATAGCAATAAAGTCATTTAAAGACGGTTACAAGACCGCCATGAAAATGTTACCATAGGAAAATTGTTGAGTGTTACAGGATAAAAATATTGTCTAATTGGTATAACATTCATCAGAACTTAGTCTAAATGCTACGGAGGGAGAATTTTCTTCAAAACCTAGTTCTTTTATCAGACTAGATGGGATTAAGTTCAACATCTTGAACAATTAGGAGGGAACGTCACTACAAACATGCAATCTTTGTTAACAACAAGTGTTTTCGCTAATGAAACTCAGGACATCAAAAAAAGTCCTTATTGTTCAGAGAAACGTAAAAAATGTTAAAGATGTAAGGTGGTTTCATAAAAAAAAACTATTTAAAACAAAGTAAATTTACTTAGAACGAAGACAATTTCATATCTCAGATTCCAGTTCAGCCAATCTTAACTACCCGCACCCCTTTTTCAGCCGTTTCGATCTGCCCTCATAAAAACTCGATACCAATATATCAATCTAGATCTAAACTAAACTTTAGTCAGCACAATACCTTTCTTTCAGTCTTAATTGATATAATATAAGCTTCACAAAAGAGTATGCAAAACCGAACCAAAGAAGTGTCTTCTTTGTATAACGACGTATATACAGGGTGTACCAAAAAGGTAGGTCATACATTGAACCACATATTCTGTGTTTAAAAATAACTCCATTGAACATAACTTACCTCAATGCAAATGTGCACAGAAAAAAGTTACAGCCCTTGGAAAGTACAAAATAAAAATCGATTTTTTCTAATATTTCATGAACTGTTTAATATTTTACAAAAAGAGCATTTTTTTCATATAAAACCACCAAATCTGTACAGCTCATATACATTTTAGGGGGGTTTAAAACTCCCAAAACCCCCCAAACACTCTGCGAAAATGTTTTAAAATCTAACCTATAGATAATCGAATTAAATAAAACGAGCGAGATTATCTAGATTTTTGACAGAACTCCTTTTTGGCGGAGGTCAAAAATGTTCCTGTAATAAAAAATCATGGCCTTCTCAAAGTAGATATCAAAATAATCCTTCCACTAATATTTATAAACGTCGATTTTCTTGGTTACAGAAAATAATATATCGGTTTTGAAACAAAAGCGCAAACTGCCATGTGTACAAAAAAAATGTTGATGACCACTTAGAAAATGTATAACAAACTCTAAATCATTGTCGTAACCATAGTAACCGTATTACACGGAGATTTATTATTTTGAAATTTGGCACGTTCAAAATATTTTTAACCAACTTCGATCTCTGAGCCGAATTTAGCCAAGCGCAGCTGCAGTGACGTCCACAATTATTGTACAATTAAAAAAAATATATTATTTACTACATTATGATCCACAGTTGCACGGTATTTTTATCGATAATCTCACTTGTTTTCCTCCGCGGAATATTATTGTATTATTATATTATTAAACCGGGTGAGGAAAAAATATAAAAATAACCTTGAAGATGAGGTTCAAGGTCAAATCAGAGATCACCGTTGGGTTCCTCGTTCAAAGTTACCGAGGGTATGACCCTTGTTTGTTTGGTTTCACCACTAAACTAGCAAGATTTTTAAGAAGTCATACTTTGACCCTTTTTTGACCTTCTGGGGTTACGTTAACCTCATACCTAGACACATATCAGGACGTAAAATTTTACGCTCTTCTCGATTTCGGTATAAAAATTGGGGGTTCCCATTTAAAAAAATGAGGTTGACATTGAAATAACCTTGAAAATAATATTTAAGGTCAAATCTGAGGTCACCGATGGATTCCTCGGTGAAAGTTACCGAGGGTATGACCAATATATCAGTAATTTATTTTGAATAGTCTTCGCTGTTAAGTGTTCCCAGTGTTGCTATATGAAGCAGAATCATGGACACTTACTCAATACCTACTCCACCGAATAGCTTGAGACATTTGAGATGTGGCTATATCGGCGATTACTAAAAATACCTTGGACAGCAGACGTCACAAATATTAGAGTTTTCGAGAAAATAAATAAAGATTTGGAGATCATAAAGAAGATCAAGACTAGGAAGCTTGAGTTACTTAGGTCACATAATGCGGAATGGGAAACGTTATGAGCTCCCACAGCTGGTCCTCCAGGGGAAAGTCCTAGGACAGAGGGGACCTGGCAGGAGGAGAATCTCTTGATTAAAGATTTTGAGAACTTGGTTTAGTACCACAACGACCGGCCTTTTCAGGGCAGCTATTTCAAATTGCCATTATGATCGCTAATATCCGTTAACGGATGAGCACTCAAAGAAGAAGAAGTCTCCAGGAGATATATATCAACTTTGTAGCATGGTGACCAAATGATAAAAATGGATTAAGTATAGACCTTACCTGTGCACAATACATAATCTTGACAGCACTTTCAGACAGTTCGCTTGCTGAACAAGAGAATAGCCCAACATATTTCGTGCAGTCAAAACTTTCTTCACCCACTACGTTTCTTGTTACGTTACCCAAGACCAAAGTACACAGTTCGAATCGATTCTCTTTTCCCAATTTAAAAAACTTATTGGCACACAGAAAATTTACACTAGAACATATCACCATCGGAGCAACGGCATGCTAGAAAGATATCACATAACTTTAAAAGCAGTAAGAAATAACACATGTAAATGGAAAGACGAACTTCCAGTAGCTTTGTTGGGTCTTAGGGTAGCTGTAAAGAAAGATCTTCTAAGTTCATCGGCTGAGTTTTTGTCTGGTCAACCTGATGGATTTTTTGTTAGTTTTCTTGAAAATATTGTCACTTTCCCATTAATAATTTGCGCTAATCTGAAGCGAACAAAAGTTCATCGCCATAATAGATAAAAACCTTTCGTTCCTTAAGAGCTACAAAATAGTGATTATATCTATATTAAAAACCAAAGTAAAAAAAAACCTTCATTAATACATGTTCTTGAAGGTGTTTACAAGGATATAAAAAAATATGAAAAAAAAGAAAAAGAAATTGTTACGGATTGTAGCCGATGAATACGCCCCTGTACTATTATCTGGCCAAGGCGGTGTATCGTCCACACAAAGTTTCATATTTCCCACATTTTAGAATAAATTGCAAAGATATTGATTAAAAGAGTGACGCATGAAATTGAGATGATATGGGATGTGCAAGCAAGATTTAGAAGAAAAAGATGATCAGGTCTTTTCATTGCGAGGTATAGTCGAAAAATTATTGGCTAGAAGTCAGAAGGTCTACTGCGCTTTTATAGACTTGGAAAAGGCCTATGACAGAGTGGTGAGGAGTGAATTGTGATCGACATTGTCAATGTATGGGGTGAGCGGTAGTTTAATACAAGCACTGAAATCACTTAACAAGGATTCCTCTGCTTAAGTCAGGATAAACGGAGCTTACACGGGCTGATTTAACATCGAAAAAGGTGTGAGACAAGGATTTGTGGCTTCGCCATGGCTGTTTCACTTATGCATAGACAATTGTTTAAAAGATTTAAAAGAAAGTGCGTATGGATTGAAAATGAATGATTTGATCGTCAAATGCCTTCTTTACGCCAATGATTAAGTCATATTAGCGTCACCTGAAGAGGAGTTGCAGGCGATGGTTAATTAACACGTAGAAAGGATGTATGAAGGAAGATTTGACGAAACAAATTTATAAGGCGAGTGTGAATGGACGTAAGTCGGTAGAGATCGATTTCGGCGAACATCGATCTTGATCAGATCAACATTGTTTTGAAGAAAGGCCAGGTCAAGAGTACCAACAACCGACGAGCGTGTATGAGAGCACTGATGAAAGTGGAGGAAGCAAAAGATGTGTGCAAGAACCGTAGCGGAAGTGAAAGAAAGTGGTCTCTGCCTACCCCTACGAGAAAAAGGCGTGACTATATGTATGTATGTTTTTGTACTAAGTGTTTAAAATTAAAGAACCCAAGAAAAATATTGTAACAATATCAAATAACAGCGGTCTCGTGTGATTTCACTGTGGTACACCCGAAGGAACTTTAATTAAATCTAAACTACCAAAATTTAACACTACCACTAAAATAGGACTTGATTAATTTTAAAATATTTCCTTTTAATCCCAGAGATTCAAGTTTTGCATCTAAGAAAATGTGGTTGACTCAATCAGACGTTTTGAAAACGTCTGTGTACATAGATTTCACCTGAAGTTTAGCGCCAAAGTTTTTAACTTTCGCCAGTAAACAACTCGAATCTCAACAGCAACAAGTGACGACAGATATTTATCTGAAAATTCTGTAAAAACAACTTGATTTCCCTCCTCTAATAAGGAATGCGATTCAGCGCATTTTGCAACTTCCCGTTAAACGTTAAAGTTTATGGTAAACAACTCAAATCTCCATAGCAACAAGTGAAAGAATGAGCGAGATAGACGTATCCTTGTAACGGTCAAAGCGAATAATAATAATAATAATAATAAAACAGAAGTTTCATTTCTATCACAATTCAAAATTGTTTATTCCGTCATATCAAATGTCTGCAAGGTCAACGTTATACTAATTAATAAGGTACATGGAATACACACACGTCGAGTGAACTTTGCAAATAAAATAATAATAATGATAAATATTGTAACCGTCAGGAACATCGACGTCGTGGTGTATCATTGGATCGCGTAACTAACCTAGAAGGTGTCGCTTCCACGACGAAATTCGAATACTGTCTATTGGGGGGGTACCAAGAATTCTGCATCACGTCCACTGTCACTTCACTGCGTGTCCTTAACGGTGACGATAACATCACTGATAAAATATCACTACGGAATTTTAACCGTCGAATTCGGCTGTCCGATTTTCCGCTGAAAAAAGTTTAACGAGGATCGACAGTTGGCGAAAAGCAATCGTACGAACATATCAGCGGTACGACAAATACTGACGGATTCGACTAAGACATCGCGGATAACAACTGCGCCGCGTTCGGCTGTCACATGTTCGTAGGCAGTCGCGGAACGACGCAACAGATTGCGAACATATCTATTTTTTTTTGGTCGGTTTCGTTCCATGTACTTACAATTATTAATAATCTGAATGGCATAAAGGAGAAATTTGATTTTTCTTTTTTAGTTTTTTTAGTAGCGTTAGAAAATATGCCGGAACCCTAAATAAAGAAGCAATCCCGACGGGATTTGGCGGCATCAGTAGCCAGTGTCACTCCACTTGTCTAGAAGAGTAGCAGCCAAAGACTCTTAACGAAAGGCAGGAACAGGTTGACTCCATTTAAAGAGATATTGAAGCAATCGTCGAGTGGGGAACCAACAATCTTGTTCAGTTCAACGCCCAGAAAATAAAAAGCGCCACGTTTTCCAAGAAAGTGATTTCCTTAAATCATTCCATCACAATGTCCGGAAATACCCTTTAATTAAGTCCCTCCCAATGATCAAATCATATTAGCGTTACCTGAAGAGGAGTTGCAGGCGATGGTTTATGTTATACATGATGCACTGAAAATTAAAGGAATAAAAATAAATGTAAGCAAAACAAAAGTAATGGTTTTTGAAAGAGAAGAAAGCATGACAAACTGTGGAATTCTGATTAAGGAAGAAAGAGTGGAAAAAGTAAATGAGTTTGTATACTTGGGTTCAAAGTTTACGAGAGATGGAAAGTATGACAGTGACATTGAGCAAAGGGTATTGGTAGGAAAACAAATGACTGGGGCACTGCATCGCTTTATGAACAGTCATAAAGTGACAAAAAAGGCACGTCTGGCTGTGCATAGAGGTGTGTTGGTTCCTACACTTATGAACGGTAGTGAATGTTGGGTTTGGCAGAAGAAGCATGAAAATAGGATTAATGCTGCAGAGATGAGTAGTCTGAGAGGTATAGCCGGAGTGACTCGGTTGGATAAAGTAAGGAATAGTGAGATAAGAGAACGCTGTGGTGTAAGAGAAGATGTGGTTACAAAGATAGACGAAGGAATGCTTAGATGGTTTAACACGTAGAAAGGATGTATGAAGGAAGATTGACGAAACAAATTTATAAAGCGAATGTTAATGGACGGAAGTCGGTAGAGGTCGACCTCTCGATCAGATCAACATTGTTTTGAAGAAAGGCCAGGTCAAGAGTACCAACAACCGACGAGCATGTAAGAGAGCTTTACGATAAATATAGTTTTTGAGTAGAATGCGTTTTTATTATTTCTTACAAATGATCAAAAACATCACCTTTCCCGCAGTTCTACCGATAAAGCACTACAATACACCAGAGGTGAAAGATATATGTTATTACAAAAATCGAAACATAAAAATTATTTATTATTTTATATTATTTATTACCACGATTTTTTAAATTATTTTATGATTGTGATGCGCAGTATATTACACGAGTCGTATAATTTTTTTGCTATATTTCACCAAAACAAAATTTCTATTACAAATTCTCATAAAAACAAATATTAATATTATTATTATGAGTTGGCTTTCAAAATAATCGAATGAATATTTATTTCTCTTTGACCATTTAGGGTCAAGATCGAACCCTTAAAAAAAACTTTAAAAATAAACAACACAAAATTAAAATATTTATTAATATAAACGTATCTGTAACTTTTGATAAGCCAATGCATACTTGTCTTAACTATTTAAGATTATAGTTAAACCTTTAATAAGAACTTGAAAAAAGAACAAAACCAAGATTCAATTATTACATGTTCTCTTTTAAACGCATGGTTCCGTCTTGTACGGAGTAAGCGAAACTCATAAGAAAAATCTGAAAAGATGTTATGGGATGTTTTTTTCCAGAAACATAGCTATATTTTGGCAGATTTAAAAAAAACTAATTTTGTAAAGAAAAAATTTGCTACCTTTTTAACACGCTTTTATTAGTTTCACCTGTATGTTTGTTTGTTTGTTTGTATACTTGTCTGTACGATTGTTTGTAATTGACTCTTAACGAAACAAAAATACGAGACGGTTTTATACTTTCCAAAATAAGTAGTTTGCCTGTTATCTAGTAGATGGCGCCACTAGCAATTTGCTGTAATACAAATGGCAGTTTGTATTTTGTGTTGCATAAAAGTATATTGTAATTTTTTTAAAAACACTAATAAAACCAAATTTTCTTTATATAAAATTATAGTTTAAAAAACTAAAAAATAAGCTTTTAAAGTTAATCAAATTAAAAAATAAATTATAGTTTAAAAAAAACAAAAAAACACGATTTTACAGTTAATCAAACTAAAAATTAAAAAAAAATTCTTAACGTAAGAATAAAATTAATGACGAGAAAATTAATGTCACTGTTCTAAAAGCGTCGGGTGCTATGTATGACATTTTTAAACTAACTCAGCGTTTCGGAATGAAAGCACCCCACGCTTTTAGATCAGTGACATTAATTTTCTCGCCAGTAATTTTATTCTTATGTTAAGAATTATTTTTTAATTTTTAGTTTGATTAACTCTAAAAGCGTGTTTTTTAGTTTTTTGAAACAATAATTTATTTTGTTATAAAATTATAAGGTAATTTGTAAAAAGAGTGGTATTATCAAATATTCGCAATGGTCACGATTTAAATAAGTAGCCTTTGGTAAAAAGCAGAGTCTTATCTGTCAATAATTAAACGAATGGTTGAGAAATATTGTTTTGTTGTGATTTGTCCACGCACAACGAGGAAGTCCGCATGTCATTAGTTTATGAGGAATCTCAAAAGAACTTCTTGTGGGGAACTTTGAAAAATAAAGTTTACAGAACACCATTTGTTAACTTGGAACCTCTAAATGCTTGCGATGAACTATCTAGAGAAATATTACTTAAGGCTTCACAAGTAAGACAAGTAAGGCGGAAATTGGATAAGTGTTTATAATAGAAGTAGGCGGTGGTTGCATTAAAAATTTGTTATAGTGATTCAACACACTTAGTTTTTTTCTGTGGTATTAAAAGTAACATATTGTTACGATTTTATTAAGTCCGTCTCTGTCATTCATTCCGACCGAATCTAGGGTGAATATTTATTAAGCATATAAAAGACAATGAATAATTCGAAAAATTACTGGACCCTTCTCATGGTTATTCGTACAGGTATAAAAAAAGGGTCATTAGAGAAAAAAATCCTTTCCTATTTCTGAAGGTCTCTACATTATTTTCTCCAGGATATTGTATTGTTACAAAATTACTTCTTTCTTGGGTTAGGTGATTTTAAACTCTCGATACAGTAACAAAACAATTTTTATTCCAATAACACAATAACACTTTACTTTTACAAATCACTTAGATACAACTTTTACAACTAATTAAATTTCATAACTCATAAAAACTTAAAACTGTCCTCTTCGCGGCCGCTGTCCTTTTTGTACCTCTAAATCATAATTCCAGTGTAATTAAGCTGTTTATCAACTGAATGGCCTTTTTCTACATGGAAACTAGAAAACGAAGAAAATGCCTTTGTGCTGAACCCCAAAAGTGCGAGCAATACTCCAGTAGACGTCGGATTTGAGCCTTGTACGTCGTCAACAGTTGATCAGGAGTAAAAAACGTTCTAGCTTTCCACAGATAACCCAGCCTCTGGTTTGCTGACTTTGCGATGTTAGCAACATGGTCATGCCAAGACATATTATTGGACACCGTGACTCCCAAAATCGAGATGGAGGGACCTGATTTAAGGGTATTTTCGGACATTGTGAAAACGTGGCGCTTTGTGTTTTCTGGGCGTTGAACTGAACAAGATTGTTGGTTCAACACTCGACGATTGCTTCAAGATCTCTATTGATGGGGTTTATCTGCCTACGTCTATTTGTATCATTTACCGAAAGTGAACGATAGGATGTGAAAGTTGAGACAAGTGTGCTGTCGTCTGCGAAACTGTAAATGGGGTTCGTAGTGGTGTAATGTTGATCCAGTTGCTAGATACCTTATATAACTCTAAATAATCACTATGATATATTAACTGTATCAGTAATTGTTAATATACTCATATCTAATGCATGAAATGGCTTCTTTACTTCTTCAATAATTATTAGTTCCACTATGTCTTTAGATAATCTTAACCTAGCTTTAAATTCCTAGTCACTACACTTCAAAAAATGATTATCTCTCGTTCTTAAATGTCGTAGGGCTCTTGGAAACGAATCTAATTCAACAATGTTCGCATGTTTATAGGTTAGCTCATACACTGAAATATCGGAGACTTCAAACATATAACAAGAATTTTTTAGTTTTATGGTCTAAACTCTAGTTGAACCGTCAAAATCGGATGGTAAGAAGAACAGTGGTTAACTTCAGTAATTCAGTCATACAAGAAATAGATCCAATGTCGACGGAGACTGGACTTCTTTTTGGGTTTAAAATAAACTCAAAAACTTACCTGGGTAATGCGGTTCCTCCGCCTGGCGAAACGCAAGCTTCTGGAGCCGAATCTTCTTCTGTTTCACATTCGCTGACGCTAACGTTACCGCTGTCCATTTTTATGTATTATTATTTAGCAGGATCTGAAAATTAACGTAAAAATCAACATCTGGAGAGTAACATGATTATTGATTAATAATCAACACCGGGTGAGCGAAACTTAATGTTTCGAGCTATATTATAAGAAAAGGAAAGACGATAGAAAACATCTGAAAATATGTTCTTAAACGGGATTGAGTAAGGTCCATTTTAAGCCCAATTGGCATATTTAATAATAATAATAATCGTCCTTATTGTATCACAGCCCTGGTTACATACAGGGTGGCCAACCGAAAACGAAACAGAGCTATTTGCAGGAACCACGTTAATATTTTGGAAAAACGCTCAGACCCGTCGATTTTTTATTAAAGGGGGACACTCTTTTTCGGTATTTTTAACTCCACTATTTTCAACCCCAAGCGAGGGTAAGAATAACCCGCAAATATTTTTCACCCTGTCGGAAGGGATAAAAGGGGGGTAAAATTTAGAAAAAAAATCAGAGAAAGGACAGATGGCTTTGTACACCTTTTAGTTTGAGATATATTTTGGAAAATGCTCTTTTCTTCATCCCTGATTACACGAAGTAGTTTGCCAAGCCGTCTGAGGGGGTGGAATGAGGGTGAAATTATTTAAAAAAAATCATAGAAGGCAGGTTATGTTATGTATTTTGCAATTTTTCTTCATCCCTGATACCACGAAGTAGTTTTCTTTTACTTAACAATGCCTGGTGCCAAACGCGGTCAAAGGCTTTAGATATATCCAAGGCTATTTATTGCACGGGATTCACCAAACTTTTCAATAGTGTTTGTCCAGAGCTGAGTGACATAAGCCAGCAAATCTCCAGTAGACCGAAGTTGTCATTTTAACCAGATTTTATGACTATTACGATAGAGCCATATTTTTTACAGTGTACATTTGTGGATGTGGATAACTTCACACCCGTCAATTTTTATCCCAAAAGTAGGTATTACACGTTGTATTATAATATCAACAAAACGCGTGTATTGTCTCATTGCTTCTCAGAATTGAAAGCTAGCGAGTAAGTTTGCATATCAGTCGCGTACACGATAGCGAAATATGCTCTCCTCGACCTTCTCCAATATGTGGCGAATTGAGGCATATTGTCCCTCTCCAATCCATTTTTACCGGTGTCCACTCCATACCACGCTATTACGCGCCATCGGTGGCATAAAACATTATCAATAAGTCGCGCATCGTTGGCGGGACGAGATTTCCTTTCATTTCGGATTTGTTTGGAATGCATGTATCACAACTTAAATAACATTGTCCACATATTTATGATTTCACGAACAATGACCCATAAAATGTAGTGTTTTTAATCATTTATTAAACATTTTCGCGTTACTAAATTTAATAACACAACCAGCAAATTTCAAGGTGTTTAAAAAGGGACGCCTTTTCTAATAGCCGTAAAGAAGACGCCAATAACATTTTCCAAAGCAAAATCACTCTATCTTAGGGATAAATTACTAATGAAAGCCACACTTGCAACGTGCCCCACTTCATCAGAACACCAGCGCCACAAAGGGGGGTACTGCTATTCATGCTCTGTACATAGTTCAACCACGAGTCTCTCTTACTTCTATTTGTTATCAGTCGGACCTGTGCCTTAAGTTTTTTGAAAATAATTTTGTGTTCCTCATTTTTCGTTCTCTTGTACATTCTTAAGGCAGTGTTGCAGGCTTTTATGACTTTGGAACATTCTTCGTTCCACCACGGAACAGATTTATGTTTTTTTATGTACTTGGTTTTTCCCACTGCTGTGTTTGCTGCCTCTAATATCATGCTATTGAAACTGCTCAGTTTTGTGTCTATGTTATTCGTTACTTCTACTCTAGAAATCCTGTCATCTATGATCTTTGCATATTGAATCCAGTTCGCTTTATCGAGTCTCCATCTCTGGATTGGCTCATCATTCTGATCATTTTCTTTCGACGTGTTTTTCATGATAATGGGGTAATGATCGCTTTCATACAGATCATCCAAGACTCTCCATTCTAGAGATATCAGCAGGTTGGGGTCACATGCAGTTAAATCTAATACCGATAAGCTTCCAGTGGCACAGTTAAACCTTGTATAGGATCCATCGTTTAATAGGGCAATGTTTGCGTTGTTTAGAGTATCCTCAATTTTCCGCCCTCTGGGGTCCGTGTGGTTCGAACCCCCAGGTGATGTTATGTCCATTGAAGTCGCCTAGGATTAGACGTGGCATAGGAATTTGGTTTAAAAGTGCAGTTAATTCTTGTTTATTTAAATCTGAATTCGAAGGTATATATATATGTTGCATATATTTATTGAAATTGGGGCTGAAATACATACTGCTATCGCTTCTATATTAGTTGTTAGTAATATTTGGTCGGCTTTCATGTTTGATTTGATGGGTTTCCTGCAAACAGAGTGTATCTAGGGAATATTCTGATAGTAGTAATTGAAGCATGTTCAAATGGATATAATATCCATTCAAGTTCCATTGTAAAATAGAGAATTTGATTAATTTGTTAAGAGAAATGAAAAAAAATGGATTGGTAAAGTTGATCTGAGGAATCACTTGGGGTTTGTATTTTTCTGATTCTAATTGTCTCTGCAGTTTTTTCCTCAATTTCGTGCATCTAATTTTCAGGCTCCTGTAGTCAATGTGGCAGTGTATCTTGGTTAATAATTCAATGAGTCCAGGCGTGTCTTCTGTGTAGTCTTTGGATACGCTCAGCGCATATTTTGAGCCAAACGTGTTTTCAAGAAGGTCTTTAAGTTGTTTTGCATTTATTGTAACGGACGTTTGTTCTTGACTCATTAAGTTTACCATGTCTTGCATCAGTTCAGGTCCAACTGTGTAGTTATTGTCATGTCTGGGTTTTTTCGTCATGGAAATTATTTCCGAAGTAACTTCTCTAGTTTCATCAATTTTCGAACTGTCCTGCTGGATTACTTTCAGTGGGAGATGTTTCGTTAGGTATGGGATGGTTGCTTTTTGGGAGGTTTTCTGTGGGTAGGTTATTTGGGCACTTGGATGCTGTGACCTGTTAGTTTTATATTTGAAACAGGTTTGAAGCTGAGAATATGGTTGCTCCGATTCTCAAAAAAGTTACTGGTGACAGTAATGTCATTCCTAATTTTCGAAGTTCTGTAATCAGTATGTCATGGGGGATGGTGGGACTAATATTAGATATTACTAGTCCATCGGATGGGGCGATCAATCTTCGGGCCCTTACAATTTCTCCATTAATAATGATGGTTTCATGATCATTCAAAAATGTATCAACAGTGTCTTTGCTATTGAGATATACACAGATTCTATTGTTTGATATTCTCGATGAGAAGAGAATATTTTTTGGGTGCATGATGGGTCCCAACTGAAGAAGATAATCTTGAAGTTTGGCATTGTCGACAGTGTTGAAAACTATAGCTTGATCTTTAGTTGGAAATTTGACTGAAGTATGTTGACTCAATGCTGCTGAGTATGATCGTATAGATGAGTTGGGTGCTGTAAGTTAGTTGTTAGAGATAGGTGTTGTGAGAATTTGTGTAGGCATATTGCCTTCGGTTTTGTCATTCATCGTACCGTTTTCATCAGAGTCGCTCAGAACCTAAGTACGGCCCTGCTTCTTAAAAACGGTATCTGTGGGAGCGTGTTTTTGTGGGAGATTGCTTCGTTTACCTCGATAATGGTTAGAAGGTGGACAAAATTGTTTTCGTGAAATAATAAATAAATTTTTTTTTTGTACTCACTCACTGATTTCGGTTTGGATTGTAGAGATCTTTCTCTTTGCCACGAAACACAAATTAAGATTTAAAATGCAAAAATAACTAATAATCACCAGTTTTTTTTTTTTTATGAAAATAGTCGCAAAAAGGGTAGACCAATCGTGTGGGCCGCGGACGGCCCGCACTGCGACTATTAGAAGGGGAAGGAATTATAGAAAGGAGATGATTGTGGACACGCTTTTTAAAAAGTTGCAGGTCATAGTTCTCTGGAAAAACTGATTTTGGAAGCTTATTCCATTCCGTAGCAGCCCTGTAAAAGAAGGATTCTTGATGAAGATTGGTCCCTGTAGTGTCAATCTTGAGAGTAAATGGGTGAGACTGATCAGCGTGCCGAGTTCTTCGGCCGAATGTGGCTAATGGTGGTACAAGAGTTTTTATTTCTCTGGAGCATCTTAGACGGAGCTGTTAGCTTGAGCTGTTAAGCGTATTGCCGACAGGGTCGAACTTCCAAATACCGATTATTGTATTACTGTATAATTTGTAATTAGTTGTTTCGAAGACCATATTTAAATTGTGATTAATGAATGTATAATATTTGTAATGATTGTATGAATAATTATTTGTCGATATTGGTTACGTATACCTATATGTAGTGAAAAAGAAATAGATATCGATAGAATTTATTGCAGAAATAAAGAATAAAAAGTACTTCGTACGACTTGAATAAATAAATGCCATTAAAAACATAACTTGTAAAAAACACCAAGTCTCGCAACTCAGTTCTTCTACCTTAAAAAGTTGTAAGATCCATGTAATACCAAGTCGGTTAATTTATTCAGTCCCTACTAAGGGTAATTATGTCTTAAGTTACTTATTACGTTTATATTAAAAATCTTTTATGTTTTATATAAATAGATTGATTTGACCATCGCATGAAAAAACAATGTATCTCACATATTATATTAAATTAGATCGTTTAGCGCGATTAAGATGTGGTTAGGTCAGCTAATAACGAAATAACTTAAGACAGAAGGATCCTTAAGTAGGGACTGAATAAATCAACCGACTATGAATCTCATAACTTTTTACGGTAGAAGAACTGAGTTGCAAGACTTGGTGTTGTAATTGGTGTTACGTTTTAATTTTTGTTTTTACTTTTAAGTTTTGTTTTTGTAAATGTAAGCAAAACGAAAGTAATGGTTTTTGGGAAAAAAAAACATGACAAAGTTTTGATTAAGGGAGAAAGAGTGGAAAATGAATTTGTGTACTTGGGTTCAAAGTTTACGAGAGATGGAAAGTATGACAGTGACATTGAGCGAAGGGTATTGGCAGGAAAACAAATGAATGGGACACTGCATAGCTTTATGAACAGCTAGAAAGAGTCAAAAAAGGCACGTCTGGCTGTGAATAGAGGTTCCCACACTTATGTATGGTAGTGAATGTTGGGTTTGACAGAAGAAGCCTGAAAATAGGATTAATGCTGCGAAGATAAGTAGTCTGAGAAGTATAGCCGGAGTGACTCGGTTGGATAAAGTAAAAAATAGTGAGATAAGAGAGCGCTGTGGTGTAAAACAAGATGTGTTTAAAAAAATAGATAAGGGAATGCTTAGATGGTTTGGACACGTAAAAAAGGTTAAAGAAAGATTAACGAAACAAATTTATAAGGTAAGTGTAAATGGACCAGTCGATAAAGGTCGGCCTCGGCGAATATATCTCGATCAGATCAACATTGTTTTGAAAAAAGGCCAGGTCAAGAGCACCAACAACCGACGATCATATGGGAGCACTGATAAAAGTAGAATAAGCAAAATATGTATGTAAGAATCGTAGCAAGTGGAAGGAAGTGGTCTTTGTCTACCCCTATGTATGTATATGTATATCTCGTCCCAAGACTCGATTCAACAATTAGGACCATTTATTCACGTATGATATCCTACTTATTTTTATTTAATTCATTTATTAAATTGAAAGACTTCATACTTAAAAAAACCATTCTACTGATCCACCATTAGATCTGATAAAGACTGCAGCAAGTACAACCAAAGAAACAATAATTTTCTTGGAAGGACGTGGCATCAGTTACAGTGTTTTCATTTGGTATAAAGTCTTCTAAAAATATTTCATTTACATCCACAAAAAAGGGCAACCATACAATTATGTAGCAAAACAAATAACGCAGACCTACAAGATTTAATATAAAAAGTAGAAAGGGGGCAAAATAAAAAAATTTGTACACAAACACATGAAATCCTATGGAAATGACCGGGTAAAGAACATTCATTCCACAGATGAATAGAAAAAAAATATATATCAAAAATAAAATAAAAAAATTACGAAATAGCAGTCAAAAGTATAGATAAGAAAGAAAATACTATTTTAAAAATGATACTTGCTAGCTTCTTATCACTGTTTTATTAACGTCACTTATTTTATATCCCCGGAATTGACCAATAATAGTTACGTCTCAAGGTTAAATAATGTAAGAGGTAGACTAGGTGATGGTTTATCGTTTTGTTATTGGCCTTTAAAAGAAAATGTATTCTTACGTAACATATAATTACCGGTTTGAATTAAAAGAACCTTTAACTCATAAAAAGACGTTAAAACGTGACGTTTACCTGCCAATTTTTATTTATTTTTATACTAAGCCACCAACAATAACATGAAGAGTAATGATGATTTATTTTTGTTATTCCTAGTGGAATACAGGGCCTGGTAAAACATCTTCAACTCAAAGGGTAATTCTCTGGGTCTCACTACATGTGAGACCAAGAGAGAGATAAAAAAGGGGAAACCGCGTCGAATAATGGAGAAACAGGTAGAATGATCTGGAACTGTAATTGTAATATCGGAAATATAAAAGGGGAAACGATGATAACAAGAGGTCAGTATTAGCTTACGTGTTTACGAATTATTAAATGTAAATAGTTATATAGAGTTGTAAAAGTTGTATTGCTAAGTGGTTAATAAAAATAGAAGTTATTGTATTGAAATAAACATTGTTTTGCTATTGGATCGAGAGTTTTAATCGCCGAACCCAAGAAAGAACTAAAAATCGTATCACTATTAACATTGGACACTGCGCCTACTTTCTTATATTACGTGAAAAACAATGAAAAAATATTCTAATACTATTTACTTACTAATAAATAAAAAACAGGTTTACAAAGTTTAAATACAAATAAAAGTAAAAAAACTTAATTAAATTTCAGTCCAACATAAACATACTTTATTTATACGTTATAATAAAAGTAAAAGAGTTTGTATATTGTAACGATTTTGCGATACGCCACTGTAATATACGCAAGCAAGCTGGGCGGTATATTGACGTCACAGCCAATGACAAGGATGTTCTAGTACCTTCCCGACCAATTTCGAATTTTCGATAGAACAGTTTGAATACGGCTAGAAGCTTCTTGTCTTTTCTCGCGACAGTTGGTCAGTTTTCTAAAGTTAATGATTGTGTTCGCTAGTTGACATAAATTGTATTGTTACAAATAAATGTGCATATAAATTCGAACCCTGAGTGTGAATTTAAGTAAAACGTTAAAATACATTGGTACAAAGTTTACGAGAGACGGAAAGAATGACTGTGATATTGAGCAAATAGTGTTGGTTGGAAGGAAAACGCATGAACGTGTAAAAAAAGGCCCGACTGACTGTGCATAAAGGTGTGTTGGTTCCTACACTTATGTATGGTAGTGAATGTTGGGTTTGGCAGTAGAAGCATGAAAGTAAGATCAATGCTGCGGAGCTGAGTCGTCTGAGAAGTATAGCTGGAGTGATTCTTATGAATAAAGTGAGGTATAGTGTGATAAAAGAACGCTGTGATGTAAAAGAAAGTGGTAACAAAGAAAGATAAAGGAGTGCTTAGTTAGTTTGGACCCGTTGGGACGAAGAATGGATGAAAGAAGATTGATGAAACATATTTATAAGCCGAGTGTAAATAGGTAAATCTGTAGAGGACGACCTAAGCAGACATATCTCGATCAGATTGAAATTGTTCTAGAGAAAGGCCAGGTCAAGAGTGCCAGCTACCAACGAGCATGTATGAAAGCGCTGATGAAAGTAAAAGAAGCGAAAGACGTGTGTAAGAACTGTAGCAAATAGCAAAAGAAGTGGTGTCTGCCTACCCCTAAGGGAAAATCGTATGACTATATGTATGTATATATTTTTTTGTGCTATTACGTTATCCCTTTTGATGGACGGCTTTTTTTACCGAATAATTTTGTTTGTTTCACACTTCTCACCTTTACCCTCATCACTACATCGAAAGCATAAAAAAACCAAGTGCCAAGCATCTTAAAAAAAAAACTTAACAAATAATTTAAGAGGTGAAGTATTTCGGACATATTTTGAAAGGACCAAACTATGAACGCCTACACCTTATAATCCAGGGTAAAATAAAGAGAAAAAGATCAGTAGGAAAAAGAAAAACATCTTGGCTTAAAAAATCTACGAGAATGGTTTAATTCATCAACAGCTGAATTATTTAGGGTTGCAGTTTTCAATGTCATGATAATCGTGATGATAGCCAACCTCCGCAATGGAGACAGACGGCATTCGAAGAAGATTAATGTTGTTTTGTATACTATCCGAGATTGTCATCTACGATTGTTATTTTACATAAATTACTCTTTTTACTTTAGTAAATTTAAGAATTCCATTTAAATAAGTATGATTTGTTTTTATACTTTACAGTTCTGAAGATGAAACGATAAAGTTTCGAAACGTAGACTGTTTAACACTTGGTTCCTAATGTAGGTAATACATTTTTTTAACTAACTCTTTATTAATCCAAAGACAATATTTTAAAAATAGATGTAAGCTTATTTACAATTACTTGATTATAATTAGTTGCAAACAATTTTTTATGTTTTTTTTTTGACATGGTTTAGAATCATATAATTAGTCGACGCTTTGTAGAAAATTGCCACACGAGTAGCACTGGATTATTTAATCAACATTATGGAATTTTTTTTTTATAATTTCCTTCAATCAGCAATTTATGTACGAGATTCAAACAAGTTGATTGTAATTTTTTATTTAAAAAAATATCAATTTGACCGATGACATCAAAAGCCACAAGCCTTACCTTTTTCTTTCAGCCGAGATTATGAACTGGATTCTGGTTATGGGTGGAACGGCCGTTATAGTCTTTCTAATTCTGATCTCCCGAAAGTGCGATAAACAACGAGAGATTAATAGACAAAATACCAACTAACAACACTGTCACTCGAATCTTGTGTTACTTTTCTTAGGCGGTCAAAATGTAACAAAACAAATGCTAATAAGAAAAAACTTTTAATTAATTACGGTGATAATAATGTTTTGCAGGATAAAATTTAAATTTTTTTTTGTATGTCATATTATACTTGAAAAAAACCACTCACTGGCTTGGTGATCACCGTATTTTATAAATGACGAGGTTCAGAAAGGTAAAACTTTACTAAATAATTTACTGTACCATGTTGATGTCCGATAGGGCAGGATTTAATTTGAAAGGGATTCCTTCCCCTAACAGATAAGTATATGTGGGGATCTGGAATTAAATCTTCTTCGTCGTATTCTTTATTGCTAAAGGTCGTCCCGTCCTGGAAAGCTTTCACTGAGACGCTGACAAATTGCTCTAATTTAATCATACCAGCGAGTTAGTGAGCGTCTCCTTGGTCTTTATCTTGCATAGTATAACCAGCTTTTCAAGGTTGTATGGTCGCCTTCATGCGATATGGCCAAAATAGCTGAAGACTCGTTGATAGCAGATCATTGAAAACCTTGTTATGATTTTGAGTTGGTCGAGAATGGATGTTGGTTTGTTTCGCTGTCCACGGATGCGCAACATTCTTCTCCAACACCACATCTCAAAAGACTCAATATTTTTTCGGTCAGCTGTACGTATAAACCACAATTTCAAACCGTATAAAAAGATTGATGTAAACACCACAAGTACACAAATTTATTTACTTGTTCCACTCTTTCTCCTTCAATCGAAACTTTACAGTTTGTCATGATTTTTTCTCTTTCAAAAACCATTTTTTTTCGTTGTGCTTACATTTATTTTTATCCCTTTGAATTTTAAGGCATCATGCATCATCGCCTGCAACTCCTCTTCAGATGACGCTAATAAGACTTGATCATCGGCGTAAAGAAGGCATTTGACGATAAAATCGTTCATTTTTAATCCATACGCACTCTCTTTCTAATCTTTTAAACAATCATCTATGTAGCCATGGCGAAGCCACACATCCCTGTCTCACACCTTTTTCGATGTTAAACGAGTCCGTGCAAGCTCCGTTTATCCTGACGCAAGCAGTGGAATCCTCGTAAAGTGATTTCAGTGCTCGTATTAAACTACCGCTCACCCCCATACATAGACAATGTAGACCACAATTCTCTCCTCACCACTCTGTCATAGGCTTTTTCCAAAAAGCGCAATAGACCTGCTGACTTCTAGCCAAGAATTTTTCGACTATACCTCGTAAACTAATATAATATTACATTAAGCATTTAAATATTTTTTAACAAATATATTTTTGGTATATTGCATGGGAAACTTAAAAGGCAAATATTAATTAATGTAAATTATGTTAATGACGGAGTTGTGTACTTATTTCAGAAGCAGAGATGTACAAAAAGTACCGAAATTTGTCAATGAAAAATTGCTTTAAAATCTCTTGTACTAGAACAAAATCTAAGCGGTCTGTCATGTCTTCAAAACAATTATACAAGCTTGATCTGAGCGTTAGATTGAGAAAAATTGTTGCAGGTTTTTAATGCAGTTTAAGTTGTTTTTATGTACATGAAGTATTACTTTCTGTTTGGTCTACTAAGAAGTGCTTGGATTAAATTTTAACGCGCCATCACCCATTTATTAATCAAATGACTATTAAATGACATAATTACTTATTAGATAAAAATTTAAGACCCTTACGAAAAGCATTCAAAAACCCAGCCATATTCATCAATCGCTCATAGTGTCTGTTGTAGGTTTTTGTTTGTAGTTTCTGCTTTAATGACATCTGAAGTTTCGTGTATTACAAAAACATTAAAGATGTCCAGCACTAATGAGACAAATTAGCAGCCAGAACGTGTGAAAAAATGCACGACTGGCTGTGCGTAAAATAGTGTACCTACACTGAGAAAATCCTATATGGAAAGCCTAAAATCTGAAGACCCCACTGACTGTTTCGGGTTAACTCACTAATAAAAACTCCTTCCATCAGGCTGTTGCCTCCGGTGTCGCTAAGGCCTGTTGGCCCATCGTATCTTGCCTGTATAATTTTATGTTATTGTACCCAATCTAGTACTTTCGTGCATTGTACTGGGTGGGAATAATATAGTTCTGGGTCGCCGGATGACTGCCCAAAAATTGCCTCTCTCTTGCGGTTCAGTGCCTCGCAACAGCACAGTATTTGTTTCACTGTTTCCGGATCATTACCCCACAGTTTACAGGTCAGGTCTTCATTATACAGTCCCATGCTGGTGAGGTGGCTCATTCACTGGTGCGTGACCGGTCAGAAGCCCCGTAGTGATTCTTAGCTGATTCCTGTTCATCGCTAACAGGTCTGCCGTTCTCTTGTGGCACTGCCCTTTGATGTATTCTTTCCCGTATTTGTTAGAGGTCTACCTATGCGAATGTATCTCGATCAGATCAAAATTGTTTTGAAGAAAGGCGAGGTCAAGAGTACCAGCAACCAACGAGCATGTATGAAAGCGCTAATAAAAATGATAGAAGCGAAAGACGTGACTAAGAACCGTAGCAAGTAAAAAGAAGTGGTCTCTGCCTACTCCTACAGAAAAAAAGGAGTGACTATGTATGTATGTTGGTTCATGTTAAACGTATTGTTGCAGTCGAAATTAAGTACATCCTTATAAGTAACATTCCTTTAATGACTAAAATAATAATAAAATATACCTAACATTTCACTGCACCCTCAGTTTTGCAAATATCAATTAAATTTCCTGGACTATTAGTTCTAGACATAAGTGTCAGAGTGGGTGGAAGAGCAACGGGATTGGTCACACCAAGATCGAGGCCCTCCACAAACACTACAATAAAATCGGACAAGATTCCGAAAAAGACCTTGATAGGAAAAAACTATAAAACAAAAATACCAACCAGAGAAGACCGATTGAAGAAAACACCATTGACCAGCCCAGGAGTGAAACGATGGTACACTGACGGATCAAGGTACCAGAGACGCTACGGGGCAGATGTATTTGACGCATCCTGCAACCACAGGGAAAGCATACCCCTGGGGAAATAAGCCTCGGTCTTCAAGGCCTAGATGCCATACGCATCTGACAGAAACAGAGTGACCAACAGTGAGATTAATATTCTCAATAACAGTAGTGCGGCCATTGGGGCCCTCGTGAGTAGCACCACAACATCATCGGTGGTGTGAGTTAGCGACTGCAAATAAGGTCACTCTTACATGTGTTACTGGGCACACAGGAATAATTGGCAACGAGCTAGCCGATGAACTGGCAAGAAATGGGAGCCTGGTGAAACCAAGAAGCCAGTTTGTCAGATTGCCAATTACCGAAGCGAAACATAAATTGGAACTAATCCTTGAGCAAGAACATATCGCTCAGTGGAATGCAAATACTGGCTGCAGAATCAAGACAGCTGATGAAAAAGCCTCTCCAGAAGAGGGCGGACGCACTCTGGACGTACGCTTGGCCTGCTCACTGGTCACATCACACTAAGGGCGCACCTCTTCAAACTTAAGCTGGCGGCTGAGAAAAACTGCCGACTATGCAGCGAAGAGGAAGAGAGCAGCATACACATTCTGTGCTGCTGCCCGATACTAGCGGTGTACAGCTATCAAATCTGGGGCCGCATGATAATGGATCCAAGTGTTCTAAATGAGAGAGGGCCAACAGAAATCCTGCAGTTTGCCAAGACCAGCGGACTGGAATTCTGATGCCCTGAAGACACAGCGGTAGTCACAGAGGATCAAAGTATCTAGGTGACATAGATGCCCATACCAATGGTCCAACCGCAAGAATGTAATGTAAAATGTAATTAGTACTTATCCTAGGGCATAGACGAATAGGCCAACGTTTTAAGTGTCAAATTTTGCAAACGGTTAATTGGATGCGCGCAGTGATGTAAGTCCAGGAGACATTCAATTACCTTCACAAATGATTTTACTTCAAAAATATCCTATATATATATATATATATATATATATATATATATATATATATATATATATATATATATATTAAGCCTACAATTTGTAATCACTTGCTTCATTTTATTCATTTCTAACATTGTGTTTTCATCTTAAAATATAGCCTAGTACCCTAAAAACTGTGTCGGGGTTTTATAAGTCACGTGCATTTGTTTACTTAAAAGGCCTCTCGGATTTGTTTGGTATAAATTCATTTAAAGGAATATAAGTAGGAATAAACCCAAAGCAGCATAATTTTTCATAGAACGAATCGATTTTTGAAATTTTTCTAACCGAAGAAAAATTAAAAAAAAAATGCGTTTATATTTAACATGATTTCCATGAATATTTGATGGTTCAACTAATCGCTTGCCCCTGGTAAGTCATACGTATATATCTTATCACATCCTACTTGTTTATTGACCTTCGACCAAAATAGTTGTTATTTCATTTTTCACCTTGGCTAACAATAATGCAGAGACTCACTATAAAAAACATATATTCTTGGAGTGATCCTAGTTTCCATACCGCGTTGTCAAGTCTATTATCTTTACGCGTCGCCAAAGATATCAGTTACTTTTATCGTTTATATCTAACACGTTAAATGATTCGTCCTATATTTAGTTAAAGAAGTTACTATTTTAATGAATCCAATTAAGCAATCCAATTAGCAATTATTAGAAATTATTAGAAATCTACATTGTTGTATAGACAGCGTCGGCGTAAGGGGTGCGTGTAATAAAAATAAACAATGATTTATAATATTTTTAAAGCTACTGACCCCCAATCAACCTAATTAATTTACTCACCCACTCTCCTTGCAAGAACCATCAAATCCATTCAAAAGAGCAAGCAATAATTACTTTGAAATTCAAAACAAGATCTATAGGATTACAAACACAAAAAGGTTTTGAAGAAGAAATAAATTTTTTTTTGTCAAATATTCACTTTATTAAACATTTTATTATATTACAATCTGGTCAAAATAGACCAATGAGCAATTCTATTCTTCTTTTTCTTCTTCTTATCCATATGTAAGACCTTTCGATCTGTTAGTTTTGCAGGTTTCTTTGTATCAGTTCCTGGGAGGTGGACTGCCAGCTGTCCTTCCATCTCTTAGGTGGTCTTCCGGGTGCTCTTTTCCCTATTGGTTTCCCTTCAAGTGCGATGCGTGGTAGTCTGCTCTGTTCCACGTGGGGAACCAGCATCTTTTTCTTTGTCTTCCCCATCTTACGATGTCTTGCACTCCGCACTGTTCCCTGATGTCAGTGTTCCTAATTCGGTCTCCCCTTGTTTTTCCCATTAGAGTCCTAAGCGTTTTCATTTCGGCTACTCGAAACATGATTGGCCTGATACAAGTCTTATAGATCCTGACCTTGCTTTTTTTTCGCATGTATTCGTTCGCCCATATTATCTGTCTTAAGCAGCCTGATATGGCGGTCGCTTTGTTGATCTGGTTTCTTAGGTCCTTCACTGGGTCGTAATAGCTCGACAGCTCCATACCCAGATATTTGAATTGTGAGACTTGCTCGATGATTTTGTCCTGAATTACCAGCTTACATCTTACGGGATCTTTAGCAAAGGTTATGCTTTTCGTTTTTTCTATAGATATGGTCATGTTCATCGCTTGGCTGACCTGGTAGATATTCTATTCTAAACTAAATTAATACATTTAAGTCTTAAACTAAAGTATACTCAGTAGTGTTCCTTAGGTTTTGGCAGATGGGGTTACACTTAACTTAACATGTAAAAATGCACTATGCTCTGCTGTTAACACTTTCACTTCACTAACTCAAATGGTTTGATCCTTTTAAGTCTTCTTTCTATTTCTGTGTTGTCTAGCAGCTGGATTGCTTCGACGTTCACATGTTGATTAAGCATTTCTTCGTGTCTTTTGGCTAAATTGATAATATTTTCCATCTCCAGGTCCTGTGAATATCACTATTACGAATATACTAAGGGGCATCAGCAATGTTCCTTAATACTTTATTTTGGAATCGTTGTATTATATTAAGATTAGTCTGTTTGGTACACACCCATAGTTGTATACCATAAGTCCATACTAGCTTTAATATTTGCTTGTATAGCCAAAGCTTATTATGTAATAACAAAGTGGAGTTTCTCCCTATTAGCCAATACATTTTCATATATCTTATACCAAGTTTTTTTTTTAACATGAGCTTTCCAGCGAAGCTTTGCATCAAGCGTTATACCTAGGTATTTTGCTGTATTTGAATATGGTACTATGATATTATTAATATTTATAGGTATATGTTGACATACTTTATTGGTGAAGTTGACATGTGTAGATTTCGCTTCATTTAATCTGATTTTCAATTTTTTTAGTCCAGGTATTTATTTTGTTGACAGCTGTCTGTAGTTTTTCAGTTGCTTCTTCACAATTTTCACCTGATGCTAATATAGCAAAAGTACCAATACTATTATTTTCTAGTTGTGGTATGTCGCACGTGTATAAAAGGTACAGGACCGGACTCAATACACTTCCTTGTGGCACACCAGCTTTAATTGGTTTCAGTTCTGAATATGCTTCTTGTTTTATACTAAAATATCTCTCAGAGACGTACGATTGCAAAATTTCAGAGTACTGTTTCGGTAAGTATGATATCTTAGTTTATAGTTCAACCCTACCTGCCATACCTTCTAAAATGCTCGTGTTCCATTTAGAAACACTGTAGAGCATACCATTTTTTCCTCTAAAGATTTTTCTATTATGTCTGTTATTCTGTGAACTTGGTCTATTGTAGAATGTTTATTTCTGAATCCAAATTAATGGTTAGGGATCAATTCTTTAGCTTCTATAATGGGTTTTAACCTTTTTAGTAAGAGTTTCTCGAACAATTTTGATATTACAGACAGTAGTGATATTGGTCTGTAGGACGTTATTTCATGAGAAGATTTTCCTGGCTTGGAAATCATAATGATTTCAGCCATTTTCCAAAATCTAGGGAAATATCTTAACCTAAAAGCAGCATTGATTAGGTGCGTTAATTTAACTATAGCTTTTCTTGAAGGCTGTTTTACTTTCCCAGTTATTAGGTCAAAGCCTGGAGCCTTTGAGAAATAAATAACATACTAATGAAAGGGATCGAACGTTGCAAATTCGAGAAGTGCGATTGAATGTCTACAAAACACGATTGCCTAATAAACAATTTCATAAAGTTACTGTAGAGGATTACTGAGTTGGCTTACAAAGAATATTTACTGGATGAGGAAGGTCAGTACCGGCGTGTTATTTTTACAGTAAGTATAGAAGACTGAATAAAAATCAGAGGAAGAATTATCGGATGACGAATTTACCAGTGAAGAAGACATATTGTCCGATAACAATAAAAGTGTATCTAATGTACTATCGACCTCCTTCCTTTCTTCAGGTGCCATCTCCTATCGGAGGTTGGATATCGTCATTGCTATTCTTACTTTATTTGCCGCCACTCTGAAAAATTCTATTGAGCTACAGTTGAATTTTCCTTCTTCCAATGCTTTGTCTTCCCTTCATCTTTCCTTGCATAACTAGTCTAAGCATCTCATACCGCTGTTCTCTCATTATATGTCCTAGATATTGAAACTTTCTTGCTTTTATGGCGTTAATTAATTCATATTCCTTACCCATTTCTCGAAGTATTTCCATGTTTGTTTTTCTTTCTATGGAGAAAACACATATTCGCCAAAAGAAAGCAGATAGGCCACAAGTTAAGGAGCATGTACTGGCTACTAGGTAAAAAATCTAATAGTTCCTTCTCTTACTTAACAAGCATCTGCATATTGTTAACTGAAATGGGGTATTATACACGATTATTTATCAGATGTAATTCAATACCTGACGCGGCGTATAGCCAGAGGAGTAGTTGTTTTTTAAAACATAATCGACCCAAATGAACCTATAATATAGATGACATACAGCAGAATAAGCTGATTTTTAAAAATCAGTTATACATTTTTCCCATATATATATATATTTATATATATATATATATATATATATATATATAAAGTCAACCGTATTTTTCTTATCATTTCACAAGCAGAAGCTATTTTCAATATTTTATAACAATTGAATTTTTTTTTAATTATTATGATCAATAATCATTTGTTAGTAACAATATTCAATTGTTATAAACAATGCTTGAATATTACTAACAATAATTTTTCACTTTTATAGCGTCTTCAATGTCACGTGAGGTCCATTGCCAAAAGTGCATCCCAAAAACTTGGTTTTTTGTTTCGTGCCAAGAGCTATTTCACCTCCAGTCAGCTGCTTATGATCTATAAGGCACAGATCCGACCTGTACTGGAGTACTGTTCCCATATTTGGAGTGCAGCACCTAAACATATCCTGAAGCTACTGGATTCTGTCCAAAAAAGGGCAATTCGTCTCGTCGGTGATGCCTCGCTTACAAACTCGGTTGGCGATTTGTCTCTATTTTATAGATATTTTCATGGGCGATGCTCTTCTGAAATATCAACAATCGTTCCTCCTTTGGCAGTCTCTTCAAGATTAACCCGTCAAGTTCAGTCTTCACACCCCTTCGTGGTCACTTTGGAGACCTGCAGAACATCACTTTCCAAAGACTCATTCATCCAACGAATTGCGAGGCTTTGAAACTCATTGCCTAGGGAGGTGTTTCCCGAGGCATACAACCTCCAGAAATTTAAGAAGAACACCAACTCCTACCTTCTTTCCCTTGGTTCCCACGATGTTCTCTGAACATTACAGGATATCCCTTTTCGTGGGAACCAGAACATAAAAAAAAAAAAAAAATTCTCTCAATACTGACATAAGTTTAAAATTCTCCAATTCCTATTTTTCTTTTATAAAACTATCTCTTTTTGAAATATTGTCATCATATTTTTATACAAATATTCCTAACATGCAATAATCATATTATTAAAAAGATCTAAAAATTCAGTTTTAAAAATAGTATATTTTATAAATTGCAAAATTCAGGTAGTTTACCATTTTTTCAGTTTTTTTATTCTCCATAAAAAACAGCGTGACCGATTTTGCTGAAAATCTAATCAGTTTTAATTTGCGTAATTATGCGTCTAATGCAATTGGTCCCACGTCGGTATCATTTTTTGTTCTCGAGATAATCTAGACGAAAAATAATTCCGGACGCACATACGAACATACGTACATATACACACACACACACACACACACACACACAGACGTCCATTTAATGTATTCGACACTGGGAAGTTAAATATTTAAAGTATAATGTAATCATTCGGAAATCGTTCCAAACCCCTTTTTTATTAGTAATAATTATTTCACAAATTGAATTATTATAAACCAAGTATTCAATTATTGCAAAATACAACTAGAATATGTATAATATATTAGGTATATAGATTATTTGGTATTTTAGTCACTGGCAAAAAGAGCAACCTTTAATGTTCTCGACATAATTTATTTCTAATTTTTTTTTATTTACTTTCAATTCCAATACGTTTAAGGACGTTCGACGTGTCTCTTTCATTAGTAAATTATTTCTAAGACGATCCTTTAGAAACTGTAAGTGGAAAGGGAGTAACGTTGGCATCGCTGTAATCCAACGACAAAACTCGCCAATTTTTATGAGGATAGGTTAGTTATTAATAAATTTATAAAATATGAATTAATTCGTCCTTCGTTGTCTGCTACCATCAAATCGCTTCCAAGGATTATTTAACGCAATGACAAACCCATTTTATTTATTTATATGTCAGACCTCAATGCGAATAACCAGGCCATAAAAAACTGTTAGGTTACACCATTATAATCACACTAATAATTTATTTTAGAAACACTTTTCCAAGATACAGATTAAAAAAGTTGCAAGATTAAAAGTACTACAGTCTGTTTAACTAGTTAATGTGACAACTACGTCACAGAAATATATAAATTTAACGGATTTATCAAATGTTTACGAAAACTTTTAATTTTGGAAAAAAATTAAAGCAATTTTAAGTTTTATACTAAACATCTACTAGCGATTACACATGATTATAAATTTAAAATTGTTTCATAAATAAAAGATAGCTTATTGTCGTCAAATGCAACAACGTCGACAAAAAAAAATTAAAATAAATAAACGGTGTTGATAAAGCGCAAAAACAGTATAGGAAATAAATTTTCATTCTTACTTCTCTCTCGTAGATCATGCGAGGAGCAAGAAAACTATGAAGACACTTAGCAAATCAGACATAAACAAGATTGCAAGCACTTGAAAACAAATTTATCGAATTCATCTAATAATGTATCAGGTGTCCCATAAAAAATGAATACATGTGACAAAGATTCTTAAAAAAGAAACCCTTATTTTGCATGAATATTTAGAACTGCGTCTTTGGATCCAAACACTCCAGATACCTGTAGCAGCACTTGACGAAGGTGCTTCTTTGCCAGTACTGGATCGTCAATTGTCTTGTTATGGACGCAGACGAAGCATTCCAAATATGAGACTAACCCTTTACTGCTGTAAAGGACCCGCTCAAATATTTACAGTTTTCTAGGTAAGTAGATAAGCAGAAGATCACAATTATCAACCGAGAACAAGAAGGGGCTCCACAACCACACAAGGTGGCAAATTGCGATGTCGTCGGAAGGATCGTGTATTTAGGGTCAATAATAACATCAAATGGGGATTGTGAACCTGAAATTCGTAGACGCATTCAACTGGGTAAAACAGCTATGAGCTAACTCACCAGAGTAAGGAAAGATCGCAACATCTCGATCCAAACAAAAAAAGCTCTAGTAAAATCACTGGTATTCTCAGTTTTTTGGTTCGCTTCGGAAATGTGAGTGATCTGGGCCGCTGATCGACGGAGAATCGATGCGTTTGAAATGTGGTGTTGGCGCAGAATGTTAAGAATCCCATGGACTGCTCGAAGAACAAACGCATCCATATTAAAATAAGTAAGAATAGAGCACCGTTTGTCGAGCCAAACTTTAGCGCGGGCTCTAAGGTTCTTCGGTCACATAATTCGACACGATAATGTGGAGCGCCTCATTGTACAGGGAATGCCATTTGGTAAAAGACGACGAGACCGATCAACAACGAAATGGACAGACACCGTTCGCAATTTAGCTGGCCTAAATTTAGAGACAGCAACAAGAGAGGCTAACAGCGGGCAACGATGGCAAAAAATTATTAGTCACGTCCTGGACAGACTGGATAATGACAGAAATTCACAACAAACACCACACATCATGGATGATGTAATGGACCAAGAAGAGACAAGAATGACCAGAAAACATCAGATTAATGGGTTGAGATTCAGCAATCTGCATTGTTCGATAAAGTAGTGATAGATGTTTCAACACTGCAAACGACCTATTTTATCAAAGATTTTCTTACTATCGAGCTACTTAAGCCGCTATTTCTGAAAATAATACCAACGACCTACACACATTTCAGGAATAAGGGAACCAACCACTTCCCACTGGCCCCTGTTTACGTGTTGCACGTTAATTCTGATCCATGAATAAAGTCGTCAACCACCCGATGGCGACTCTGCCAATCAAAACCGCCGCAGGGTGTCGCACGTGTGCTGCCTGATTTTTCTTTTGTTCCCATTTATTTTGGATAAAATTTTTTATGTTTATTCGGCTGTTTTTTTTTCGGTAAATGCACCGGTCGGCTACCGATGAAGCAAGAAAAAAACTATACACAGTTCAATCGGCGCATATAACACGTTATCGAAAAAAATCATTTTTAACACAGTGGCACTATGTAAAACAAATTTATACTAGCATATACCCATTTAAATAGTTATATCTTATTTTAGTTTGACCACCTTGTGTGTCCTTTTTTGGCTACATAACAAAACAACCATAAAATGTAAATGAGCGTAAAACTTTTTAATCCATATTTGGAGCGGAGAATTAAATAATTTAATATTGTAAATGATGTTGAAAAATACAATTTTTGATAATGCCTACCCCTACGGGAAAAAGGCATGCTCCGTTATTTTGTAGGCAATAACATAATCTATTTTCCAATTCTTCTCGAACTCTTTGCAAAGTTTCGCTAGTAATTCGTGTACATTCTTCAGTTATTCTAAGCTTTAGTTCGTCAATGTCTTCGGGAGGAGTTTTGTAGACTAATCTATTTAAAAAGTCTCCACAGAAAAAAGTCAACTGGTGTTAGATCTGGAGATATTGCCGGCCTTTTTATAAAACCTCTTCTGCCAATTTTCACTAGAAACTGAGTATTATCCTGTCGAAACACGTGAGGATTTTTGTTATCACAGTACCTACAATTATGTTTGTTAACAAAGCCATTTAAATAAAACGTTGATTCATCACTGACACAAACTAAATTTGCGTCTTCTTGTATTTTTTGGCACATTCTTTCACAAAATTCAATTCTGCGGTCATAATCGTCCTCACTAAGCTGATGATAAATTTGTATTTTATAAGTACAATTTTAAAACTTTGTGTATGAAACCAACAGAAATAATGGTAAGTTTTGATACTTTCTGCAGCTTTAGGTGAGAACTCTGGGATTATAATTTTTTTTATTACCAACAAACTGTTGCTCGAGCGCACTTGTTTTTATGACCGTAAAAAAATATTATTTCTATTTGTTTTTGCAGAGAATACACCAATTTAAAATAACTCAAGTTGCTACAGCTACAAATAATGGCTAATTTAACGTCACGAAACAAAGAAACAAAAAGACAAAATATGTCAAAAAAGGTGTCATGTATTCAGAAATAGGTTAATTAATCCCCAATTAGACATCTACCTATCCATCAGTTGCGTAGGTCGTGTTAGTTATGGTTTCATGTTATTTCACAAAATTTGTTGTTATCAGCAAAATAATTTGATAGAATTTATTGTTTATATAGCTGATTTGCATTTTTCTTGGATTTTCATTTGAAGTAACACAAGGAAGGGGTTGCTATTTGACATTTTAAAGAAGGGGTTCAAAGGTTATTTGGACTGATTTTGGCTGATTTTGAAATGTCACTGTATATATTTATATTTATTATTATAATAAATACAATAATAAATCAGACATGTTTAAAACAGCTGATCAGCTGATCAATTTAAAAGTTTTTCGAATAATACTTGTAACATACTTTTAAGCCATTTTGTATGTGTATGTTAAACAGGAGGTTATGGTTTATGAGAATAAATCTTATTTTTATTGCTACCATTTAGGTAGCGTGCTATACACTCGCCTTATAAATCTGTTTCGTCAATCTTCCTTCATCCATCCTCTCTACGAGTCCAAACTATCTAAGCATTCTTTTATCTATCTTTGTAACCATATCTTCTTTCACACCATTGCGTTCCTTTATCTCACTATTCTTTACTTTATCTAACCAAGTCACTCCAGCTATACTTATTAGACTACTCTTTTTCACAGCATTAATCTTATTTTCATGCTTCTTATGCCAAACCCAACATTCATTACCATACATAAGTGCAGGAATCAACACACCTCCATGCACGCCAGACGTGCCTTTTTTAAAACGTTCTGACTGGTCATAAAGTTATTCAGAGCCCCATTAATTTGTTTTCCTGCCAACACCCTTCGCTCAATGTCACAGTCATACTTTCCGTCTCTCTATTCTCCTATGTAATTATCATAAGGAGGGTGCAAAAGTTATTTGGGTCACAATTTTTTTTTTAACTATAAGGAATGTAATTCACAAAAACATGATTTGTTAGAAAACACGTAGGGGCGATTGGCGCAACATTCTTTCCACGTGTTACACAGCATGTTTTTTTTTATATAAATCGTGCACGCAATATTACATTTAAGTTTTAATTTTATTAATGCAACTATGAACAGATATCGTAGGTCCGAAGAGAATTAAAAAAAATGCGCTGCGATAACCTTTTAACTATAAATATATAAATTCGATCATTCGTTTGAAACGTGATACTAATTTTATAATCGTAAAAAACACGATTTGTTTTTATAATAACGAAGGAAAAGTTCCTACCAAAAATAAACGTCATTAGAAATGGAAAAAAAGCCTAATCCATATTTCGAAGTCCAACAAACTTAAATGATGCTGGTACGTTGTTAAGTCGCGTCATCCAAACACATTTAAGTATATAAACAAAAATTATTCTATCTTTCGCGATCTATTTCTAAATTCGCAATGAGAAAAAGGGTGGCTTAGTACACCACACCCCCTAGTCCCTCTTAAGAATTCTCTCTGGGTACCAATTTATTGTTCCAAAAAAAAAGTGATTTTTCCCAGATATCCTTTTCCAAGTATAAATGATTTTTTAATTATCATTATAGCGGAACAGTTTGCAGCCTTTGCATAAGAGAGGTTTCGTGTTATGTATCTTCATAACACATAAATGTGGGGGAGGTCGGTGTAGTGCATCACAGCTCCTAGTCCACCTTGTACATCCTCTCTGGAAGCATTTAAACAGCCTCTCTCCTTGGTCCTATTACCCTCACAAGGGTTTGGTGGCACTATGCTTCTACCATTTTTATAGCAATTTTCAACTCCTCTCTGTTCTGGGCTAGTTCTGTGGCCTCATACAGAAAGAGTCCAGTCAAGCTTGTGATTCCGTCTACCCATCGGGTTGGAGATCTTCCTCGTGACCTTCGTCCGTCGACTTTACCTTAAACCACCAGCTTTTCTAAAGCATCCGGTCTTCTGTCCTCGATTTTCAGTTCTTCTAAGGTCGATACATTGGTGCGGTGCTGCGTCCATGATATTCGGAGCATTTGTCGATAAACCCACATTTCAAATGCATCTATTTTCTTACTGTCCGATTGTCTGATCGACCAGGTTTCAGCCGCGTATGATGCAATTGGGAAAATTAAAGTAGAGACCAGCCTGATTTTCGTAGCTTTACTAATTGACGTGTCCTTCCATATGCGTGTCAGTTTAGCTGTGGCCGTTCTTGCTATTGCTAGCCGTCGCCTAATTTCGGTTTCGCTACCTCCTATGTTGGTGATGAGGGAGCCAAGATAAATAAAATTATCCACTACTTCGAAACCGGCTATCTGTCGGATATGCGGAGAGTTGTTCGTTTTCCGGTCTACTATCATGACTTTGGTTTTACTGATATTTAGTTTTAAGCCGTAGTCTTTATATTTCCCAGTCTTGTCATGATCATTTCCAGCTCGAGTTGATCTGTCGCTAATATGAGAGTATCATCTCAGATTACTTATGCGCCTTAAATAGGTGATAATTTTGCTCTTAGGTCATCCATCTTTCTCTGGTAGATGGTGGTTGTTTCTTTACACCACTCCTTAAACTTTTCGCAATAGAGAAGACGCTGATTGGGCCATTAATGTTAAGATAGTGTTAATGATATGAAGATGATTCTGAGTCTTGAAGATTCTGGTTACAATCCTAGTAAGGAAACTTAAATTCTATCTGGATACGCCAGATAACTCTTTACTGTGATATTTTAGTAGTTTTCTTGGTAAGTTTGCGCCCGGTTGTTTTTTCTCGCCGATACTTGCAACTTTTTGCCCCAGAAGTACCTGTGGTTGGGACATTACCGTAAAGATAATGCTATGAAAATGCTACTGTAGCTTACAGTCTGGTCAAAATCACAGCTAGTAAGCTTAGATTATCACCGAACATTTCCAGATAAGTCTTTGTTAGGGTATCTTAGTAGTTTCTGCAGCTGGTTGTTTGATTCCACCGATCCTACGGTCGCAGATTATTTCCATGTTTGGGGTGGATATACCACGACAACAATGGCCGAGTAGCTAAAAGTATCTTGGGTGAGTAAATGGATGTGAGTGTGAGCACATAACTAACTGTTGAAAGTTTCATTTATAAACATTTTCGTCTTATTAGCAAAGCAGTGTTTTGTTACGGAAAATTCTTTGTTTACATCCATTTCAATAATAATATTTAGCGATGATCTAATAATCAAATAATTGACCACAATTTTAAATTTTCCTCGTTTTGTTTACTATGCTCGATGTATGTTTTTATAATCGCACTATTTTTAGATGGAATCTTCTAAATGTGGCTTGGTAAGCACCACACACATACGAGGTGTGACATAAAGTACTAGAACCGGAGCAAAAAAGCTATTTTATTTTCAAAATAGTACAATGTAACTATGAGTCTCTTCAATAATTCCTTCTGCCTATCGACACACTGTTGCACACTGTTTCTTTTATTGATCATAACACTGGAGAAAAATTTTGTGCGTAAGGCTGTTTGGTAAGCTCGCCGCTTTGTCTTTTAATTTTTTTCAAACCTATTTTTATGTTTAAATTATCGGGCAAAGTCTTTCTAACTATACCCGTTTCCATAAAATGTCGATCACATCGTCGGCAAATTGACAGAAGGGCGTATTTGCAAATTTGGCATTATAAGTACACCGTCAAGGTTCTGGTTCCTATGCATAGAAAAAGAAAAACCCGAGCCAGAAAAATACATCAGATTTAACCACAGGGAGGACACAATAGAACTCGTTAGGTCGGAAAGCAATTTTGACCATTAGAAATGTAAAGTTTTTAGTTACAAGTAGCCATAATGTTACGATGCTTCAGACATTAAGATACGACAAAGAAGAAAATGAAGGTCGCTACTAAAAATATAATTAAACGTTTTAATTTATATATTAATGCTATTGCTAGTATAATTATTAGGCATTAGTTTGTTTAAAATAAAAACCTAATTATTAATTTACTCATGTGTTTTTTTTTGTTGCTCACTTTAAGTTTTGCGAATTTTTTGATCATTTTTATGACATTAACTTGTTCATGTTCAATGGCTAATGTTGTCAAGCCATTTAGCCGATCCTGAGTAGTTGTAGAGCGTAAAAAATGTTGGATAAACTTTAATTTGGAGAAACTTCTTTCGCCACTTGCCACCCTTATTGAAAGTTTTAGCGATATTCTTAAAACTATACTGAGATTTGTAGCAAACTCCATCAATAGAGATCTGGAAGCAATCGTCGAGTGGGGAACCAACAATCTTGTTCAATTCAACGCCCAGAAAACACAAAGCACCACGTTTTCCAAGAAAGTAAATTCCTCAAATCACTCCATCACAATGTCCGAAAATACCCTTGAATCAAGTCCCTCCATTTTGATTTTGAGAGTCACGGTATCTAATATGTCTTGGCATGACCATGTTGCTAACATCGCAAAGTCAGCAAGCCCGAGGCTAGGTTTTCTGTGGAAGGCTAGAAAGTTTTTTACTGCTGATCAACTTTTGACGACGTACAAGGCTCAAATCCGACCTCTACTGGAGTATTGCTCGCACATTTGGAATTCAGCAACAATTCATTCTCTTTAGGGCCATTCGTTAGATAAACAGCTCAACTCTCACAGATACCCTTCACCCAATAGAACATTGAAGAAGAGTTGCAGACCAGACATTACTCTACAGATATTTTCATGGCAGATGTTTCAGAGAAATAAAAACTCTTGTAGCACCACTGGCCACATTCGGCTGAAGAACTCGGCACGCTGAAAAGTCTCACCCATTTACTCTCAAGATTGAAACTACAAGGACCAATCTCCATCAAGAATCCTTCTTTTACAGGGCTGCGACAGAGTGAAACAAGCTTCCAAAATCAGTTTTTCCATAGACGTATGACCTGCAACTTTTTAAAAAGCGGGTTCACAATCATCTCCTTTCTATAATCACTTCCCCTCCTAATAGTCGTAGTGAGGACCGTCAGCGGCCCACATGACAGGTCTACCCTTTTTGCGACTATTTTCAGTAAAAAAAAATCCAATTTTGAATGCTAAAACCAATGCTATCTCGTCTGCCACGTCTAGCGTCTTTTTACCTGACGAATGGTCTTTAATACACGAAAATTTTACTTACTGACCTTATTTAAAAACTACATACCTCAACCTTTTTACGTCGTTCTTTTGCTTGAGTGAGTGGGTACCTATACTTGCTTACTTAAAAGTTCGTAAAACGCATTAAAAGCAAATTATAGTAAAATTTGACCAATTAATTTTTAATAAGTATTTAAATTAATTTTGGTTCATTCCTAATGCTGCCGCCCAGTGCAGGGGCCCGGCTTGCCCTCCCCCTTGCGCCGGCCCTGATAATGCTAAAGGTATATTCCAATCAGTCACTAATCACGCTACAAAAACCATACTCTGTGCTACAAATATTTGTTTTTATATTTTTAATACTGTGGACACTTAAGAGTCACAGTATAAATGTCATACTGTGTTTTAGTGCTCTCCAGATATTTTTCTCATTTCACTTTGTGTACTGCCATCTATTAGAAATGTTCGTAATAGAAATATAGGGAGATAACCACATTCCCCACTGCATTTTATGAATCGTAAATAGACAAGATACTTGTTTTTGTTAAATAAATACAACGTTGTCAGACGTAAATATTCATACAGGACAAATGTAGATTTATTTTTGACAATGTTTACCACAACCTAAAACGATCATATGATATACACATTTCTATTGCCAAAATTTCTCTACAATTGTATTTAAATATTTGTTGTTTACATGAATAATTAAAGCAAATCAACGATATAATTTATATTTTCAAGGTAACCTTTTTTTTTCTAAAATTATTCTACGTAACTATAAAACAGAAAATTTCCCTGTTTGATAATAATAATTATACTGTAAAAGATGACTCATGTTAATGGTGCTGCATGCAAAATAAAAACATCATTTGCGCATTGCACATTTATAAATTAATTTCCACTCAAGAAAAAAAAACTATAATTTATGCAACAAAAAAACGATCACACGTCACTGAATATGGCAAACTACAATTAAATAAATTATTTTCCTGATAATGATTTTTTTCTCTATCTTTTGTGAACATGTAACAAAAATGCTTGGATAATTTTAATTAATTTGTTTAAGTACACGGATGGAATTCAAAGTTCGGCAACATCGTTGGATGCCTAATTCAATTTGGTTAGGATCCCTATTTCTCTCTCGTACTTTATAAAACATTCCGGTCATCGACCTTATTAGATTTAGTATCTGACCCATATTATTTATGATGCACCCGTATACAGAAGCCTATTTCACATAAATTGTCAACTAAACCCGCCCACATTATGCAATTCCGATACTAAAGTTGACCAGTCAATTTCCTAGTTCTTTAATGGGTATAAACAGTTTATTTCTAAAAGCTACGTTGAACCCACATTAGAACAATATTTTATATTTGTAAAGAATTTGTCGCTTTTTGTTAATTTATCACCAAAAATGTTTAGTAGTTTACTATAGTATTCAAAAAGAATTTTACTAATAATATTGAACTTACCTTTACATCCAAAACAGTCTCAAATGCAGTCTTATAGTTAAATCACTCCGGTGTCCTTACACTTCAAAGCAGACTGCAACATCCGTTTTAACAACTAAGAAGTTCTTTGAAAACAAATAAATCTGCTTATTAACAGCCACCATATTTACACAAAACGAAAACAACGACGAAACGTGATTAATTGTTTATTCAACACGTTTTTTTACGGATTAACGCACAAACACTTCTATCAATAAACTTATTAGAAAGTCATTTCAGTCTGAGCCTCTTGATTTAGGTAAACAAAAATGGGGTCTTTAAATATATTATGTTTTCTACTTTCACCTTCTAAACATAAAGCAGATGCTGAGGATTCCGAGAGACATCTAATATCTAAATCCTAAGTCTAATTTCTAATGTCTAAACGTTTCTAAAATGATCTTATTACAGCGACCTGTAACGTACAATTTAAACATGATTGATAGTACTGTATAGCGTCAACAGATGTCGCTAGACTTACAACAATAAAAAAAGTTTCAAATCTTACATTAAATTGATTGTAAAGTCAAATTACTGTTATTAAAAATTAACTAATATTGGAGCAATTAAATAAAGTTGTTTTAATGACTAATACTTGTTTTACCGGAGCTAGAGATTAAAATATCTGATAAGGTATATAAAAATAGCTAATCGTATAAATACGTTCATAGTTTTTGTTAACTTCAAAATTGATCTGTGTGATCTGTTATTGTTTTAAAATAGTTCCGTTTTCTAACTAGCGTATCCGCAATAAGTAGTTTGTTACGATTGCTCGGTTAATCTTTCAAGGTTAATAATATTTTTGCTCGAACTGAATTAATGGTTTATTCTTAACAACAAACTTGTCGTCTAGAATAAAGAGCGAGATCTTGATAGAGCTGGGAGAAGGGATTTTTTCAGGTGGAAAAACACATAATCTTGAACTTGAAAAATACTATCTAACAATCCCACTTGATAATATAACGCAATACATAACCTAAATGATTATGGGAATGTCATTAAAATCGATGCAAGTACATAATAATCGTATTGGCCATGTGTGGCATGTGACAGTTTTAAAGTAAGGACATATTTACACTTTTATTTTAAAATGCATGTCTAATTTGATGCAAAAACAATCAACTAAAAACTGGTATTTCTTTTATGTTACCGGAAACATTTTGTAAACCCAGAAATATAATAATTCATATACATATTTGATCCAAAGATGATCCGATTAAAATTTTCAAAAAAAAGTTTAAAAAGCTAGCCAAAATGTGTCACTAAAAAATCTAATTTGACGCACAAGACATTCTCTGATCACTTCGCCAAAGAATCTGCAATCGCGTAACATCCTGTATCAATAACAATCGTGATCGATACAAATATAGACGTTAAAAAAATGGTAAAATCATGATTTAGATCGATCTATTTTTATCCACTAGTTCTTTGTTTTATATCCTGATTTTATCTCATGTCAACAAAAAGCTCATTAAATCAGTCTCGTGGATATTTTACATTTATAATGGTAGTGATAATAATGATATCAAGAATCCGCGAGTATTTTTATGGGATCTAATTGTAAGCGTAGGAGTGGACTAGGATGATGTATTCAAATAAAATTACTAAAACCTTCGATTTAATAAAGGCGACCACTAGATGACGCTAATAAGATTTGATATGGTTGACGTGCACATGACGCTACAGCTTGAGACGAGCAGCGTGCAAGTGGTACAACAAATGACATATCTTTCATAGCAAGATGTGTGTTAGGTTAACGATTTTCGTTTTGTTTTTGACATCTTTTAAGTTTAGAGTAAGATTTTTTATTTATTTAGTTTGTTGTTGTCCATTTTCTAAGTCGTTCTTTCCGGAATGGAGAACATATGGAAACCTACAAATTACTTACATACTTTTTTGCATACATTATGCTTTTAAGCACCAAATCATAGTATTAATTATTTAATAAAGTAAATTTATACAGACATGAAATACAGGGGAAATAAAAGCAATAACAATCTATAAAGGAACTATCAAACCATGGACTTGCCACGTCTTTTTTCGTTCTCTAAAGAGTACTCTGCTAGCGGTTTCTCTACTGGCAAATTATGCCCGAGCTCAGCCGTAGAGGGTAGAAGAAAAAAATATAAAAGTGAGCTGCGCCACCGACTTAAACGGTATAAGCCGGAAACCCCTAGATCTTATAGGCACTAGCAGAGCTACAAGATAAACAACTATGATTATGGTGAACCAAATAAATAAAATTATAGCAAAAATATGTTGGATACTTTACTCACATAATAGATAATTAAGGTACACAGTTCAATAGCAACATCATAACAAATATAGTCAAAGTTAACGGCTGTGGTAAAATTTCCTTGCTAAAACAAACCAAAAATGTAAAATTTACAATTTTATAAAATAACCAAAACAGAAGTAAGAGTAACAGACTTTACCAAGTTACAACAAAAAGTAAGACATATATAAATTAACTCATTAATAACACTAATTCAAACATTTACATAAAGGCAAAGAACAAAAGGTAAATCATATATATATATATATATATATATATATATATATATATATATATATATATATATATATATATATATATATAAGTTAACTCATTAATAACACTAATTCAAACATTTACATAAAGGCAAAGAAGATTTACTAGTTAACCATTTACATAAAGATTTTCACTGCCAAAACAATCGAGTTCATTTAAAAATATCTTTACAATGGTTGTCCTTTAAAATATCAAGATTGTAGGATATTTACAAATAAGTAGGAAGAAAATATGTTTTTACTTGGACATAAAGAATTATTAAGAAGGTTATTTTAATCCAAGTTTAGTTTTGGCATGTTATCTAATGCAATAAATAGTTTCCAACAATGTACTATATTAATAAACTAAAACAGAAAGTAATAGTGGTGTCAGCACGAGTCACTGCGTTATATATTTAAAAATAAATCACTTATAACCTTTGTGTATGCGAATTCACATGTACTCCTGTGGCCTACTCCTGAGCTACTCCGGGGCTACTCCTGTGGCTGGTTAGATTATGGGGCTGCACCAGTTAATGAACAATGGCTTCCCTCAAATAAATCCCGATAATGGCTATTCAACTCGACACCAACTCCAAAATATCCACAACAAAGGCAAGACAAAATGGTCAAGTTGAAAATTAAATGGTTTTTCTTCAAAATCCAATTAAGATGGCCCAAATACAGCCAGATATGAAAAAAATCACATAGAGGTTCTGCACACGTGCTAATAACACACCGTCCCCAACAACTTTTACCGACACCTGGCCTCCAAGACTCTCAAAACACGACTCCGCTCCTATCCCGGAAATCAAGAAAAATGGCGCGGAATAAACGTCAACCCACAATCTTCTCAAATCTGTGCCTTGTCCAGTAATTGCAAACCAACTATCAAATCTTACCCCTAAGTTATGCAACACTATCTACAACAAATGATATATCTGAGTTACAGCACAGTGTACTGTATACAACAAGGAATACGAGACAATTAATAATGGAATTTGTAGAAGGAAAAAATAGGCACGTGACAGACTGCAACTCCTAGCTTAATTTGGTTTATTAGCTGAGCTACTAAAATAATTTGCAGTAGCACACTAAGCAGGCATTTTATCTTAATATAGATAATATTTATAAACACCACAATTTATTTCAAAACAAAATTTGCGAAATAAACTTAAAAACTTAATTTAAATAATGTCAAAAGAACAAACTTCCAAAAGAACAAGTGTTAACAAGTAGGGTTACGTGACGTGCAAAACGAAGCCACTTTTTGACAAATAGATAGATTCTCGAGCTGTGACCTTTGCACGTCATCCATACACCTAATTTCAAGATGTGACGTCAAGTGCACGTTACCCATAACTTTTTTCTTAAACATTTGGCAATATCACGTGAAAAATAGAAAAGCATCAGGAACGGACAATATACCAAACGAACTCTTAAAATACGGTGACCCGGAGCTTGTGTTCAAACTTACAGCTCTGTTTAATTTAATCCTGAGCCCAACAGAAATACCAAATGACTGAAACCTACACAAACACAACAATCCCCATTTCCAAGAAAGAACAAAAAACGTCTCCTGAAAACTACAGAGGAATAACCCTACTATGTACAACGATGAAACTACTCACAGGCCTCCTAAAGGTTAAACTAGACAAAAACAAAACAAAAAAGGAAGAAAAACAAAGATTTACAAAGGATAGATCGACAGCCGACGCCATATTCATTACCAAACAGATAAAGGCAAAAGCCACAACTCACCGGCATTTATATGCTTAATCGATCTAACTAAAGCATTTGACAAAGTTCAACTAAGCGACGTCATAAGAATTTTTATGGAAAAAGGAAAACTAACCAATATATTAATGGTAATCTGTAACCTTACTACTGCTCTCTCTCTCTCTCAAATTAAACCATGAAAAGCATACCAACAGACAGACTTAGCACATTCCTGTTTAAGTTACCTTTAAAGACAGCGCTTCAAGTGCTAGCAAGTGAGCCGACAAGTAAATATAGTAAGCATATCCATTGAAAAAACAACAAGTATGACCTTAGCTAAAGAACCCATCAGAGGCAAGCTCGTAATTGAAAATATGCACATAGGGCAGTTTAACTACTTAGGTAAGACTATGTCTAGTGACCACAACCCAACAAAGCACCTAAGTGGACAAATTAATAAAGCATCAGTAACATCATGCTGTCTAAGAGAAATGTTATGTGCCAACCAATAAATGCGATTAAAGAGCAATACTAAAATCTACAAAGCGTGCGTAAGACGTACGCAATAGAAACATGAGAAGACAATAAAAAACCAAAAGTATGTTACGTGTGGACGAAATAAAGGTGCTAAGAACAAAAGCTGGCCTAAGCAAAAGCGACAACGTGGAAAACATAAACATAAGATAACAATACAAAGTAAAATAGGGAAGATAAAGAAAAAGAAAATGGTATAACCTTATCAAAAGGATGTCCAAAGACTACCTTGCATAGCAATAGAAGGAAAACCAGCAGCATAACGTCCACTAGAAAGACTACCAAAAAAAAGGACAGTTGGCGATCCATATCACAGGAAATGCTACGACGGCAAACCCTAAATTAACAGATCAAATGATCTCTAAACAGTAGAAGAACATTCCTACGTATTCGTAAGAACGCATAAAAAAAGACTATTAGTCAAACTTAAATTAAAGTTAGAAAATGTTGTTAAATTACAATTTTTTTTGCAGAGGTGAAAAAAATCCTTTATGAAGAGGTTATGAGCCTCAAAGCTCAAGGTCTACTGTAATACTCCACTGATTGTTTCAGGTCTACTTACTAAATCTCCACCCCTATTTAGGTCCGTCTAGCTATTGCCTCCGGTGACACTTGGGCCTGTTGGCCCATTGTATTTTGCCTATGTGTTTATATCATTGTACCCAATTTAGTACTTTCGTACCTTGTACAAGTTCAGTACTAGAAGGAAACAATATAGTTCTGGGTCGCCGGATGGCTGCCCAAAAATTGCCTTTCTTCTGCGGTTAGTGCCTCGTAGCAGCACAGTATGTATTTTACTGTTTCCGGATCCCTTGCCACACAATGTGCAGGTCAAGTCTCCATTATACAGTCCCATTTTGTTTAGGTGCTTCTTTACTGGTGTGTGACCGGTCAGGAGCCCCTTCGTGATTTTTAGCTAATTCCTGTTCATCGGTAACAGTTCTGCTGTCCTTTTGTGGCACGGCCCTTTAATGTATTAATTCCCGTGTCTGTTACCTGGTATGCTTTCGAAGTAGTTTTTGTGTTTTTCCGAACCTTTTCTTGCAAGTTCGTCTGCTTCCTCATTACGTCCCACTCTCTGGCGTCCTGGTCCCAATAGGCCTTTTCCAGGTCTATAAAAGCGCAATAGATCTGAATTCTAGCCAAGAATTTTTCGACTATACCTCTTAATGAAAAGACCTGATCCATACAACCAAAAATTTGCCACGTCTTTTAGTTCTCTAAAGAGTACTCTGCTAGTGGTCTCTCTACTGGCAAATTATGCCCGAGCTCAGCCGTAGAGGGTAGAAGAAAAAAAAGAAAATAAAAGTGAGCCGCGCCACCGACTTAGACGGTTAAAGCCGGAAACCCCTAGGTCTTGTAGGCACCAGCAGAGCCACACGTTAAACAACAAACAATTATGGTGAACTAGATAAATAAAATTATAGCAAAAATATATTGAAAACTTTACTCACACAATAAATTAAAATACACAGCTCAATAACAAAATTATAACACATATAATCAAAATTAACAATAAATCGAAACTTCAAAATTTACAACTTTATGAAACAACAATAAATCAAAAATCCAAAGTTTACGATTCCATTAAAATACTTAAAACAAAGGTAAGAATGACAAACCTTATCAGGTTACAAAAAAAACATATACAAGTCAACTTTTTACCAATACTTCATCAACGTTCACGAACGGCTGATAATTTTTCTTTTTCATTTACATAAAGATTTACACTGTTAAAACAGTCGATCTTATTTTAAGACACATCCCATATCATCTTTTCAGTTTCATTCGTTACTCTTTTAATATTTTAAAACCTGTAATGACTGGACTATATGGTCATTCATATTGGTAAATATCACGCAGCGCCCTCAGAGAAAAAGTGAATCAAAGGGACTTAAACGTATTTAACAAAAGATTTGAATGTTACAGGAAAACAACTAACGCCGAAAAATATTTAGGAAGCTAAGTAAAAAAAAAAAATCCGTTATACCATAAAAGACAATAATTTTTCACAAAGGTTCTACCATATTAGTCGTCAAAATTTTATTTTTAACTTATCAGAAGGGAAGGGGAAAAGGAAATAATGGCGTCACAAAATTGAAAAGAATCGAGATAAAACCCCGATATTAAAGTTTTACTACGATTCTACCTTGAACAACTGCTAAATTATCGACCAAATAAAATAAGCACCTATTTAAAATTAATTAATTTTTTAACAACTGGAATCTATGGTTTATTAGTTTGCTTGTTGTGATCGATTCGGATATATTTGCCTTGGCATTATTAAAAGTATTTTAATAAAATGCATGCGGATCTATTTTAAATAAACTTCTACTTCATTATACAAAACTATTTTCCCAATTAAAAAACTTATATGGCACTCTTCTAATAAATTAGAAACGTGGTATATCTAATTTGTTGATTTTTTCAGTGCTGGATTTACGTTAATTTTGAACCGGATATCGGCTGTTTCTACTGTTTTTTAGGCCTTGCTAAGTATTTTAAAAGCAAATCCACCTATAATGTAGTTACGTCCTTCTGTTAGTGCTCTTTTTGATTTAGCATTTCGGTTACGTCTCTTGGCTATTTTACTATCCACTGGCTTACAGTGGATAAAAATTAATTTGCAGTTATTTTTATACTAATTTTTTATTAAGGCTCAAGTTGCGATGTAAATAATTTTAGTGTACTAAAACCTTAACGAAAAGAAATTGACATGAAAGTTCTTTTCACGTAATGATAATGAGAGGTTGGCTGGTTGGTTGATTTGTTGGCTACGAGCAAGAGACCAGGTTAGCACTTGACCTCCCCGTGATACTGCGATCAGCTGAGGTCTATTGTATCACTCTTTCGTCAGTAGTTCCTAACACGAACAGGTTTGTGCCATTGATTAGTTTCAATAGCCTGTTTTTAAGGTTCTTTGGATTTATGCTGGTTTCCGGGCTGATCTCTCTGAAGCTTCTGTGACGCTTTTTCTTCCTCTTCACCACAAAGTCTGCAATCGACGGGTTCTCCGAGTATTCCCATGGTGTTCAGGTGTTTCCTCAGGCCGCAGGGCCCAGTCAACAGACCTATTGTATTGCGTGCCTTTTGTCACGTGCCTATTTTTTTTCCCTTCTACAGTTCCCTTATTAATTAATTTCGTATTCCTTAGGTACTAGTTAATAGGGTTGCATACCGTATTTTGTTGTAACTTAAATATATTATTCGTTGTAAATAGTGTTGCATACCTAGTAGTGATAGAATTCGATTATTAATGGCTGTGACATTTTTGTTAATCGATGGAGATGGTGTGGGAGTTTTTGTTATTAGATTTGCTTTGATCTTTGGCCTCGATTATCGTGTGTTGTCAGTTATATTATTGTTTGGTTTGCATTTCTGTGTGGATGGGGCTGGATATCCACACGGACGAGTGCGATTCTTGGTTTACGTCAATTCGGTGTCATTTTTAATATCCGGCCTGGGAGTGAGTAGTTTAGAGTCAGTCGCTTGTTGTCAGTCGTTGAAGTCAGGTGGTGGTGAGAGTTTTTGGAACGATTTGATATTAACACGTGAGCAGAACCTCTACGGTTTTTTCTTTCATATCTGGCTGTATTTGGGCCATCTTAATTGGATTTTGAAGAAAAACCATTTAATTTTTAACTTGACCATTCTATCTTACCTTTGTTGTTGATATTTTGGATTTTGGTGTCCGAGTTAAAATAACCGCGTGCGGGATCTGATGGAGGGAAGCCATTGTTAAGTAGAAGGTGCTGTTCCATAATTCAAACAGGCCACAGGAGTAGTGAATTCGCATACCCAAAGGTTACAAGTGTTTTATTTTAGAATATTTAAACGACGTGATTTGTTTTTTTTTGACACCACGATTAAGTTTTGTTTTAATTTATTAATATGGTACACTGTTGAAAACTATTTATTGCATTGGATAATATGCCAAGGCTGAACTTTGATTAAAGTAATATTCTCAATAGTTCTTTGTGTCCAAGTAAATATATTTTCTTCATACTTATTTGTAAATATCCTACAATATTGCTATTTTGAAGGACAGCCATCGTAAAAAGAAATATTTTTAAATAAGCTCGATTGTTTTAACAGTGTAAATCTTTATGTAACCGGTAAAAACGTGAGTAAATTAGCAGCCGTACGTGAACGTTGATGAAGTATTGTTAAAAAGTTGACTTGTATACGTTTTTTTTGGTAACCTGATAAGGTTTGTTATTCTAACCTTTGTTTTAATTATTTTATGGAATCGTAAACTTTGGATTTTTGATTTATTGTTGTCTTATAAAGTTGTAAATTTTGAAGTTTCGTTTTATTGTTGGCTGTTAATTTTGATGATAATTGTTATAGTTTTGTTATTGAGCTGTGTATTTTAATTTATTGTGTGTGTAAAGTATCCAATATATTTTTGCTATAATTTTATTTATTTGGTTCACCATAATCTTAGTTGTTTATCGTGTGGCTCTGCTAGTGCCTATAAGACCTAGGGGTTTCCGGCTTTAACCGTCCAAGTCGGTGGCGCGGCTCACTTTTATTTTCTTTTTTTTCTTCTACCCTCTACGGCTGAGCTCGGGCATAATTTGCCATTGGAGAGACCACTGGCAGAGTACTCAATAGAGAACGAAAAAGACGTGGCACTTTTTTCTGTTCAGATTCAGAAGGTCAGCCGTCAGTGTTTGGCTTGGATGCCCTACCATGACTTTGATGTGCATTTGCCCGTCGCTTTGTTTCCAGTGTTGTTGGTGTCTTTGTTTCATCCATAATGAGAGGAATCTGGCTATTATTTTGTTATGTAACAAAATTATAAATTAATAATCTCAATACGAGATTATTGGAATTGGATGAAGACGGCTGGGGTTAGATTCCGAACAATGTGAAACAATACTTTGCCAAGACAAAAATGAAAGAGAAACAATAATTAAAAAGATCAAAAATAAAGACGAAAGCGGTAGGAAATATCGTATCCGTGAACGTAGGCTTCCAAAAATTTTTCGCTTATAGTCGTTTTTGTTTGTTGTTAAGAAGGGGAAATTTATTTTAATTGGGTATTGTTTGTTACTTAATTTCTTGTTGTAAATGGCGGATATAGATTGTCAATTAAATTATATAAAAAAGTGTCATGAAGTAAAACACTTTTTTTACCATATTGCACGCCTACAACTCATATTTAGCTGATTTAGCTCCATGTTAACTTTTTGGTTAAAAATATGGATATATCCTTAAAAAGGACCCATTTTTAGTCCTTAGAAGGCTGTTATTAAACAGACTAACGTCTAAAGATGATTCTCCTCATGCATACATAAATATAGTCACGCCTTTTTAGGTAGGCAGATACCACTTCTTTCCACTTGCTTCGGTTCTTCACACATCATTTGATTCTTCTACTTTCATCAGCGCTTTCAAATATGCTCGTCGGTTGCTGGAGCTCTTGACCTGGCCTTTCTTTAAAACAATTTCGTTTTGATCGAGATACGTTTGCCTAGGTCGACCTCTATCGCCAATTTACACTAGCCTTATAAATCTGTTTCCTTAATATTCCTTTTATCCATTTTCTTTATGTTTTAAAACATCTAAGCATTTATTTATCTATCTTTGTTACCACACCGTTATTCACTATTCCTCACTTTATTCGTCAGAGTCACTCTGGCTATACTTCTCAGACTAGACATCAACACAGCGTTGATACTACTTTTATGCTTTTTCTACCAAACTTAACATTTACTACCATACATAAGTATAGTGACCAGTACTCTATTCACTGCCACTCGTGCCTTTTTTGACACGTTCTTCTTCTTCTTACGTTAGCACTACGTCCTGTGTTTGCCTCAAAGGTTGCCCAAAAACAATTGGGACGATGAAGACCAGCTATCATACCATCTTTTTGGTGGGCGTCCAGTTGGGCGTGGTGTGTTGGGCCGCTTCTCTCTTACAATTTTTGCCAACCGGTCGTTTGGCATTCTGCTAACATGGTCTCTCCATTCTCTTCTTCGGTTTCTTGCCCATCTTACTATGTCTTGGACTTCACATATTTCCCTTATCTCTTCGCTTCTTTTATGGTCAAGTAAGGTATAGCCAGTTATCGATCTAAGAATTCGCATTTCCGTTGATCTAAGAAGTCGCTTTGTAGTCGTGTTCTCCGCTCTGGTCTCTATCGCGTATGTCATAATCGATCTTACACATGTCTTATATATTCTGACCTTACTTCTGGTACTCATGTGTTTATTTCTCCAGATTATGTCTCTCAAGAATCCTGAGATTAGAGATGCCTTTGTTGTTTGAGCTTTTACTTCCTCCTTAATATTTCTAGAGCTAGTTATATTAGCTCCTAAATATTTAAAGGACATCACTTGTTCTACACTCTGCTCATAGATTGCGAGTTTACATCTTCTCGGTTCTTTGGAGATTGTTAGCGATTTGGTTTTCTTGACGGATATTTGCATATTGAATTCTTCAGCTGTTTTTTGGAACTTGTGTAAGAGTCTCTGTAGGTTGTCCTCGTCTTCCGATACGATTACAGCATCATCAGCGTAGCATATGATTTTTATTTCTTTATCTCCCAGTCGATATCCTCTCCCAGTTGCTTTGACTTCATTTATAATTTCGTCCATGATGATATTAAATAGGATTGGGCTTAGGCTATCTCGTTGCCTGATTCCGGTTGTCATAGGTATTTTATTGCTTAGCTTATTTGCAGTTCTTACATATGTGTAGTTGTTCTTGTTCAATTCTTCGATGGTCTTTATTACATTCGGATGAATTCTTCTCTTTTGTAGTAGGGCCAAGACGTCTGTTAACCGTACCCTATCGAATGCCTGGGTTAGGTCAATGAAACACGTGAAGGCTACTTTATTGAACTCAATGGCTTTCTCAGTAATTTGACGTATTATAAATATAGCATCTATAGTAGACCTGTTCTGTCTGAACCCTTGCTGTTCTTCACATATTCCGGTTAGAGATATTTCTTCTGCTAGAATTTTTGTAAACAGTTTTAGTACAGCACTCAATAAGCTAATACCTCGATAGTTTTTAGGGTCTGCTTTCTCTCCTTTTTTAAAAACTGGTATCAGTATGCTCCCTTTCCATTCGGATGGAACAACCTCGACAGTAAGTATTTTATTGAAGAAAATCTGTAATTCGGCCAATAAGCTTTCACCTCCATATTTGATCATCTCATTCTTAATTTCGTCAATGCCCGAGGCTTTTCTGTTTTTTAGTTTTTGGACCATGTATCGTATTTTCTCCAAGGGAATAGTCTTTTCTTGTTGTTCGTTAACATTTCCAATGTCAGGCTGTATTTCCTGTGGTGGTAAGTTGTTTTCTGTCGGAGTGTAGAGTTTTCCAAAATATTATTCCCATTCTTCCGCCACTATTTTTGTATTTTGTATACACTCATTTATTGGTTTTTTCCTATGTCTTAGCAGGTTCCATAACTTCTTTTGTCCTCCATACAGGTCATGCTCCATATCGTTAGAAAATGTTTCCCAATGTTCCATTTTGATTTTCCGAATATTCTCGTTGATCCTGTTTCTTACGGCTTTATAGTCATTATACGTTATAGCATTGGATCTGTATTGTAGGTACGATTTTCTTTTCTCTTCGGCCAGTATCTTAATTTCTGGCTTAAACCAGGGCTTTGAGTTTGGCTTTCCCCCTTTCTTAATGGTTCTTTTTCCGCATGCTTCTTCTGCTGCTTCTAGTATGTTAGTTTTTAATTTGGTCCACGCTGTTTCTATGTTGTCAGTTTCTTGTATGTAATTTGCGGCAATTTTCCCTGCTAATCTTCGTTGGTACAGATATTTAGTTGACTCTTCAGATAGCGATTCTATATTCAATATGGTCGTTGTTTCGGTGGGTTCTTTACGGAATCTTTGGGCGTTTGTTTTTTATTTTTGCCATTACAAGACGGTGGTTGGTTCCAGCATTGGCGGAAGTTAAAGCTCTCGCATCCTGTATCGTTGTTGGGTGGATATTTCTGTTGGTTATAATATAGTCGATGATTGACCTTTGACCTCGTGTGTTTTCGAATGTGTATTTATGCTGTAGTTTGTGTGGGTAAAATGTGTTGTTAATTCGAAGTTCACTTTGTGTGCATAGTTGTATCAATTTTTCTCCACTTTCATTTATGGTCTCTTCGTTAAATCTGTTTTTGATGCCAGGTATAACTTCGTTGCCGATTCTCGCGTTAAAATCACCCAACACTATTATTTCATCCTCCTTGGGTATAGCATCTAGAACTGTTTGCAAGTTGTGGTAAAACATATCTATCTCTGCTTGAGGTTTGCTGGTATCGGGTGCATATACACTTATTATGTGTAGCTGTTTCGCTTTCCGTGGTTCGAGTGTTACATGTAATAGTCGATCGTTAATGTAATTAGTGTTGTTGATTAGGCTTTCGAATCTTTCGTGTAGCAGTATACCAACCCCTGAGACCGCTCGTTCATTCTTCTCTGGATGCTCATAAAGTTGTGTAAAGCCCCTTTTATTTGTTTCTCCTTCTCTTAATACTTTCCGCTTTTTATAAACTTTGAACCCATTTACTTGTTCCGCTCTCGTCTGCAACTCCTCCTCAGATAATGCTTATATGACCTGATTCATTCATTCATTCTTAAATTTTTTTGAAATACTCCTAAATCCCGCATAGACATCCCGTATCTTCTCATCAGTTTCATTCGTTACTCTTTAAATCAACACCTTTGCACACAGTTTGCCGACGATGCTGAGTAATCTAATGCATTTGTGTAAAAATAAATTTTAATTGTATACCTGTATTTTTTAAAACAAACTAAAAACACACACACAACAACATTCAGTTGGACCCCCAAACCGATCGATATAATAATAAAGTGGTGTACGAAGTCGTTGTTGACAATCAAGTCCATGATGAATGGTCGGGCTTAATGGGTTTGTCTTGCAAAAATCATTCACTAAAATTTTTTTTAAAGGTTCGCAAATGCGGGGGATTTTTAGGATATATTAGAATTTTACGATGAAATTCGATATTTTTATAAAGGACGATGGAGCAAATAAAAGGATTTGTCGATTATATCTGATTTACGTTATAAAACCGGTAGGTGACTAGACGAGATGTCTTACAGACGAGGCAATGCAAAAGCCGAGTCTGAAATAACACTGTAATAACTGTAAATACTGTAGTAATAACTAGTCTAACGGACGTGAATCGTATAATATTTTATTTCATATTGTCATAATTGTAAAAAATAATAATATCCTATTTTATTTCAAGAATACATTTATCGTAAAACGTAGTCAAAACTATCAACCTATTATAAAATGCGTCTTTACCCTTCAGTCTCGTACCAAATATTGCCAAACTACATGCCATATCGCACCTCTCATCGTCTTCCTATTTTAGGTATCAAAGCAAAACAGATCTTTCTGTTCAAGTAACCCTCGTTTATGACTTCACCGATGGACCTTGCATATCTTACATAATCTTTAATAAAATATGTTTATTAAAATATATAAAATATTAGCATACATACATTAAGTCACGCCTTTTTCCCATAGGGGTAGGCAAAAACTACTTCCTTCCACTTTCTACGGTTCTTACACACATCTTTTGAATCCTCTACTTTCATCAGCGCTCTCATACAAGCTCGTCGGTTGTTGGTACTCTTGACCTGGCCTTTCTTCAAAACAATGTTGATCTGATCGAGATATGTTCTCCGAGGTCGACTTATACCGACTTGTCCATTCACACTCGCCTTATAAATTTGATTTGTCAATCTTCCTTCATCCATCTAAGCATTCCTTTATCTATCTTTGTAACCACATCTTCTGTTACACCACAGCGTTCTCTTATCTCACTATTCTTTACTTTATACAGCCGAGTCACTCCGGCTATACTTCTCAGACTACTCATCTCCGCAGCATTAATCCTATTTTCATGCTTTTTCTGCCAAACCCAACATTCACTACCATACATAAGTGTAAGAACCAACACACCTATATGCACCGCCAGACGTGCCTTTTTTGACACTTTCTGGCTATTTATAAAGCTATGCACTGCCCCATTCATTTGTTTTCCTGCCAACACCCTTCGCTTTTTTTCTCTAGTAAACTTTGAACCCAAGTACACAAATTCATTTACTTGTCCCATTCTTTCTCCCTCAATCGAAACTCCACAGTTTGTCATACTTTCTTCTCTTTCAAAAACCATTATTTTCTTTTTGCTCACATTTATTTTCATCCCTTTGATTTTTAGGGCATCATGCATAACATTACCCATCGCCTGCAACTCCTCTTCAGATAACGCTAATATGACTTGATCATCGGCGTAAAGAAGGCATTTGACGATCAAATCGTTCATTTTTAATCCATACGCACTCTCTTTTAGATCTTTTAAACAATTGTCTATGTATAAGTTAAACAGCCATGGCGATGCCACACAGCTCTGTCTCACACCTTTTTCGATATTAAACCAGTCCGTACAAGCTCCGTTTATCCTGACACAAGCAGAGGAATCCTCGTTAAGTGATTTCAGTGCTAGTATTAAACTACCACTCACCCCATACATAGACAATGTAGACCACAATTCACTGTAACAATAATTGTATCAGCTTAACTTTAGCTCATTTCACCAATATACGACGGTATCGGATTAGTCACCGAGGCATCGACTTAACGGGCGCAGAGGTTTAATTTTTTTTTTTGCTTTATTGTGAACAAAAATCGTTGATGTAGCTCTCGATGAGTTTTTTATTAGAAATAGGCACATATTTAATTATGTTAAAAAGGTATGCTACAAAAATAAATTATCGATACAAATTTAATAAATATATTTAATCATGTAGTACTTACGGTATTATTAAGCAGTAGATTTATAGTTATCATAAACGGAATCACTGTCGTCGCTATCCTCATTCGGATTGTTAATGATAACAGGATTAACTGCTTTGATGCGCTTTTACGAACTCACCATTCCTCTATTAAATTTTCATATTTTGTGACACATTTTTTCCAAATTTCAGGAGTGGCAGTATTAAGTGCTCGTTGCCTGGTTTCAAAAACAGCTTTATCACTGTAGCCATTAGATCCAATGTGATTGTTATTATAAGTTTTGCATTTTCCCCAAATATACTCAATGGGATTAAATTGCCAATGATAAGGCGGAAGTCTAAGCACACGATGTCCATAACGGAGTATAATTTGATCCAATTTGTATATTTTTTCTTTTTCGTGCCTTTCAGCTATCGATAATAATTTCGGCTTGAAGCAATACCGTGAAACCGTTCGTTAACCATTTTTTTATTTTCTGTACCGTGCAAGAGTTTGTTGGTTGCTTATTTAAAATTTCCGAATGGTACGGAGCATTATCTAATAAAATGATAGATGGTTTATGTAACGATGGTAATAGTATTTCTTTTAACCATTTCACAAACATCTTTGTATCCATATTGTCATGACAATCGGCCGATTTTGATTTGACGAAAATAAAAGATCCGTCCAATCAACAAAACCATGCTTTCCACCCGCATGCACAATAATGTGTCTTTTTCCTTCACCGTCGGTGTGTTTTATAGACTTTATGTTATGCCAGATTCTTTTTTTTTCACACTTAGTTTCGTCCAGATAAACAAATGAAGAGCATTCTTGTCTACAGTGAGTATAATTTCTTTAAAATTTAATTCTTCTGTGCACGACTCTAGCTTCCTCACACAAGGTCTTTTGGTTGTCCTGATTAAACTTAAACCCTATATGTTTCAAAATTCTCCAAAGACTCGTTCTAGAAATTTCAAATAAATCTTTTTCTTTTACTTTTTCTAATATTAAATCTAAAGAGACATGTTTTTTTTTTCACGCATTTTGTACACAATGTTGCGAATTTCAAATTCGGCGATTTTTAACCTTTTTGTTTACTATGTACATCTTTCACACTTTTTTAAAAAAATGAGACCTAACTTTACAAAATGTAATATTTCGATGATACTCCAATCTTTTAGGCACTCGGGAGACATCACTAGACTGGAAATTTTACACTCTTTTCAAAAATCGAAAAATCCAATAGGGCGGTCATGGGAAAAATGAAAGTTGAGGTGGATTGCGGAATAACGAAGACGATTGAGAAATGTCATACACGCTATCGTATTCGCCTTAAAAAAGTGTCACAATAATGTCACATTTTGAGAGCTGTCAAATTAACCGTTTTATATTTAATTGCGAAAAACGAAATCTGCCATTTTCGGTTTTTCGCGCATATTTCCAATTAACCGATCGTGAATCCGAAGATTGTTTTGAAAAAAGGCCAGTTCAAGAGTACCAACAACCGAAGAGCATGTATGAGAGCACTGATGACAGTAGAGGAAGCAAAAGATGTGTGTAAGAACCGTAGCAAGTGGAAGGAAGTGGTCTCTGCCTACCCCTATGGAAAAAAGGCGTGACTTTATGTATGTATGTATGTATGTATCTGAAGCTGTTTATTGAATGCATTAAGCTTCTTCTGACACTTTCCCATTTAACCCTTGCTGTAGGTATAATAGGAGCCGAAATCGCTGTATACAAAAGCGAATCTGGGACACACTGTATGTGGTTATAATCCAAATCTCGTAACAACGAGAGTAGATATTTAAATGATTAAGTTTTATAATTAAACAACCAATTACGTTTTATTACAATAATAAAAATAAATAATCTGCAAAACAATTGTTAATATTTATAACCTATTATAAACAATTGTCTCAGCGATAAAATTGCTAACAATGTAACCATTAAATATATGAGAAGAGCTTTAACTTAATAATTTTATTGAAAAATAAAAAGAAAAAAAAAGAACTAATGAAGGTCACACCCTTCATTAAACGACAAAGCGAATTAAATATACATACATCTGTCATTAAAAAAATGGTCTAATCATTATCTTGCAATTTTACACGGTGAATCAAGTTAAAAAAATAATAATCCGAGGTGCAGTATTTCTGGCTAGTATAGAATGTGAATATCAGTATACCTACGTGCAAAAAATTGGTACCTAAATATAAATTTTGTTTTTCTTTTTTTGATTCTGCCGGAATTGTTGTTGGCGTTAAGCATTGGTTTTCGGTATTTTATTTGCACTCTGACGTTTGCGCTTTCCATATTCTTTTGGACTCTAAACACATGATTTCACTATCGTCTCCCTAAAAATTAAATAGTAAACACTCAAATCACACGTATAATTAACGAATGTAAACAGTAAATACTTGTATCAAGTTATACAATTTTATCAACTTACTTTTCTAAATCTGTATTACACACATATTGTGAAAGGCTTTCGCGGCCATCGTTTATTGGTGAATGGTTTTTTGGGTATTTTGGCCGTCGTAGGTCTGAGTTTATACTTGCCACGATCTTGCAGCCGCATATTGGACTTACAGATTCGAATGTAAGAGACTTCACCCACTTTATTGAAAAGATCAAAAATATTAGAATAGACCAAAATGACATTCCTTCTTCACTAAAGTGCCATTAACTGAAGCAATAATTGAAATTGAACACATATTTACGAAGGACATCGCTGACCTGTTTAAAATTTGCCTTACGACTTCGTATTTTACCTTCAACGGAAAAATATTTAAACATATCGATGGAGTCTCAATGGCCAGCCCGTAATTATCAGGAATCACGAATTTCTTTATGAAGAAACTTGAAAAGAAAGCTTTGGATAGCTCTTATCTAAAACCAAAAGTATTGTTTCGATATGTGGATGACACCTTTGTTGTCTGGCATTATGACTGTCAGGATAAACGGAGCTTACACGGACTGGTTTAACATCAACAAGGTTGTGAGACAGAGATGTGTGGCTTCGCCATGGCTGTTTAACTAATACATAGACGATTGTTTAAAATATTTAAAAGAAAATGCGTATGAATTAAAAATGAATGATTTGATCGTCAAATGCCTTTTTTACGCCGATGATCAAGTCATATTAGCGTCATCTAAAGAGGAGTTGCAGGCGATGTTTAATGTTATGCATGATGCCCTGAAAATAAATGTAAGCAAAACAAAAATAATGATTTTTGAAAGAGAAGAAAGCATGACAAACTGTGAAGTTCTAATTAAGGGAGAAAGAGTGGAACAAGTAGATGAGTTTGTATACTGGGGTTCAAAGTTTACGAGAGATGGAAAGTATGACAGTAACATTAGGCGAAGGGTGTTTGCAGGAAAACAATTGAATGGGACACTGCACGGCTTTATGAACAGCCAGAAAGTGTCAAAAAAGGCACGTCTGGCTGTGCATAGAGGAGTGTTGGTTCCTACACTTATATCATCCAATTAATAAAAAACTTTTGTGACACAGCAAAGATTTCTTTTGTTACCACTCCTTTTGGTCAATTTTTGCGAAAAAGTTTAAAGCGGCTTTTAAAACAAAAGGATACGATTAAATTATGGCGTTCAACCTTTAATTAGGCACTTACTGAATATTATATTTAGTCTATAGACAAAAAAAGATTTTCTAGATTAAACTTAATTTTGGTCAGTGCCGATAAAACGATCAAAAACCTAAAGGAATATGCCTGGCGCACCGCGTATATTCATTTATGATAATATTATGGTAAAATGTGAATGGGAGATTGTAATAATGGTAATTCGTAATTTGTTTGCATTGATTTTACACCTGTGTACTTTTAAAATATGTAATAATGGGTTTAACGAAGCTTTTGTTTAATCCCAAGCGGCCTGACGTTGACGTCGAGTGGGTCAAGCTCTTCACTATTCTGCGGTGACTTCGTACCGATTCCATCAAATTAAAATAGCGATTTAAACGACAAGAGCATTTTTGATCTCTATAGGTATACGTCCAATATACGTTCCAATAAAATAGAAATATATTTTCCTTTGATTTACCTGCGTAGAACAAGATCATTCGGTATAACAACGTCCAAGTGTTTTTCTATAAAAACAGCTTTTTTTAATATGTAGGCTGTGTTTTAACTTTGAACAGTTGGGGAAAAAGCGTTAGGTGGGCATTTGTAGAGGGTATACTGGTCTTCCATGAACATTATGGGAACGTTTTAAAATCTCCACATAATGGGACTGCCCTTTTTTATAGATTAAGCTGAGGGCTAGGCACTTTTCATATACTGAGACTGACCACCTTTTTCAAAGCACGGAAGCTGCCAATCAAAAAAAATTTCAACAATCGAAAAGGGAAAGTAACTGTGGAAAAATGAAAAACCCTCTTTGTAACAAAAAGTTAAAAGATCAATATCCAAACGAGCAATCAAAGTCAGAAATAATTTTTCCTGATTCGCGAATTTAGCAGCTCAAAGAATTTAGCAGACGGCAGGTCCAGCACCGGATTTAAGTTGGATGTAACGAATAACTCAAAATACTCCTTGCCGATAATAGCAACAAATTATGCACAAAACTGTTTTCATTACCGTCATGTACGACTAATATTATAAGTTTTCCTTTATTTAGGGAAAGTATTTACGCATAATTTAGCAGATTGATCGCTTCATACTTTTTTCACAATATCATGAGTGACGTACCAAGTTTGGTCAAGATATACTATGAACCTACCTTTGCCGATTAGCTTCATCTATTCTACTGTAATAAATGTTCACTTTATTATTTAAATTAACATATTTCCACAAAATATACAATACAACTAATTTATATTGACAATTTACAGACAATAATATTTATATTTGCACGGCACTGTTAAATTATCTTAACGCTGTCTGTCTGGATGACCGAATCACTCCGCTCTCCAATGCAGCATGTATTTATACTGATATCAACTCTGGAATGTTCTGGAAATTTCGAGATGCCGCTTCTAGAACGTACTCGATACACGACCCGACTATTCTTGAATGGATAACGTCAGCGGCGGATACCTGGGAAGGCGGAATGCAGGCCAGGACCGGCCTTAGGTCTACTTTTTTTTTAACTGAAAATAGTCGTATAAAGGGTAGACCTATGAAGTGGGCCGCGGACGGCCCGCACTGCGACTATTAAAAGGGGAAAAATTATAAAAAAAAGATGACCCGCTTTTTGAAAAGTTGCAGGTCATAGTTCTCTGGAAAAACTTATTTTGGAAGCTTGTTTCATATCGTCGCAGCCCTGTAAAAAAAGGATTCTTGATGGAGATTGGTCCTTGAAGTGTCAATCTTGAGAGTAAATGGGCAAGACTGAACAGCGTGCCGAGTTCTTCGGCCGAATGTGGCCAGTATCTGGGAGAGTTGAGCTGTTTATCAACCGAATAGCCATTTTCTAAATGGAATCTAGAAGACGAAGAGAATGCCTTGGTTATAAACCCCAAATGTGCGAGCAATACTCCAGTAGAGGTTGGATTTGAGCCTTGTACGTCTTTAGCAGTTGATCAGGAGTAAAAAACTTTCTGGCTTTCCACAGAAAACCTAGCCTCTGGCTTGCCGACTTTGCGATGTTAACAACATGGTCATGCCAAAACATATTATTGGACTTCCACATTTTCACCCCCATAGACGGCTTGGCAAACTACTTCGTGGTATCAGTGATAAAGAAAAAGGTAAAATATATAACATATCCTAATCAAAAAGGTGTCCAGAGCCATTTGTGCCTTCTATGATTTTTTTAAATAATTTCACCCTCATTTTACCCCCTCAGATGGCTTGGCATATTACTTCGTGTTATCAGGGAGCATTTTTCATAATATATCTCGAGCTGTAAGGTGTACAAAGCCATCTGTTCTTTCTCTGATTTTTTTCTGAATTTTACTCCCATTTTATCCCTACCGACAGGGTGAAAAATATTTGCGGGTATGATTTGTTATGAATTGATATTTTCTGAATTGAAATCTGCAAACGAAAAGCCTCTACAAGTTTTTTTTTTATGAAAATAGTCGCAAAAAGGGTAGACACCTATTGTGCCTAACCTAACCTAACACCAACAGTAACTAGTGAAGATCGAAAAAGCGGGGACGTATTAGAAAAGACCCCAAATTTTTTCTTTAAAAAAATTATTAACCTTGTAAATAATTAAAAAAATAATAAAGCGTAATTTTCAATAGTTATTTCGTTTCGTACGAATGAATTCAAAAATTTTTTTAAAGGAACTAAGCCATCATCTTTCAATTGAAAAAGAAAAAATGATACAAAAAGAAATCTAATTAATAGCGACGACAATCTATGTATTAAATTACAATTCCTTCCAGCCTTGGCATTGTAAAAAAATTGCCCAACTGGATATACACTCAGAGACAAAAATATCTTTTATTTAATCATCGGTAGCTGAACATCTCACGATGTCTTTATTATTGAATTAAAAAAAATTTACAAAAAAAAGACATTTATGAGACCCAAGGAAGTCGTCATAAATCCAAAACTTTCAGTCTAGAGTTAATTGGTCCTTTTCATGTCTCAGGAGCGAAAGAAATGTCAAAAAATGTGGTCAAATTTACAAAACGTTTAAGGAATGTAAGCAGAATGCAATCTTTTTCAAAAACCAATAGCTCCACTGGAGATCCCAACAGGTATGACTCCAATATCTTTGTAGAACAATTATTTATTTATTTAATTGGCGTATGACTACATCACAGGCAAGTTATAAATACAATAAAAAATACAACAAAGTAGATACAATACATTGCATACAAAAGGGTACTTTCGGTAATGAATACTAAATTATGAAATTTGATAAAAATTAAAATTTATGTAGAAAGTTACTTAAATATTCTGATTTTGAGTCATAAAAGCACTTTATTGTTTACTTATATGTCGTAATTTTTATTCTGTTTATCACGTGACTTAAATCACGAGCCGCCATGGTGTGACGTCATATAGGCAAACATAATATGCATAAATTACTAATTTGTTGATGGTTTTTATAGTAATTGTAGGTTATGTTACCATCAACTTTATTTATACATATATACTTACATTGAAATGAGCCTCACATAAATACAATCGACTTTTAGTTGATAATGACTAAGGATACCGATTTGCGAGTTCCAACCAAAAATTTCTCATTTCAAAATCATCTGGCACTTTGATAAAAAAATTTTTGGAGTTTTAATGCTAGTATTTGTACAAATAGACACTACACACCAACGATAGCAATTATAGATAATTACTTTACCAAAAAACACCAAATATTTATAGCTGTTAACGTTAACTGAGTGACGGTCGTACATACACGACTGTTGTTTTTACCAATATTACGTCATCAAAATGGCTGCCAGTGTTTTTGCGGAAATAAAAAAGGTTTCAAATTTAATTTTTTTTTTTTTATGAAAATAGTCGCAAAAAGGGTAGACCTATCGTGTGGGCCGCGGACGGCCCGCACTGCGACTATTAGAAGGGGAAGGGATTATAGAAAGAAAATGATTGTGGACACGCTTTTTAAAAAGTTGTAGGTCATAGTTCTCTGGAAAAACTGATTTTAGAAGCTTATTCCATTCCGTAGCAGCCCCGTAAAAGAAGGATTCTTAATGAAGATTGGTCCTTGTAGTGTCAATCTTGAGAGTAAATGGGTGAGACTGATCAGCGTGCCGAATTCTTCGGCCGAATGTGGCCAATGGTGGTACAAGAGTTTTTATTTCTCTGGAGCATCTGCCATGGAAATATCTGTAGAGCAATGACTGGTCTGCAACTCTTCTTCTATGTTCTAGAGAGTGAAGGGTATCTGTGAGAGTTGAGCTGTTTATCAAGCGAATGGTTTTTTTCTGAATGGAAACTAGAAGACGAAGAGAATGCCTTGGTGCTGAACCCCAAAGCGTGTTTATTTTGCCGAAATATATTTTTTGAGGTTTTTCATTAGGAAGTATTTTTTCAAACATAGTAGAATAACCTATTATAGTAGGTAACAAATAGCACTATTTTGCATGCGCATGTGCTTTTTTTTATCAGGAGATCCGGAGATTGTCTGGTGCCTCTTGTGTTAGTTCATTTAGCGTTATCCAGGGTGCACCACGAGGAGGCGAACTAACTTTACACCCCTGTAGAACAATAATAACAGTTTATGTGCCAAAAGGTGAGATATCAGAAGAATTTAACATGAACAAAGATGTAAAATAAGAAGATTTAATTTCTCCAACACTCTTTAATCTACTACATAAAACAATTTTAAAGAAAGCAAATTTTAACAAAACAAATATTATAATGAACGGGATCCAGTTAATCGCTTATGTCAACGACCACACAATTGTCGCCAGAAAAAAGTTTATTAAACGCAGTAGAGAAAGCAAAAAAATTTAGATTATTTATAAATGAATCAAGACAAAATAAAAGCGAATGTGGAAAGAAAAGCAAAGCGATGATGGTCACTTTAAAAAAAATTACAAGTTTAAAATTGTATTAAATTTCAACTACTCAGGAACATCAATAGGACACACTGGAAAAGACAAAATAGTAGAAAGAATATTAAAATTTTTTTAAATTTTCAGTCATTACTTACGCTCTAAAAACAACAAATATAAAAAAAATAAAAAAATAATAGAAGGGAAAATACTGAAAGCAATTCTCGGACCAAATATAACAAGATATAAAGAAAAAAGATTAAAAAAAAACATAGAAATAAAAATATATATATAGTCTGATAAATAAAAGCAAGTAGACGAATGTATGGGACATATTACGTTCATAAGACCAATTCTAATGTATGGATCGTTAGTATGGTGGCCAGCCCTAGAGAAGGGAGTCAACTATAGAAAGGTAAATAAAAGTCTAGAGATTGGCATGTCTGTTGATCACAGGCTGTCTACGGACTACCCCAACAAAAGCTCTTGAAACAATTCTACATCTAATACCAGTAGAACTGTCTGGGAAAAAATGCGTAGCTAGTGCGGCTCTCAGACTCAATGCTGTGTCCCATGGACCAAAACGCACTATGGTTACTTTAGAATCATAAGAGAATACGACCTGTACAAAAAAAACACTGACTATACTAAACCTACCCCTATGTTCAAAGGCGAACTATCCCTGGAAATCCCATCTAGAGAAGATTAGGCCGAGAATCTTGTTAAACCTCAGGGCGTAGTATTTTATAAGGACGGCTCTAAACTAGAGGAAAGAGTAGGTTGTGGTATCTTCTTAGAAGACCCCTTACTTAGCCTGTCGTTTTGTTTGCCTGACTACTGTTGTGTGTATTAAACCGAAATGACAGCCATTACCCAAGCAGCTGTCTTGACACTCCGCACACTATTCTTTGTGACAGCCAGGCTGCTATCAAATAACTAAACTTATTTTACTTGACCTCTAGGTTAGTCGTTCAATGCCGAGCCGCCCTAAATAAGCTAGCAGCTAATTTTAAAGTTCACATTGTCTAGGTACCCGGACATAGGGACATACCAGGCAACTGTAAGGCGGACGAGCTAGCAAGAAAAGGCACCACCTTACCAGCTGTATCTGTCTTTTCTCAGCAAGGAGTACCGATTGCAAACTGCCGGCTACTCCTGCACAGCAAAGTAGTTTAAAACGCCAACTTGAGGTGGCAAAATAAACCCACATGCACATCATCGAAACAGATTTGGCCTATGCTGGATCTACGTCGAACTAATGATGTTTTAATTTTATCCAGGGGGAAATGCAATCAAGGCCATAACAGGACACTGGGCAGGTGGATCCCACGCACAGTGCATGGGAATAGCAGAGCTACGACACCCCTTCTGTAAAAGCTATCATGATGAGGAAGAGGAGGAAACAATGGTACATCTTCTCTGCCACTATCCTGCCCTAGGCAGAAAACGGCTTTCTATACTAGGGCAACTGAACTTTGATGACTTTCTGATCTCAGCTCAGTTAGCATTAAAGGCCTCACACTTTTTATTAAAAGTTCCAACTGGTTCTCATGGTAGAGGGGGAAGGCAACGCTGTACACCTCGGCTTTACAACGGGCCGAAAGGCATAAGTGGGTTCCCTCTGAACCGCCGTTTTAGCCTAACCTAACCTATGGAACATATAATGAGAATAGCACCAACAGAAGCCTTAAAGAAAATGACAACATGGGTTCCATTAAATGAGCAAGAAAAAAGTTACGAAGTAAAGATCAATTAGAGAAAGAAATAAAAGCTTTAAAAATCAGTGATTGGAAAACAAAATGCAGGGACAGAAAAAAATGAAAAATGAAAACAAAAGAATCCAGGAAAGTTAAAAGACTATAGATGTACTGATATAAGAGAAGTAATCCACCTCGTCAGTAGGATCAATAGAGCTTTTTTTGAGCTAGCTATTATTCCTCGGGATTAAACGGCTATGGTAATAATGATGTCTTGCCAAAAAGAAAGATCCAGTATCAGACGATGTGGTTAAATCAAAAAAGTGGCCACCAAACTTTGCTTTGGAACATTCTGAAATTACACAAGTGAGTACAAAATTTAAATCAAGAAAATAAGCGTGCTGGAGTTAAAGAATCACTTACTGAAAAATTACACTTTTAAATCGAGTGCTACTACCAAAATGCTGCTTTTTAAATAGTAAATTTATTTATAAAAACCTATCAATGTTGTTAATAAATAAAAAAATCCAAAAAAATTAATGGCGTAAAAGAATTATTAAATAATGCAACATTTTTGCGTTTGAGTGTAGTAATTCGAACGAAAAACCACATTGAAACCCTGAATTTATATTAAAATAAAATTATTAATAATAGCTTGGACAATTAGAAGAACTATTTGTCAATCACCGCGAAGTTTTTTAAATAAATGTATTTTATGTAACAAAATAAATGTAATAATTGACTTTATAGAAACCGCTGAAAATTTGTTGATACAAATAAAAAAATTGAAACTAAAGTAAATAAACATGAAGTCTTCTCCTTTATGGTGGATTTTAGAGTATAGACAGAGTGGTCCATTGAAAATTTCCCATCTCGAAAATTCAGTTTTTTAATATTTTTAAATTTATATCCAATTCTAAATTGGTATTTTTTTGTACCACTTTATTTTGAATTAAAAAGATAATAGTACTACTTACTTTATCCTACGCCCATCCACGGCAGTTTCGCTATCTGACGCCGAGCCTCCCAGTATCGAAGTGTAGTATTGCTCGGTGTCGATTGCAGATGGGGACAGGTAGCTAGATAGACACCGTCCATTCTTGCTGTACTTCATAGGAGGCAAATGTCAGTTTCCACCAGTACGATCCTGCAGAGGTGAGCTTGCAGATAGTCGTGTCCAGTAAGAGTGCAAAAGAGGGCTACCGACGTGCTTCTCTCCAGGGTTCTGGGTAGCGGTTTTGTGGTGAGTCACTCCCACTGTTTTCCCTCGCTCTTGCTCTTCTGCAGACTGCGGGTGTGTCGTTCAACTACTTGCTAACTGTGGTTACGGGCGGCTCTGAGGTATTGAAGGCTCTGGTTCCTTCTTTTGCTAGGTCGTCGGCTTTCTCATTACCATGAATACCAACGTGACTTGGTATCCATTGCAACCATGTTACCCATCCATCCATACTCAGGTCTGACAAAGATGTTCGGCACCTGATCGTTCTGAGGCAGTCAGTGGGTGCGTTGCTGCTGAGAGCTATGATTGCCGATTGTGAGTCCACAAAGAACATCACTTTCCTCAATGGAGTGTCCGATGCCTGCAGGCAACAATAACTGTTACTGTGGACTCTAATCCAAACACAGGGATTGTTCTTTTATGTTTTTTAAAAGATTTGATTTTACGTCTAATTTTTAATGGCTAGAGGTGCACATCAAAGTGCAATAAGATTATTTATCTACGACTGCTTTATTTTAAAGCTATTACGCCATTTATTTTGGCCCATTTGCGTTGGGTAATGAAACTCATAATGATACCTTTATCTCACTTTTTTTTCCACCACGAGTATCGAATTTTTTTTATTCTATCCTTTTAACAGACGATATTTTCTCTACGGCCAAAAGAAGGTTTTCTGTTATGCTATTAGCGTAATTTGCAATCTCAGGCGAAGTATTTTCAAATTCTTATTCTGATTCACTTAAATTCTCACCAATTTTTATGGAAAACTTTTAAAAAATAACTTTTAAGAATGACGCGTCGCCAATTTAATTTGAAACTGACATTTACTTCATAGAGTTTATTTGACATCCATGGCAATCGCTATTGTTTAAAACAATTACGGAATATTCATACCGTAACTAGTGATGAAATAAAAAATACATGCAAACCCCATAAGAAACAACTGCTACAGAATAAATATTCTCACACTAGAGTGTGAATATTCTTAAAAATAATTTCACAACAAGTAAATTCCAAGTATGGTCGTAGATAAATATTTCAGTTTTTTTAAAGAAAGAACAGAAGAAGCGTGTAATATAATTAATTTAGATTTAAATAAATTTGTTACCGCTGAATGGGAACATTGTTTATTCATAAACTCGAAGAAATCATATGTATTAGTATTTGGGCCGAAACATCATAGAGACAAGTTAAACCAGTCCATAAATATATATGTCCGCGGGGAATCTTTGGCTATCGAAAAGAAGCCAAAAATCTTGGCGTCTTGATGGATGTAGATTTGAGGTTTGAAAACCATATAAATAAATTGATACAGCGTGCGTATTATGCATATTATACATTAAAAACCATTTATGGAAATAGACGACTATTACCGTTTCATGTAAAGAAATGTCTATGTGATTCACTTATACTCTGAATTTTTAACTTCGCTGACTCAGTTTATGGTCCACATTTAACTATACTGTTACAAATCCGGTCCTGTCGGCAACCGAGAAATCGACCGCGTCTCGGGTCCGTATTCGACCGCTTTGCTTTGTCGCCACCGACGGGGCCTAGCAAGATCGCGCAACCTCTCGAAGTCGCGTCGAATAATGGAAAAACAGGTAGAATGATCTGGAAATGTGATATCGATGTATAAAAGAGGAAGCGATCACAACAAGAGGCAGTATCGGCTTATGTGTTTATGAATTAATAAATGTAAATAGTTATATAGAGTTGTAAAAGTTGTATGGCTAAGTGAATATCTAAGTGGTTAATAAAAACAGAGTTTATTGTATTGAAATAAACATTGTTTTGTTACTAGACGAAGTTTGCTTGTGTTTAAGTATTATACATAAATTACTCACAGGGTTTTCTAAGGGTTAAGTGGTAGAGCATTCCTTGCAGGTGCTTCCTGTATTTGCAAGAAATGAACTTTGCCCTTTATTTCTCTATAATGTATCATTTCTACAATGTAATTACAATTAATTAATTATTGAGAAATAATAAAGATGATTATTATTATTTATGGGAAAGACTTATTCACTACTCACCTTAAAGCTGGTATCATTTACCTACCCCGGATACAAAGTATCAAAAGGATTAGGCTTAGTTTACATAATAAACTTGCGCACTGTGTGACAAGTATTTAGTATGATCGCCTTCTGGATGTCGGAGAAGGTGTTTTTCGGTAGTCCCAATTTGGCGATACTTTCGTGCAGGGTCTTAGGTATGACGCCGGTCGATGACATAATAACTGGGACTATTTCTACATTTTCGCTATGCCACATCTGTTTAATCTCAATAGCGAGATTCGCGTACCTAGCCAGTTTCTCTTGGTGTTTGTTGAGAACGTTGTGGGTATGGCTACGTCGACGAGAAGGACTAAATTGACTCTTTTATCAACTACCACGATGTCAGGTCTGTTATTCGTCACCTGCCTATCGGTGATAATGGACCTATCGTAGTAGAGTCTAGAATTGTCGTTTTCGAGCACCTTCTGCGGCTGGTACTTGTAGTACGGTGTATAGGTGTTAAGAAGACCGTACTTGTTCGCCAATTTTTGGTGAATGATGTTGCACACTTGATTATGCCGGTGAAGATAGTCAGTATTAGCTAACACACTACAAGCAGATTTTATATGTTGAATGGTCTCTGACGTTTGTTGACACTTTCTGCATTTGTCGGCTTAGGTGTTGGGATCCCTAATCACATACTTCTTGTAGTTGTTAGTGTTGATGACCTGGTCTTGGATAGCCATCATAAAGCCTTCCGTTTCTGGGAAAAGGGATCCGCTAGTAAACCATCTGTTTGAAGCTGATTTGTCAATGTGCGGCTGGTTGAGGTCGCGATGATGTCGACCGTGCAATGGCTTTTGTGACCATTGTTAATTATTATTATTATTAAGTAAAAGCAATTCTTTTTAAACTAAGGTAAATATTAATAATTGGAGGGAATATTAGTGATATTTCTTTCATCCACAAAAAACCATCGATCAGTTGAAAGATTATAAATAAGGATGTGTTTTTAAAATTATTTACTTCCAATAATATAAATATTTGCTGCCCACAATAACAAGCAATTAATCATAATTGTTTACTATCTGGTTAACTGTTGATTTTTTTATAACAACAATTCACTCGCTTTTACGCAGTTACTGTCACGAGGTTCTTCAGTTGGATTAATAAGGACAGGAACACATTTATAACTACCTTTAAAATCCGGCGGTTTATAGAATAAACACCAATCAACGTGATAATGATTTGAAAAATTGACACGTGGTTGTGGCGAAATGTTGCAACAATAATTAACAATTAATTGTGCATTGATGTTTAGTTAAAGATTACCTACACAAACGACATTTACAAGGTTTTTTGCCAGGAATTATTTCAGTGGCAGAAATTAACCTGTTATATTTAATATTATTTGTTAATTATAAAACTGAACATTCTTGGTAACTTTATTTAAATAAACGTACTGCAATAATTATAATTGTTAAAGTGTTTACTTGACAACCTACTTGACAACTTCCTACCCATAGACGTGAATGATCCATGTAACGACATCTGGTGGCAAAAGAATTAATCGCTAATATGGTTTCTAATTATCACAATTGACACTTATGCTTTATGTTACATCTCTCCTTTTAATTCTCCAGTAATAACTGTGATACAAAGAAAACAAATTAGTCATAAGGCAAAAATAACTTAAAAGTAAGATCCCACTAAAACTAAAACTACAACTAAAAACTAACACCCAAATCTAAGTTACTGTACGCCCAGATCTGGTTTTAACAGTTGAACTAGTTACTATCAGTGCTCAAAGTTTGGTCATTACCTATTTCACTTGTTGGAGCACTTGATTCACTTTTAAACACTGATTCATTTGGTTTGAAAAACACAATACTAGTTTCATTAGGATTTACTAATTGGTAACTTCTTCTTCTTTTTCTTGCGATGCCTATCCGGTACGGATGTTGGCGATCAATATAGCTATTTTAACTTATTTGGTTGCGGCTTGAAATATTAAATAAATATTAAATGGCTCAATATGAAAAATCGTCGACATATGCACTCGGTCTTTTTTTATGTAAAGTTGTTGAAAGAGAGGTCTCCTCCATATCTATATCAAAATATCAGATTTAGAACGGATATACATACACTGAACTTAAGACACAAGAATACCCTAACCTTACCCCACCACCAGTTATATTTATTTCAACGTTCATTCTCTTATTGCGTTGTTAAATGGTATACCGTTTGAATTTCGGTACTTTTTCCTACAAAAACTTAAATTAGTTGTGTTTGATTACTATTTCTCTAAACAATAATATGTACATAATTATATTTCACTAAGGTGTCATAATCTCCTTCCTAGTTCTGTTTTGTTAAGCTGCATATTTTGATAAGTTGTAAAAATATTTTTATTATATTTTTATGTTCAATAATTTCTTACTTTAGTCTATTTGATATCAAAAGTGTGTTATACGTAGTTCTTTGGCTGTAAATAATATTATTTATCCGCCATATTATGGTTTAACGGGTTAGGTGGAAGAGCAGACATACATTAATTAATATACTTTTTCTACATTATCACGCTAATGATGAATGTATGAACTGAACCTCGCCCAAAAGTTTTTGTTATAATTATTGTATATAATAATTTGTATTAATAAAGGCATTAATTATTATTATTATTATTTTTATTATAGTCCTGTGGTAGTTAAAGAGAACCATTGTCTTAGATTCTGTAGCCAGAAGATTCATCTTCTTCGCAGGCCTCTTCTTCCATATATTTTGCTTGCAAAATGAACAGGAGTAAGTTGTATCTCTCTGCGTTTCTTGTGATGTGACCTAAGTGTTCGAGCTTCACTGTGAGAAGGCTTTCGCATTATTTGTTTACTTTTTGTAGCACTTCAGCGTTGGGATCATAGTTTACTTAAAACTACCTTATTTGTATTCAAAGGACAATCTTTTGTGAGTGTTCTTATCATAATAAAATTTTACTTTTAATCTTTTTTGTTTAATTTGTTTATTGTCAATAAGCGGACTTTCAGTAATTGTTTTGGTTGAGACTGGTAGGTTTGTAGGTAACAACCTATTAAAAAGTAACTCTGCTGGTGACACAACTTTATTAATTACAAACCGATCAAGAAACAGTTAAATCTAATAATTAGTCGTGTTTATCATAAATTAAAAACGTTATCAAAGCCTAAATATCTGTGAAGCAAGACATCAACGAGATATCCTTAACCCATTATGAATTTATTGCATTGTGCAATGCATGGTACAAGTTGTTGTAATTAATTTTTATAGATTGGCATTGCATTTTTTTTTCTTTAACAATTGAAATGATTATATTTTAGTGGAATAGTGCATGCGCTGATCTCTTATTCTCAAGGTTTGTTACGATTTTAAACGGATTGCGTACAGGGCGATGCAAGGATTTGTCAGTTTGTTAAAAATCATACTACTATTATAAACGCGAAAGTTTGTAAGTATGTATGTATGTATGTGTGTATGGATTTTTGTTACTGTTTCACGCAAAAACTAATAAATGGATCTTAATGAAACTTAACAATAATATAGCTTATACATCAGAATAACACAAAGGCTATAATTTATAAAGATATTGTGTTAACCAACTACCATTATAAACGCGAAAGTTTGAGAGTATGTATGTATGTATGGATGTTTGTTACTTTTTCACGCAAAAACTAATAAATGGATTTTAATGAAACTTAACAATAATGTAGCTTATACATCAGAATAACAGAAAGGCTATAATTTATAAAGATATTGTGTAAACCAACTACCATTATAAACGCGAAAGTTTGAGAGTATGTATGTAAGTATGAATGTTTGCTACTTTTTCACGCAAAAACTACTGAATGTATTTTAATGAAACTTTACAATAATGTAGCTTATACATCAAAATAACACATCCTACTACTATCATAAACGTGAAAGTGGCTTATACATCAGAATAACATATCCTACTACTATTATAAACGCAAAAGTTTGTAAGTATGTATGTATGTATGTATGTATGGATTTTTGTTACTATTTCACGCAAAAACTAATAAATGGATTTTAATGAAACTTAACAATAATATAGCTTATACATCAGAATAACACAAAGGCTATAATTTATAAAGATATTGTGTAAACCAACTACCATTATAAACGCGAAAGTTTGAGAGTATGTATTTATGTATGGATGTTTGTTACTTTTTCACGCAAAAACTAATAAATGGATTTTAATGAAACTTAACAATAATGTAGCTTATACATCAGAATAACAGAAAGGCTATAATTTATAAAGATATTGTGTAAACCAACTACCATTATAAACGCGAAAGTTTGAGAGTATGTATGTAAGTATGAATGTTTGTTACTTTTTCACGCAAAAACTACTGAATGTATTTTAATGAAACTTACAATATTGTAGCTTATACATCAGAATAACACATCCTACTACTATCATAAACGCGAAAGTGGCTTATACATCAGAATAACATATCCTACTACTATTATAAACGCGAAAGTTTGTAAGCATGTATGTATGTATGTGTGTATGGATTTTTGTTACTATTTCACGCAAAAACTAATCAATGGATTTTAATGAAACTTAACAATAATATAGCTTATACATCAGAATAACACAAAGGCTATAATTTATAAAGATATTGTGTGAACCAACTACCATTATAAACGCGAAAGTTTGAGAGTATGTATTTATGTATGGATGTTTGTTACTTTTTCACGCAAAAACTAATAAATGGATTTTAATGAAACTTAACAATAATGTAGCTTATACTTTAAAATAACACAAAGGCTATAATTTATAAAGATATTGTGTGAACCAACTACCATTATAAACGCGAAAGTTTAAGAGTATGTATGTATGGATGTTTGTTACTTTTTCACGAAAAAACTACTGAATGTATTTTAATGAAACTTTACAATAATGTAGCTTATATATTAGAAAAACACATAGG